>JAUIMM010001334.1:692500-1085869 GCA_031769625.1 Taudactylus pleione
ACGCTCATACCTCATCACAGCACCGTCATAGTGTCACACGCTCATACCTCATCACAGCACAGTCATAGTGGCACACTCATACCTCATCACAGCACTCTCAGTGTCACACACTAGTACCTCATCACAGCCCTGTCATAGTGTCACACACTCATACCTCATCACAGCACTGTCATAGTGTCCCTCACTCATACCTCATCACAGCAACGTCATAGTGTCACACACTCGTACCTCATCACAGCACAGTCATAGTGTCACACACTCATACCTCATCACACCATAGTGTCACACACTCATACCTCATCACAGCACAGTCATAGTGTCACACACTCGTACTTCATCACAGCCCTGTCATAGTGTCACACGCTCATACCTCATCACAGCACCGTCATAGTGTCACACACTCATACCTCATCACACCATGGTGTCACACACTCATACCTCATCACAGCACCATCATAGTGTCACACACTCATACCTCATCACAGCACTGTCATAGTGTCTCACACTCATACCTCATCACAGCACCATCATAGTGTCACACACTCATACCTCATCACAGCACCGTCATAGTGTCACACACTCATACCTCATCAGAGCACCGTCATAGTGTCACACACTCGTACCTCATCACAGCCCTGTCATAGTGTCACACGCTCATACCTCATCACAGCACCGTCATAGTGTCACACGCTCATACCTCATCACAGCACAGTCATAGTGGCACACTCATACCTCATCACAGCACCGTCAGTGTCAAACACTCATACTTCATCACAGCACCGTCATAGTGTCCCTCACTCATACCTCATCGCATCACCATCATAGTGTCACACGCTCATACATCACGGTCATAGTGTCACACGCTCATACCTCACCACAGCACCATCTTATTGTCACACACTCATACCTCATCACACCATAGAGTCACACACTCATACCTCATCACAGCACCGTCATAGTGTCACACGCTCATACCTCATCACAGCACAGTCATAGTGGCACACTCATACCTCATCACAGCACCGTCAGTGTCACACACTAGTACCTCATCACAGCCCTGTCATAGTGTAACACACTCATACCTCATCACAGCACTGTCATAGTGTCCCTCACTCATACCTCATCACAGCACTGTCATAGTGTCACACGCTCATACCTCATCACACCATAGTGTCACACACTCATACCTCATCACAGCACAGTCATAGTGTCTCACACTCATACTTCATCACAGCCCTGTCATAGTGTCACACGCTCATACCTCATCACAGCACCGTCATAGTGTCACAAACTCATACCTCATCACACCATGGTGTCACACACTCATACCTCATCACAGCACCGTCATAGTGTCACAAACTCATACCTCATCACACCATGGTGTCACACACTCATACCTCATCACAGCACCATCATAGTGTCACACACTCATACCTCATCACAGCACCGTCATAGTGTCTCACACTCATACCTCATCACAGCACCGTCATAGTGTCACACGCTCATACCTCATCACACCATAGTGTCACACACTCATACCTCATCACAGCACAGTCATAGTGTCTCACACTCATACTTCATCACAGCCCTGTCATAGTGTCACACGCTCATACCTCATCACAGCACCGTCATAGTGTCACAAACTCATACCTCATCACACCATGGTGTCACACACTCATACCTCATCACAGCACCATCATAGTGTCACACACTCATACCTCATCACAGCACCGTCATAGTGTCTAACACTCATACCTCATCACTGCACCATCATAGTGTCACACACTCTTACCTCATCACAGCACTGTCATAGTGTCACACACTCATACCTCATCAGAGCACCGTCAAAGTGTCACACACTCGTACCTCATCACAGCCCTGTCATAGTGTCACACGCTCATACCTCATCACAGCACAGTCATAGTGGCACACTCATACCTCATCACAGCACCGTCAGTGTCACACACTCGTACCTCATCACAGCCCTGTCATAGTGTCACACACTCATACCTCATCACACCATAGTGTCACACACTCATACCTCATCACAGCACCGTCATAGTGTCACACACTCATACCTCATCACAGCACCGTCATAGTGTCACACACTCATACCTCATCACATCACCGACATAGTGTCACACACTCGTACCTCATCACAGACCTGTCATAGTGTCACACGCTCATACCTCATCACAGCACCGTCATAGTGTCACACGCTCATACCTCATCACAGCACAGTCATAGTGGCACACTCATACCTCATCACAGCACTCTCAGTGTTACACACTAGTACCTCATCACAGCCCTGTCATAGTGTCACACACTCATACCTCATCACAGCACTGTCATAGTGTCCCTCACTCATACCTCATCACAGCACCGTCATAGTGTCACACACTCGTACCTCATCACAGCACAGTCATAGTGTCAGACACTCATACCTCATCACACCATAGTGTCACACACTCATACCTCATCACAGCACAGTCATAGTGTGACACACTCGTACTTCATCACAGCCCTGTCATAGTGTCACACGCTCATACCTCATCACAGCACCGTCATAGTGTCACACACTCATACCTCATCACACCATGGTGTCACACACTCATACCTCTTCACAGCACCATCATAGTGTCACACACTCATACCTCATCACAGCACCGTCATAGTGTCTCACACTCATACCTCATCACAGCACCATCATAGTGTCACACACTCATACCTCATCACAGCACCGTCATAGTGTCACACACTCATACCTCATCAGAGCACCGTCATAGTGTCACACACTCGTACCTCATCACAGCCCTGTCATAGTGTCACACGCTCATACCTCATCACAGCACCGTCATAGTGTCACACGCTCATACCTCATCACAGCACAGTCATAGTGGCACACTCATACCTCATCACAGCACCGTCAGTGTCACACACTCATACTTCATCACAGCACCGTCATAGTGTCCCTCACTCATACCTCATCGCATCACCATCATAGTGTCACACGCTCATACATCACGGTCATAGTGTCACACGCTCATACCTCACCACAGCACCATCTTATTGTCACACACTCATACCTCATCACACCATAGTGTCACACACTCATACCTCATCACAGCACCATCATAGTGTCACACACTCATACCTCATCACAGCACTGTCATAGTGTCTCACACTCATACCTCATCACAGCACCATCATAGTGTCACACACTCATACCTCATCACAGCACCGTCAGTGTCACACACTCATACCTCACCACAGCACAGTCATAGTGTCACACGCTCATACCTCATCACAGCACAGTCATAGTGGCACACTCATACCTCATCACAGCACCGTCAGTGTCACACACTCGTACCTCATCACAGCCCTGTCATAGTGTCGCACACTCATACCTCATCACAGCACCGTCATAGTGTCCCTAACTCATACCTCATCACAGCACCGTCATAGTGTCACACACTCGTACCTCATCACAGCCCTGTCATAGTGTCACACGCTGATACCTCATCACAGCCCTGTCATAGTGTCACACACTCGTACCTCATCACAGCTCTGTCATAGTGTCACACGCTCATACCTCATCACTGCACCATCATAGTGTCACACGCTTATACCTCATCACAGCACCGTCATAGTGTCACACGCTCATACCTCATCACAGCACCGTCATAGTGTCCCTCACTCATACCTCATCACAGCACAGTCATAGTGTCACACACTCGTACCTCATCACAGCCCTGTCATAGTGTCACACGCTCGTACCTCATCACAGCACTGTCACAGTGTCACACGCTCGTACCTCATCACAGCACCGTCATAGTGTCACACGCTCCTACCTCAACACAGCACCGTCATAGTGTCCCTCACTCATACCTCATCATATCACCGTCATAGTGTCACACGCTCATACCTCATCACAGCACCATCTTAGTGTCACACACTCATACCTCATCACATCACCGTCATACTGTCACACGCTCATACCTCATCACATCACCGTCATAGTGTCACACGCTCATACCTCATCACAGCACCGTCACAGTGTCACACGCTCATACCTCATCAGAGCACCATCACAGTGTCACACGCTCATACCTCATCACAGCACCGTCACAGTGTCCCTCACTCATACCTCATCACACCATAGTGTCACACACATACCTCATCACAGCACCTTCATAGTGTCACACACTCATACCTCATCACAGCACCGTCATAGTGTCACACACTCATACCTCATCACTGTACCGTCATAGTGTCAAACACTCATACCTCATCACATCACCGTCATAGTGTCACATGCTCGTACATCATCACAGACCTGTCATAGTGTCACACGCTCATACCTCATCACAGCACCGTCATAGTGTCACACGCTCATACCTCATCACAGCACAGTCATAGTGTCACACACTCGTACCTCATCACAGCACAGTCATAGTGTCACACACTCGCACCTCATCACAGCCCTGTTATTGTACAAAACACTCATACCTCATCACAGCACCGTCATAGTGTCACACACTCATACCTCATCACACCATAGTGTCACACACATACCACATCACAGCACCTTCATAGTGTCACACACTCATACTTCATCACAGCACTGTCATAGTGTCACACACTCATACCTCATCACAGCACCATCATAGTGTCACACACTCATACCTCATCACAGCACCGTCATAGTGTCACACACTCATACCTCATCACAGCACCGTCATAGTGTCACACACTCATACCTCATCACATCACCGTCATAGTGTCACACACTCGTACCTCATCACAGACCTGTCATAGTGTCACACGCTCATACCTCATCACAGCACCGTCATAGTGTCACACGCTCATACCTCATCACAGCACAGTCATAGTGGCACACTCATACCTCATCACAGGACTCTCAGTGTCACACACTAGTACCTCATCACAGCCCTGTCATAGTGTCACACACTCATACCTCATCACAGCACTGTCATAGTGTCCCTCACTCATACATCATCACAGCACCGTCATAGTGTCACACACTCGTACCTCATCACAGCACAGTCATAGTGTCACACACTCATACCTCATCACACCATAGTGTCACACACTCATACCTCATCACAGCACAGTCATAGTGTCACACACTCGTACTTCATCACAGCCCTGTCATAGTGTCACACGCTCATACCTCATCACAGCACCGTCATAGTGTCACACACTCATACCTCATCACACCATGGTGTCACACACTCATACCTCATCACAGCACCATCATAGTGTCACACACTCATACCTCATCACAGCACCGTCATAGTGTCTCACACTCATACCTCATCACAGCACCATCATACTGTCACACACTCATACCTCATCACAGCACCGTCATAGTGTCACACAGTCATACCTCATCAGAGCACCGTCATAGTGTCACACACTCGTACCTCATCACAGCCCTGTCATAGTGTCACACGCTCATACCTCATCACAGCACCGTCATAGTGTCACACGCTCATACCTCATCACAGCACAGTCATAGTGGCACACTCATACCTCATCACAGCACTGTCATAGTGTCCCTCACTCATACCTCATCACAGCAACGTCATAGTGTCACACACTCGTACCTCATCACAGCACAGTCATAGTGTCACACACTCATACCTCATCACACCATAGTGTCACACACTCATACCTCATCACAGCACAGTCATAGTGTCACACACTCGTACTTCATCACAGCCCTGTCATAGTGTCACACGCTCATACCTCATCACAGCACCGTCATAGTGTCACACACTCATACCTCATCACACCATGGTGTCACACACTCATACCTCATCACAGCACCATCATAGTGTCACACACTCATACCTCATCACAGCACTGTCATAGTGTCTCACACTCATACCTCATCACAGCACCATCATAGTGTCACACACTCATACCTCATCACAGCACCGTCATAGTGTCACACACTCATACCTCATCAGAGCACCGTCATAGTGTCACACACTCATACCTCATCACAGCCCTGTCATAGTGTCACACGCTCATACCTCATCACAGCACCGTCATAGTGTCACACGCTCATACCTCATCACAGCACAGTCATAGTGGCACACTCATACCTCATCACAGCACCGTCAGTGTCAAACACTCATACTTCATCACAGCACCGTCATAGTGTCCCTCACTCATACCTCATCGCATCACCATCATAGTGTCACACGCTCATACATCACGGTCATAGTGTCACACGCTCATACCTCACCACAGCACCATCTTATTGTCACACACTCATACCTCATCACACCATAGAGTCACACACTCATACCTCATCACAGCACCGTCATAGTGTCACACGCTCATACCTCATCACAGCACAGTCATAGTGGCACACTCATACCTCATCACAGCACCGTCAGTGTCACACACTAGTACCTCATCACAGCCCTGTCATAGTGTAACACACTCATACCTCATCACAGCACTGTCATAGTGTCCCTCACTCATACCTCATCACAGCACTGTCATAGTGTCACACGCTCATACCTCATCACACCATAGTGTCACACACTCATACCTCATCACAGCACAGTCATAGTGTCTCACACTCATACTTCATCACAGCCCTGTCATAGTGTCACACGCTCATACCTCATCACAGCACCGTCATAGTGTCACAAACTCATACCTCATAACACCATGGTGTCACACACTCATACCTCATCACAGCACCGTCATAGTGTCACAAACTCATACCTCATCACACCATAGTGTCACACACTCATACCTCATCACAGCACCATCATAGTGTCACACACTCATACCTCATCACAGCACCGTCATAGTGTCTCACACTCATACCTCATCACAGCACCGTCATAGTGTCACACGCTCATACCTCATCACAACATAGTGTCACACACTCATACCTCATCACAGCACAGTCATAGTGTCTCACACTCATACTTCATCACAGCCCTGTCATAGTGTCACACGCTCATACCTCATCACAGCACCGTCATAGTGTCACAAACTCATACCTCATCACACCATGGTGTCACACACTCATACCTCATCACAGCACCATCATAGTGTCACACACTCATACCTCATCACAGCACCGTCATAGTGTCTCACACTCATACCTCATCACTGCACCATCATAGTGTCACACACTCTTACCTCATCACAGCACTGTCATAGTGTCACACACTCATACCTCATCAGAGCACCGTCAAAGTGTCACACACTCGTACCTCATCACAGCCCTGTCATAGTGTCACACGCTCATACCTCATCACAGCACAGTCATAGTGGCACACTCATACCTCATCACAGCACCGTCAGTGTCACACACTCGTACCTCATCACAGCCCTGTCATAGTGTCACACACTCATACCTCATCACACCATAGTGTCACACACTCATACCTCATCACAGCACCGTCATAGTGTCACACACTCATACCTCATCACAGCACCGTCATAGTGTCACACACTCATACCTCATCACATCACCGACATAGTGTCACACACTCGTACCTCATCACAGACCTGTCATAGTGTCACACGCTCATACCTCATCACAGCACCGTCATAGTGTCACACGCTCATACCTCATCACAGCACAGTCATAGTGGCACACTCATACCTCATCACAGCACTCTCAGTGTTACACACTAGTACCTCATCACAGCCCTGTCATAGTGTCACACACTCATACCTCATCACAGCACTGTCATAGTGTCCCTCACTCATACCTCATCACAGCACCGTCATAGTGTCACACACTCGTACCTCATCACAGCACAGTCATAGTGTCAGACACTCATACCTCATCACACCATAGTGTCACACACTCATACCTCATCACAGCACAGTCATAGTGTGACACACTCGTACTTCATCACAGCCCTGTCATAGTGTCACACGCTCATACCTCATCACAGCACCGTCATAGTGTCACACACTCATACCTCATCACACCATGGTGTCACACACTCATACCTCTTCACAGCACCATCATAGTGTCACACACTCATACCTCATCACAGCACCGTCATAGTGTCTCACACTCATACCTCATCACAGCACCATCATAGTGTCACACACTCATACCTCATCACAGCACCGTCATAGTGTCACACACTCATACCTCATCAGAGCACCGTCATAGTGTCACACACTCGTACCTCATCACAGCCCTGTCATAGTGTCACACGCTCATACCTCATCACAGCACCGTCATAGTGTCACACGCTCATACCTCATCACAGCACAGTCATAGTGGCACACTCATACCTCATCACAGCACCGTCAGTGTCACACACTCATACTTCATCACAGCACCGTCATAGTGTCCCTCACTCATACCTCATCGCATCACCATCATAGTGTCACACGCTCATACATCACGGTCATAGTGTCACACGCTCATACCTCACCACAGCACCATCTTATTGTCACACACTCATACCTCATCACACCATAGTGTCACACACTCATACCTCATCACAGCACCATCATAGTGTCACACACTCATACCTCATCACAGCACTGTCATAGTGTCTCACACTCATACCTCATCACAGCACCATCATAGTGTCACACACTCATACCTCATCACAGCACCGTCAGTGTCACACACTCATACCTCACCACAGCACAGTCATAGTGTCACACGCTCATACCTCATCACAGCACAGTCATAGTGGCACACTCATACCTCATCACAGCACCGTCAGTGTCACACACTCGTACCTCATCACAGCCCTGTCATAGTGTCGCACACTCATACCTCATCACAGCACCGTCATAGTGTCCCTAACTCATACCTCATCACAGCACCGTCATAGTGTCACACACTCGTACCTCATCACAGCCCTGTCATAGTGTCACACGCTGATACCTCATCACAGCCCTGTCATAGTGTCACACACTCGTACCTCATCACAGCTCTGTCATAGTGTCACACGCTCATACCTCATCACTGCACCATCATAGTGTCACACGCTTATACCTCATCACAGCACCGTCATAGTGTCACACGCTCATACCTCATCACAGCACCGTCATAGTGTCCCTCACTCATACCTCATCACAGCACAGTCATAGTGTCACACACTCGTACCTCATCACAGCCCTGTCATAGTGTCACACGCTCGTACCTCATCACAGCACTGTCACAGTGTCACACGCTCGTACCTCATCACAGCACCGTCATAGTGTCACACGCTCCTACCTCAACACAGCACCGTCATAGTGTCCCTCACTCATACCTCATCATATCACCGTCATAGTGTCACACGCTCATACCTCATCACAGCACCATCTTAGTGTCACACACTCATACCTCATCACATCACCGTCATACTGTCACACGCTCATACCTCATCACATCACCGTCATAGTGTCACACGCTCATACCTCATCACAGCACCGTCACAGTGTCACACGCTCATACCTCATCAGAGCACCATCACAGTGTCACACGCTCATACCTCATCACAGCACCGTCACAGTGTCCCTCACTCATACCTCATCACACCATAGTGTCACACACATACCTCATCACAGCACCTTCATAGTGTCACACACTCATACCTCATCACAGCACCGTCATAGTGTCACACACTCATACCTCATCACAGCACCGTCATAGTGTCACACACTCATACCTCATCACTGTACCGTCATAGTGTCAAACACTCATACCTCATCACATCACCGTCATAGTGTCACATGCTCGTACCTCATCACAGACCTGTCATAGTGTCACATGCTCATACCTCATCACAGCACCGTCATAGTGTCACACGCTCATACCTCATCACAGCACAGTCATAGTGTCACACACTCATACCTCATCACAGCACAGTCATAGTGTCACACACTCGCACCTCATCTCAGCCCTGTTATTGTACAAAACACTCATACCTCATCACAGCACCGTCATAGTGTCACACACTCATACCTCATCACACCATAGTGTCACACACATACCACATCACAGCACCTTCATAGTGTCACACACTCATACTTCATCACAGCACTGTCATAGTGTCACACACTCATACCTCATCACAGCACCATCATAGTGTCACACACTCATACCTCATCACAGCACCGTCATAGTGTCACACACTCATACCTCATCACAGCACCGTCATAGTGTCACACACTCATACCTCATCACATCACCGTCATAGTGTCACACACTCGTACCTCATCACAGACCTGTCATAGTGTCACACGCTCATACCTCATCACAGCACCGTCATAGTGTCACACGCTCATACCTCATCACAGCACAGTCATAGTGGCACACTCATACCTCATCACAGCACTCTCAGTGTCACACACTAGTACCTCATCACAGCCCTGTCATAGTGTCACACACTCATACCTCATCACAGCACTGTCATAGTGTCCCTCACTCATACATCATCACAGCACCGTCATAGTGTCACACACTCGTACCTCATCACAGCACAGTCATAGTGTCACACACTCATACCTCATCACACCATAGTGTCACACACTCATACCTCATCACAGCACAGTCATAGTGTCACACACTCGTACTTCATCACAGCCCTGTCATAGTGTCACACGCTCATACCTCATCACAGCACCGTCATAGTGTCACACACTCATACCTCATCACACCATGGTGTCACACACTCATACCTCATCACAGCACCATCATAGTGTCACACACTCATACCTCATCACAGCACCGTCATAGTGTCTCACACTCATACCTCATCACAGCACCATCATAGTGTCACACACTCATACCTCATCACAGCACCGTCATAGTGTCACACAGTCATACCTCATCAGAGCACCGTCATAGTGTCACACACTCGTACCTCATCACAGCCCTGTCATAGTGTCACACGCTCATACCTCATCACAGCACCGTCATAGTGTCACACGCTCATACCTCATCACAGCACAGTCATAGTGGCACACTCATACCTCATCACAGCACCGTCAGTGTCACACACTCATACTTCATCACAGCACCGTCATAGTGTCCCTAACTCATACCTCATCACAGCACCGTCATAGTGTCACACACTCATACCTCATCACAGCCCTGTCATAGTGACACACGCGCGTACCTCATCACAGCCCTGTCATAGTGTCACACACTCGTGCCTCATCACAGCTCTGTCATAGTGTCACATGCTCATACCTCATCACAGCACCGTCATAGTGTCACACGCTCATACCTCATCACAGCACCGTCATAGTGTCCCTCACTCATACCTCATCACAGCACCGTCATAGTGTCACACACTCATACCTCATGACACCACCGTCATAGTGTCCCTCACTCATACCTCATCACTGCACAGTCATAGTGTCACACACTCGTACCTCATCACAGCCCTGTCATAGTGTCACACACGCATACCTCATCACATCACCGTCATACTGTCACACGCTCATACCTCATCACATCACCGTCATAGTGTCACACGCTCATACCTCATCACAGCACCATCTTAGTGTCACACACTCATACCTCATCACATCACCGTCATACTGTCACACGCTCATACCTCATCACATCACCGTCACAGTGTCACACGCTCATACCTCATCACAGCACCGTCACAGTGTCACACGCTCATTCCTCATCAGAGCACCGTCACAGCATCACACGCTCATACCTCATCACAGCACCGTCACAGTGTCACACGCTCATACATCATCACAGCACCGTCACAGTGTCACACGCTCATACCTCATCACAGCACCGTCACAGTGTCACACGCTCATACCTCATCACAGCACCGTCACAGTGTCACACGCTCATACCTCATCACAGCACCGTCATAGTGTCACACGCTCATAACTCATCACAGCACCGTCATAGTGTCACACGCTCATACCTCATCACAACACCGTCATAGTGTCACACACATACCTCATCACAGCACCGTCATAGTGTCACACACACATACCTCATCACAGCACTGTTATAGTGTCACACACTCATACATCATCACAGCACCGTCATAGTTTCACACACTGATACCTTATCACAGCACTGGCATAGTCATACACTCATACCTCATCACAGCACCATCATAGTGTCACACACTCATACCTCATCACAGCACTGTCATAGTTTCTCAAACTCACCTCATCACAGCACCATCATAGTGTCACACACTCATACCACATTACAGCACCATCATAGTGTCACACACTCATACCTCATCACTGCACCGTCATAGTGTCACACACTCATACCTCATCACATCACCGTCATAGTGTCACACACTCATACCTCATCACAGCACCGTCATAGTGTCACACACACATACCTCATCACAGCCCTGTCATAGTGTCACACGCTCATACCTCATCACAGCCCTGTCATAGTGTCACATGCTCATACCTCATCACAGCACCATACCTCATCACAGCACCGTCATAGTGTCCCTCACTCATACCTCATCACAGCACCGTCATAGTGTCACACACTCATACCTCATCACAGCCCTGTCATAGTGTCACACGCTCATACCTCATCACAGCACCATACCTCATCACAGCACCGTCATAGTGTCCCTCACTCATACCTCATCACAGCACCTTCATAGTGTCACACACTCATACCTCATCACAGCACCGTCATAGTGTCACACACTCATACCTCATCACAGCACCGTCATAGTGTCACACACATACCTCATCACAGCACCGTCATAGTGTCACACACTCATACCTCATCACAGCACCATCATAGTGTCACACACTCATACCTCATCACATCACCGTCATAGTGTAACACACTCATACCTCATCACAGCACCATCATAGTTTCACACACTCATGTCTCATCACAGCCCTGTCATAGTGTCACACGCTCATACCTCATCACAGCACCATACCTCATCACAGCACCGTCATAGTGTCCCTCACTCATACCTCATCACAGCACCATCATAGTGTCACACACTCATACCTCATCACATCACCGTCATAGTGTCACACGCTCATACCTCATCACAGCACCGTCATAGTGTCACACACTCATACCTCATCACATCACCGTCATAGTGTCACACGCTCAGACCTCATCACAGCACCGTCATAGTGTCACAAACTCACCTCATCACAGCACCGTCATAGTGTCACACACTCATACCTCATCACATCACCATCATAGTGTCACACACTCATACTTCGTCCCAGCACCGTCATAGTGTCACATACTCATACCTCATCACTGCACCGTCATAGTGTCACACACTTATACCTCATCACAGCCCTGTCATAGTGTCACACGCTCATACCTCATCACAGCACCATACCTCATCACAGCACCGTCATAGTGTCCCTCAATCATACCTCATCACAGCACCGTCATAGTGTCACACACTCATACCTCATCACAGCACCGTCATAGTGTCACACACATACCTCATCACAGCACCGTCATAGTGTCACACACTCATACCTCATCACAGCATGATCATAGTGTCACACACTCATACCTCATCACATCACCGTCATAGTGTCACACTCATACCTCATCACAGCACCGTCATAGTGTCACACACTCATACCTCATCACAGCCCTGTCATAGTGTCACACACTCATACCTCATCACAGCACCATACCTCAACACAGCACCGTCATAGTGTCCCTCACTCATACCTCATCACACCATAGTGTCACACACATACCTCATCACAGCACCTTCATAGTGTCACACACTCATACCTCATCACAGCACCGTCATCGTGTCACACACTCATACCTCATCACAGCACTGTCATAGTGTCACACACTCATACCTCATCACAGCACCGTCATAGTGTCACACACTCATACCTCATCACATCACCGTCATAGTGTCACACGCTCGTACCTCATCACAGACCTGTCATAGTGTCACACGCTCATACCTCATCACAGCACCGTCATAGTGTCACACGCTCATACCTCATCACAGCACAGTCATAGTGTCACACACTCGTACCTCATCACAGCACAGTCATAGTGTCACACACTCGTACCTCATCACAGCCCTGTCATTGTACAAAACACTCATACCTCATCACAGCACCGTCATAGTGTCACACACTCTTACCTCATCACACCATAGTGTCACACACATACCTCATCACAGCACCTTCATAGTGTCACACACTCATACTTCATCACAGCACTGTCATAGTGTCACACACTCATACCTCATCACAGCACCATCATAGTGTCACACACTCATACCTCATCACAGCACCGTGATAGTGTCACACACTCATACCTCATCACAGCACCGTCATAGTGTCACACACTCATACCTCATCACATCACCGTCATACTGTCACACACTCGTACCTCATCACAGACCTGTCATAGTGTCACACGCTTATACCTCATCACAGCACCGTCATAGTGTCACACGCTCATACCTCATCACAGCACAGTCATAGTGGCACACTCATACCTCATCACAGCACCGTCAGTGTCACACACTAGTACCTCATCACAGCCCTGTCATAGTGTCACACACTCATACCTCATCACAGCACTGTCATAGTGTCCCTCACTCATACCTCATCACAGCACCGTCATAGTGTCACACACTCGTACCTCATCACAGCACAGTCATAGTGTCACACACTCATACCTCATCACACCATAGTGTCACACACTCATACCTCATCACAGCACAGTCATAGTGTCACACACTCGTACTTCATCACAGCCCTGTCATAGTGTCACACGCTCATACCTCATCACAGCACCGTCATAGTGTCACACACTCATACCTCATCACACCATGGTGTCACACACTCATACCTCATCACAGCACCATCATAGTGTCACACACTCATACCTCATCACAGCACCGTCATAGTGTCTCACACTCATACCTCATCACAGCACCATCATAGTGTCACACACTCATACCTCATCACAGCACCGTCATAGTGTCACACACTCATATCTCATCAGAGCACCGTCATAGTGTCACACACTCGTACCTCATCACAGCCCTGTCATAGTGTCACACGCTCATACCTCATCACAGCACCGTCATAGTGTCACACGCTCATACCTCATCACAGCACAGTCATCGTGGCACACTCATACCTCATCACAGCACCGTCAGTGTCACACACTCGTACCTCCTCACAGCCCTGTCATAGTGTCACACACTCATACTTCATCACAGCACCGTCATAGTGTCCCTAACTCATACCTCATCACAGCACCATCATAGTGTCAAACACTCATACCTCATCACAGCCCTGTCATAGTGTCACACGCTCGTACCTCATCACAGCCCTGTCATAGTGTCACACACTCGTACCTCATCACAGCTCTGTCATAGTGTCACATGCTCATACCTCATCACAGCACCGTCATAGTGTCACACGCTCATACCTCATCACAGCACCGTCATAGTGTCCCTCACTCATACCTCATCACAGCACCGTCATAGTGTCACACACTCATACCTCATGACACCACCGTCATAGTGTCCCTCACTCATACCTCATCACTGCACCGTCATAGTGTCACACACTCGTACCTCATCACAGCCTTGTCATAGTGTCACACACTCGTACCTCATCACAGCACAGTCATAGTGTCACATGCTCGTACCTCATCACAGCACCGTCATAGTGTCACACGCTCATACCTCATCACAGCACCGTCATAGTGTCACACACTCATACCTCATCACAGCCCTATCATAGTGTCACACGCTCATACCTCATCACAGCACCATCATAGTGTCCCTCACTCATACCTCATCACATCACCGTCATAGTGTCACACGTTCATACTTCACCGTCATAGTGTCACACGCTCATACCTCATCACAGCACCATCTTATTGTCACACACTCATACCTCATCACATCATCGTCATAGTGTCACACGCTCATACCTCATCACAGCACCGTCATAGTGTCACACGCTCATACCTCATCACATCACCGTCACAGTTTCACACGCTCATACCTCATCACATCACCGTCATAGTGTCACACGCTCATTCCTCATCACAGCACCGTCACAGTGTCACACGCTCATACCTCATCACAGCACCGTCACAGTGTCACACGCTCATACCTCATCACAGCACCGTCACAGTGTCACACGCTCATACCTCATCACAGCACCGTTACAGTGTCACACGCTCATACCTCATCACATCACCGTCATAGTGTCACACGCTCATACCTAATCACAGCACCGTCATAGTGTCACATGCTCATACCTCATCCCAGCACCGTCATAGTGTCACACACATACCTCATCACAGCACCGTCATAGTGTCACACACTCATACCTCATCACAGCACCATCATAGTGTCACACACACATACCTCATCACAGCACTGTTATAGTGTCACACACTCATACATCATCACAGCACCGTCATAGTTTCACACACTGATACCTTATCACAGCACTGGCATAGTCATACACTCGTACTTCATCACAGCACCATCATAGTGTCACACACTCATAACTCATCACAGCACCATCATAGTGTCACACACTCATACCTCATCACAGCACTGTCATAGTTTCACAAACTCACCTCATCACAGCACCGTCATAGTGTCACACACTCATACCTCATCACAGCACCATCATAGTGTCACACACTCATACCTCAGCACAGCACCGTCATAGTGTCACACACTCATACCTCATCACATCTCCGTCATAGTGTCACACACTCATACCTCATCACAGCACCGTCATAGTGTCACACACTCATACCTCATCACAGCCCTGTCAAAGTGTCACACGCTCATACCTCATCACAGCACCATACCTCATCACAGCACCGTCATAGTGTCCCTCACTCATACCTCATCACAGCACCGTCATAGTGTCACACACTCATACCTCATCACAGCCCTGTCATAGTGTCACACGCTCATACCTCATCACAGCACCATACCTCATCACAGCACCGTCATAGTGTCCCTCACTCATACCTCATCACAGCACCGTCATAGTGTCACACACTCATACCTCATCACAGCACCGTCATAGTGTCACACACTCATACCTCATCACAGCACCGTCATAGTGTCACACACATACCTCATCACAGCTCCGTCATAGTGTCACACACTCATACCTCATCACAGCACCATCATAGTGTCACACACTCATACCTCATCACATCACCGTCATAGTGTCACACGCTCATACCTCATCACAGCACCGTCATAGTGTCACACGCTCATACCTCATCACATCACCGTCATAGTGTCACACGCTCATACCTCATCACAGCACCGTCATAGTGTCACACGCTCATACCTCATCACAGCCCTGTCATAGTGTCACACGCTCATACCTCATCACAGCACCTTACTTAATCACAGCACTCTCATAGTGTCCCTCACTCATACCTCATCACAGCACCATCATAGTGTCCCTCACTCATACCTCATCACAGCACCGTCATAGTGTCACACACTCATACCTCATGACACCACCGTCATAGTGTCCCTCACTCATACCTCATCACTGCACAGTCATAGTGTCACACACTCGCACCTCATCACAGCCCTGTCATAGTGTCACACACTCGTACCTCATCACAGCACAGTCATAGTGTCACATGCTCGTACCTCATCACAGCACCGTCATAGTGTCACACGCTCATACCTCATCACAGCACCGTCATAGTGTCACACACTCATACCTCATCACAGCCCTGTCATAGTGTCACACGCTCATACCTCATCACAGCACCGTCATAGTGTCCCTCACTCATACCTCATCACATCACCGTCATAGTGTCACACGTTCATACATCACCGTCATAGTGTCACACGCTCATACCTCATCACAGCACCATCTTATTGTCACACACTCATACCTCATCACATCACCGTCATAGTGTCACACGCTCATACCTCATCACAGCACCGTCATAGTGTCACACGCTCATACCTCATCACATCACCGTCACAGTGTCACACGCTCATACCTCATCACATCACCGTCACAGTGTCACACGCTCATTCCTCTTCACAGCACCGTCACAATGTCACACGCTCATACCTCATCACAGCACCGTCACAGTGTCACACGCTCATACCTCATCACAGCACCGTCACAGTGTCACACGCTCATACCTCATCACAGCACCGTTACAGTGTCACACGCTCATACCTCATCACATCACTGTCATAGTGTCACACGCTCATAACTAATCACAGCACCGTCATAGTGTCACACGCTCATACCTCATCCCAGCACCGTCATAGTGTCACACACATACCTCATCACAGCACCGTCATAGTGTCACAAACTCATACCTCATCACAGCACCGTCATAGTGTCACACACATACCTCATCACAGCACCGTCATAGTGTCACACACTCATACCTCATCACAGCATGATCATAGTGTCACACACTCATACCTCATCACATCACCGTCATAGTGTCACACTCATACCTCATCACAGCACCGTCATAGTGTCACACACTCATACCTCATCACAGCCCTGTCATAGTGTCACACACTCATACCTCATCACAGCACCATACCTCAACACAGCACCGTCATAGTGTCCCTCACTCATACCTCATCACACCATAGTGTCACACACATACCTCATCACAGCACCTTCATAGTGTCACACACTCATACCTCATCACAGCACCGTCATCGTGTCACACACTCATACCTCATCACAGCACTGTCATAGTGTCACACACTCATACCTCATCACTGCACCGTCATAGTGTCACACACTCATACCTCATCACATCACCGTCATAGTGTCACACGCTCGTACCTCATCACAGACCTGTCATAGTGTCACACGCTCATACCTCATCACAGCACCGTCATAGTGTCACACGCTCATACCTCATCACAGCACAGTCATAGTGTCACACACTCGTACCTCATCACAGCACAGTCATAGTGTCACACACTCGTACCTCATCACAGCCCTGTCATTGTACAAAACACTCATACCTCATCACAGCACCGTCATAGTGTCACACACTCTTACCTCATCACACCATAGTGTCACACACATACCTCATCACAGCACCTTCATAGTGTCACACACTCATACTTCATCACAGCACTGTCATAGTGTCACACACTCATACCTCATCACAGCACCATCATAGTGTCACACACTCATACCTCATCACAGCACCGTGATAGTGTCACACACTCATACCTCATCACAGCACCGTCATAGTGTCACACACTCATACCTCATCACATCACCGTCATACTGTCACACACTCGTACCTCATCACAGACCTGTCATAGTGTCACACGCTTATACCTCATCACAGCACCGTCATAGTGTCACACGCTCATACCTCATCACAGCACAGTCATAGTGGCACACTCATACCTCATCACAGCACCGTCAGTGTCACACACTAGTACCTCATCACAGCCCTGTCATAGTGTCACACACTCATACCTCATCACAGCACTGTCATAGTGTCCCTCACTCATACCTCATCACAGCACCGTCATAGTGTCACACACTCGTACCTCATCACAGCACAGTCATAGTGTCACACACTCATACCTCATCACACCATAGTGTCACACACTCATACCTCATCACAGCACAGTCATAGTGTCACACACTCGTACTTCATCACAGCCCTGTCATAGTGTCACACGCTCATACCTCATCACAGCACCGTCATAGTGTCACACACTCATACCTCATCACACCATGGTGTCACACACTCATACCTCATCACAGCACCATCATAGTGTCACACACTCATACCTCATCACAGCACCGTCATAGTGTCTCACACTCATACCTCATCACAGCACCATCATAGTGTCACACACTCATACCTCATCACAGCACCGTCATAGTGTCACACACTCATATCTCATCAGAGCACCGTCATAGTGTCACACACTCTTACCTCATCACAGCCCTGTCATAGTGTCACACGCTCATACCTCATCACAGCACCGTCATAGTGTCACACGCTCATACCTCATCACAGCACAGTCATCGTGGCACACTCATACCTCATCACAGCACCGTCAGTGTCACACACTCGTACCTCCTCACAGCCCTGTCATAGTGTCACACACTCATACTTCATCACAGCACCGTCATAGTGTCCCTAACTCATACCTCATCACAGCACCATCATAGTGTCAAACACTCATACCTCATCACAGCCCTGTCATAGTGTCACACGCTCGTACCTCATCACAGCCCTGTCATAGTGTCACACACTCGTACCTCATCACAGCTCTGTCATAGTGTCACATGCTCATACCTCATCACAGCACCGTCATAGTGTCACACGCTCATACCTCATCACAGCACCGTCATAGTGTCCCTCACTCATACCTCATCACAGCACCGTCATAGTGTCACACACTCATACCTCATGACACCACCGTCATAGTGTCCCTCACTCATACCTCATCACTGCACCGTCATAGTGTCACACACTCGTACCTCATCACAGCCTTGTCATAGTGTCACACACTCGTACCTCATCACAGCACAGTCATAGTGTCACATGCTCGTACCTCATCACAGCACCGTCATAGTGTCACACGCTCATACCTCATCACAGCACCGTCATAGTGTCACACACTCATACCTCATCACAGCCCTATCATAGTGTCACACGCTCATACCTCATCACAGCACCATCATAGTGTCCCTCACTCATACCTCATCACATCACCGTCATAGTGTCACACGTTCATACTTCACCGTCATAGTGTCACACGCTCATACCTCATCACAGCACCATCTTATTGTCACACACTCATACCTCATCACATCATCGTCATAGTGTCACACGCTCATACCTCATCACAGCACCGTCATAGTGTCACACGCTCATACCTCATCACATCACCGTCACAGTTTCACACGCTCATACCTCATCACATCACCGTCATAGTGTCACACGCTCATTCCTCATCACAGCACCGTCACAGTGTCACACGCTCATACCTCATCACAGCACCGTCACAGTGTCACACGCTCATACCTCATCACAGCACCGTCACAGTGTCACACGCTCATACCTCATCACAGCACCGTTACAGTGTCACACGCTCATACCTCATCACATCACCGTCATAGTGTCACACGCTCATACCTAATCACAGCACCGTCATAGTGTCACATGCTCATACCTCATCCCAGCACCGTCATAGTGTCACACACATACCTCATCACAGCACCGTCATAGTGTCACACACTCATACCTCATCACAGCACCATCATAGTGTCACACACACATACCTCATCACAGCACTGTTATAGTGTCACACACTCATACATCATCACAGCACCGTCATAGTTTCACACACTGATACCTTATCACAGCACTGGCATAGTCATACACTCGTACTTCATCACAGCACCATCATAGTGTCACACACTCATAACTCATCACAGCACCATCATAGTGTCACACACTCATACCTCATCACAGCACTGTCATAGTTTCACAAACTCACCTCATCACAGCACCGTCATAGTGTCACACACTCATACCTCATCACAGCACCATCATAGTGTCACACACTCATACCTCAGCACAGCACCGTCATAGTGTCACACACTCATACCTCATCACATCTCCGTCATAGTGTCACACACTCATACCTCATCACAGCACCGTCATAGTGTCACACACTCATACCTCATCACAGCCCTGTCAAAGTGTCACACGCTCATACCTCATCACAGCACCATACCTCATCACAGCACCGTCATAGTGTCCCTCACTCATACCTCATCACAGCACCGTCATAGTGTCACACACTCATACCTCATCACAGCCCTGTCATAGTGTCACACGCTCATACCTCATCACAGCACCATACCTCATCACAGCACCGTCATAGTGTCCCTCACTCATACCTCATCACAGCACCGTCATAGTGTCACACACTCATACCTCATCACAGCACCGTCATAGTGTCACACACTCATACCTCATCACAGCACCGTCATAGTGTCACACACATACCTCATCACAGCTCCGTCATAGTGTCACACACTCATACCTCATCACAGCACCATCATAGTGTCACACACTCATACCTCATCACATCACCGTCATAGTGTCACACGCTCATACCTCATCACAGCACCGTCATAGTGTCACACGCTCATACCTCATCACATCACCGTCATAGTGTCACACGCTCATACCTCATCACAGCACCGTCATAGTGTCACACGCTCATACCTCATCACAGCCCTGTCATAGTGTCACACGCTCATACCTCATCACAGCACCTTACTTAATCACAGCACTCTCATAGTGTCCCTCACTCATACCTCATCACAGCACCATCATAGTGTCCCTCACTCATACCTCATCACAGCACCGTCATAGTGTCACACACTCATACCTCATGACACCACCGTCATAGTGTCCCTCACTCATACCTCATCACTGCACAGTCATAGTGTCACACACTCGCACCTCATCACAGCCCTGTCATAGTGTCACACACTCGTACCTCATCACAGCACAGTCATAGTGTCACATGCTCGTACCTCATCACAGCACCGTCATAGTGTCACACGCTCATACCTCATCACAGCACCGTCATAGTGTCACACACTCATACCTCATCACAGCCCTGTCATAGTGTCACACGCTCATACCTCATCACAGCACCGTCATAGTGTCCCTCACTCATACCTCATCACATCACCGTCATAGTGTCACACGTTCATACATCACCGTCATAGTGTCACACGCTCATACCTCATCACAGCACCATCTTATTGTCACACACTCATACCTCATCACATCACCGTCATAGTGTCACACGCTCATACCTCATCACAGCACCGTCATAGTGTCACACGCTCATACCTCATCACATCACCGTCACAGTGTCACACGCTCATACCTCATCACATCACCGTCACAGTGTCACACGCTCATTCCTCTTCACAGCACCGTCACAATGTCACACGCTCATACCTCATCACAGCACCGTCACAGTGTCACACGCTCATACCTCATCACAGCACCGTCACAGTGTCACACGCTCATACCTCATCACAGCACCGTTACAGTGTCACACGCTCATACCTCATCACATCACTGTCATAGTGTCACACGCTCATAACTAATCACAGCACCGTCATAGTGTCACACGCTCATACCTCATCCCAGCACCGTCATAGTGTCACACACATACCTCATCACAGCACCGTCATAGTGTCACAAACTCATACCTCATCACAGCACCATCATAGTGTCACACACTCATACCTCATCACAGCACTGTTATAGTGTCACACACTCATACATCATCACAGCACCGTCATAGTTTCACACACTGATACCTTATCACAGCACTGGCATAGTCATACACTCGTACTTCATCACAGCACCATCATAGTGTCACACACTCATACCTCATCACAGCACCATCATAGTGTCACACACTCATACCTCATCACAGCACTGTCATAGTTTCACAAACTCACCTCATCACAGCACCGTCATAGTGTCACACACTCATACCTCATCACAGCACCATCATAGTGTCACACACTCATACCTCAGCACAGCACCGTCATAGTGTCACACACTCATACCTCATCACAGCACCGTCATAGTGTCACACACTCATACCTCATCACAGCCCTGTCATAGTGTCACACGCTCATACCTCATCACAGCACCATACCTCATCACAGCACCGTCTTAGTGTCCCTCACTCATACCTCATCACAGCACCATCATAGTGTCACACTCTCATACCTCATCACAGCCCTGTCATAGTGTCACACGCTCATACCTCATCACAGCACCATACATCATCACAGCACCGTCATAGTGTCCCTCACTCATACCTCATCACAGCACCGTCATAGTGTCACACACTCATACCTCATCACAGCACCGTCATAGTGTCACACACTCATACCTCATCACAGCACCGTCATAGTGTCACACACATACCTCATCACAGCTCCGTCATAGTGTCACACACTCATACCTCATCACAGCACCATCATAGTGTCACACACTCATACCTCATCACATCACCGTCATAGTGTCACACGCTCATACCTCATCACAGCACCGTCATAGTGTCACACGCTCATACCTCATCACATCATCGTCATAGTGTCACATGCTCATACCTCATCACAGCACCGTTATAGTGTCACACGCTCATACCTCATCACAGCCCTGTCATAGTGTCACACGCTCATACCTCATCACAGCACCTTACTTAATCACAGCACTCTCATAGTGTCCCTCACTCATACCTCATCACAGCACCGTCATAGTGTCACACGCTCATTCCTCATCACATCACCGTCATAGTGTCACACGCTCATACCTCATCACAGCACCGTCATAGTGTCACACGCTCATACCTCATCACATCACTGTCATAGTGTCACACGCTCAAACCTCATCACAGCACCGTCATAGTCTCACACGCTCTACCTCATCACAGCACCGTCATAGTGTCACACGCTCATACCTCATCACAGCACCGTCATAGTGTCACACGCTCATACCTCATCACAGCACCGTCATAGTGTCACACGCTCATAACTCTTCACATCACCGTCATAGTGTCACACGCTCATACCTCATCACATCACCGTCATAGTGTCACACGCTCATACCTCATCACAGCACCGTCATAGTGTCACACGCTCATACCTCATCACAGCACCGTCATAGTGTCACACACTCATACCTCATCACAGTACTGTTATAGTGTCACACACTCATACATCCTCACAGCACCGTCATAGTGTCACACACTGATACCTCATCACAGCACCGTCATAGTGTCACACACTCATACCTCATCACATCACCGTCATAGTGTCACATACTCATACCTCATCACAGCTCCGTCATAGTGTCACACACTCATACCTCATCACAGCCCTGTCATAGTGTCACACGCTCATCCCTCATCACAGCACCATACCTCATCACAGCACCGTCATAGTGTCCCTCACTCATACCTCATCACAGCACCGTCATAGTGTCACACACTCATACCTCATCACAGCACCGTCATAGTGTCACACACTCATACCTCATCACAGCACCGTCATAGTGTCACACACATACCTCATCACAGCACCGTCATAGTGTCAAACACTCATACCTCATCACAGCACCGTCATAGTGTCACACACTCATACCTCATCACATCACCGTCATAGTGTCACACACTCATACCTCATCACAGCCCTGTCATAGTCTCACACGCTCATACCTCATCACAACATCATACCTCATCACAGCACCGTCATAGTGTCCCTCACTCATACCTCATCACAGCACCATCATAGTGTCACACGCTCATACCTCATCACATCACCGTGATAGTGTCACACGCTCATACCTCATCACAGCACCGTCATAGTGTCACACGCTCATACCTCATCACATCACCGTCATAGTGTCACACGCTCATACCTCATCACAGCACCGTCATAGTGTGACACGCTCATTCCTCATCACAGCACCGTCATAGTGTCACACGCTCATACCTCATCACAGCCCTGTCATAGTGTCACACGCTCATACCTCTTCACAGCACCATACCTCATCACAGCACTGTCTTAGTGTCCCTCACTCATACCTCATTACAGCACCGTCATAGTGTCACACGCTCATACCTCATCACATCACCGTCATAGTGTCACACGCTCATACCTCATCACAGCACCGTCATAGTGTCACACGCTCATACCTCATCACAGCACCATCATAGTGTCACACGCTCTTCCTCATCACAGCACCGTCATAGTGTCACATACTCATACCTCATCACTGCACCGTCATAGTGTCACACACTCATACCTCATCACAGCCCTGTCATAGTGTCACATGCTCATACCTCATCACAGCAACATACCTCATCACAGCACCGTCATAGTGTCCCTCACTCATACCTCATCACAGCACCGTCATAGTGTCACACACTCATATCTCATCACATCACCGTCATAGTGTCACACACTCATACCTCATCACAGCACCATCATAGTGTCAAACACATACCTCATCACAGCACCGTCATAGTGTCACACACTCATACCTCATCACAGCACCGTCATAGTGTCACACACTCATACCTCATCACATCACCGTCATAGTGTCACACACTCATACCTCATCACAGCACCGTCATAGTATCACACACTCATACCTCATCACAGCCCTGCCATAGTGTCACACGCTCATACCTCATCACAACACCATACCTCATCACAGCACCGTCATAGTGTCCCTCACTCATACCTCATCACAGCACCATCATAGTGTCACACGCTCATACCTCATCACATCACCGTCATAGTGTCACACGCTCATATCTCATCACAGCACCGTCATAGTGTCACACGCTCATACCTCATCACAGCACCGTCATAGTGTCACACACTCATACCTCATCACAGCCCTGTCAAAGTGTCACACGCTCATACCTCATCACAGCACCATACCTCATCACAGCACCGTCATAGTGTCCCTCACTCATACCTCATCACAGCACCGTCATAGTGTCACACACTCATACCTCATCACAGCCCTGTCATAGTGTCACACGCTCATACCTCATCACAGCACCATACCTCATCACAGCACCGTCATAGTGTCCCTCACTCATACCTCATCACAGCACCGTCATAGTGTCACACACTCATACCTCATCACAGCACCTTCATAGTGTCACACACTCATACCTCATCACAGCACCGTCATAGTGTCACACACATACCTCATCACAGCTCCGTCATAGTGTCACACACTCATACCTCATCACAGCACCATCATAGTGTCACACACTCATACCTCATCACATCACCGTCATAGTGTCACACGCTCATACCTCATCACAGCACCGTCATAGTGTCACACGCTCATACCTCATCACATCACCGTCATAGTGTCACACGCTCATACCTCATCACAGCACCGTCATAGTGTCACACGCTCATACCTCATCACAGCCCTTTCATAGTGTCACACGCTCATACCTCATCACAGCACCTTACTTAATCACAGCACTCTCATAGTGTCCCTCACTCATACCTCATCACAGCACCGTCATAGTGTCCCTCACTCATACCTCATCACAGCACCGTCATAGTGTCACACACTCATACCTCATGACACCACCGTCATAGTGTCCCTCACTCATACCTCATCACTGCACAGTCATAGTGTCACACACTCGCACCTCATCACAGCCCTGTCATAGTGTCACACACTCGTACCTCATCACAGCACAGTCATAGTGTCACACACTCATACCTCATCACACCATAGTGTCACACACTCATACCTCATCACAGCACAGTCATAGTGTCACACACTCGTACTTCATCACAGCCCTGTCATAGTGTCACACGCTCATACCTCATCACAGCACCGTCATAGTGTCACACACTCATACCTCATCACACCATGGTGTCACACACTCATACCTCATCACAGCACCATCATAGTGTCACACACTCATACCTCATCACAGCACCGTCATAGTGTCTCACACTCATACCTCATCACAGCACCAACATAGTGTCACACACTCATACCTCATCACAGCACCGTCATAGTGTCACACACTCATATCTCATCAGAGCACCGTCATAGTGTCACACACTCGTACCTCATCACAGCCCTGTCATAGTGTCACACGCTCATACCTCATCACAGCACCGTCATAGTGTCACACGCTCATACCTCATCACAGCACAGTCATCGTGGCACACTCATACCTCATCACAGCACCGTCAGTGTCACACACTCGTACCTCCTCACAGCCCTGTCATAGTGTCACACACTCATACTTCATCACAGCACCGTCATAGTGTCCCTAACTCATACCTCATCACAGCACCATCATAGTGTCAAACACTCATACCTCATCACAGCCCTGTCATAGTGTCACACGCTCGTACCTCATCACAGCCCTGTCATAGTGTCACACACTCGTACCTCATCACAGCTCTGTCATAGTGTCACATGCTCATACCTCATCACAGCACCGTCATAGTGTCACACGCTCATACCTCATCACAGCACCGTCATAGTGTCCCTCACTCATACCTCATCACAGCACCGTCATAGTGTCACACACTCATACCTCATGACACCACCGTCATAGTGTCCCTCACTCATACCTCATCACTGCACCGTCATAGTGTCACACACTCGTACCTCATCACAGCCTTGTCATAGTGTCACACACTCGTACCTCATCACAGCACAGTCATAGTGTCACATGCTCGTACCTCATCACAGCACCGTCATAGTGTCACACGCTCATACCTCATCACAGCACCGTCATAGTGTCACACACTCATACCTCATCACAGCCCTATCATAGTGTCACACGCTCATACCTCATCACAGCACCATCATAGTGTCCCTCACTCATACCTCATCACATCACCGTCATAGTGTCACACGTTCATACTTCACCGTCATAGTGTCACACGCTCATACCTCATCACAGCACCATCTTATTGTCACACACTCATACCTCATCACATCATCGTCATAGTGTCACACGCTCATACCTCATCACAGCACCGTCATAGTGTCACACGCTCATACCTCATCACATCACCGTCACAGTTTCACACGCTCATACCTCATCACATCACCGTCACAGTGTCACACGCTCATTCCTCATCACAGCACCGTCACAGTGTCACACGCTCATACCTCATCACAGCACCGTCACAGTGTCACACGCTCATACCTCATCACAGCACCGTCACAGTGTCACACGCTCATACCTCATCACAGCACCGTTACAGTGTCACACGCTCATACCTCATCACATCACCGTCATAGTGTCACACGCTCATACCTAATCACAGCACCGTCATAGTGTCACATGCTCATACCTCATCCCAGCACCGTCATAGTGTCACACACATACCTCATCACAGCACCGTCATAGTGTCACACACTCATACCTCATCACAGCACCATCATAGTGTCACACACACATACCTCATCACAGCACTGTTATAGTGTCACACACTCATACATCATCACAGCACCGTCATAGTTTCACACACTGATACCTTATCACAGCACTGGCATAGTCATACACTCGTACTTCATCACAGCACCATCATAGTGTCACACACTCATAACTCATCACAGCACCATCATAGTGTCACACACTCATACCTCATCTCAGCACTGTCATAGTTTCACAAACTCGCCTCATCACAGCACCGTCATAGTGTCACACACTCATACCTCATCACAGCACCATCATAGTGTCACACACTCATACCTCAGCACAGCACCGTCATAGTGTCACACACTCATACCTCATCACATCTCCGTCATAGTGTCACACACTCATACCTCATCACAGCACCGTCATAGTGTCACACACTCATACCTCATCACAGCCCTGTCAAAGTGTCACACGCTCATACCTCATCACAGCACCATACCTCATCACAGCACCGTCATAGTGTCCCTCACTCATACCTCATCACAGCACCGTCATAGTGTCACACACTCATACCTCATCACAGCCCTGTCATAGTGTCACACGCTCATACCTCATCACAGCACCATACCTCATCACAGCACCGTCATAGTGTCCCTCACTCATACCTCATCACAGCACCGTCATAGTGTCACACACTCATACCTCATCACAGCACCGTCATAGTGTCACACACTCATACCTCATCACAGCACCGTCATAGTGTCACACACATACCTCATCACAGCTCCGTCATAGTGTCACACACTCATACCTCATCACAGCACCATCATAGTGTCACACACTCATACCTCATCACATCACCGTCATAGTGTCACAAGCTCATACCTCATCACAGCACCGTCATAGTGTCACACGCTCATACCTCATCACATCACCGTCATAGTGTCACACGCTCATACCTCATCACAGCACCGTCATAGTGTCACACGCTCATACCTCATCACAGCCCTGTCATAGTGTCACACGCTCATACCTCATCACAGCACCTTACTTAATCACAGCACTCTCATAGTGTCCCTCACTCATACCTCATCACAGCACCGTCATAGTGTCCCTCACTCATACCTCATCACAGCACCGTCATAGTGTCACACACTCATACCTCATGACACCACCGTCATAGTGTCCCTCACTCATACCTCATCACTGCACAGTCATAGTGTCACACACTCGCACCTCATCACAGCCCTGTCATAGTGTCACACACTCGTACCTCATCACAGCACAGTCATAGTGTCACATGCTCGTACCTCATCACAGCACCGTCATAGTGTCACACGCTCATACCTCATCACAGCACCGTCATAGTGTCACACACTCATACCTCATCACAGCCCTGTCATAGTGTCACACGCTCATACCTCATCACAGCACCGTCATAGTGTCCCTCACTCATACCTCATCACATCACCGTCATAGTGTCACACGTTCATACATCACCGTCATAGTGTCACACGCTCATACCTCATCACAGCACCATCTTATTGTCACACACTCATACCTCATCACATCACCGTCATAGTGTCACATGCTCATACCTCATCACATCACCGTCACAGTGTCACACGCTCATACCTCATCACATCACCGTCACAGTGTCACACGCTCATTCCTCTTCACAGCACCGTCACAATGTCACACGCTCATACCTCATCACAGCACCGTCACAGTGTCACACGCTCATACCTCATCACAGCACCGTCACAGTGTCACACGCTCATACCTCATCACAGCACCGTTACAGTGTCACACGCTCATACCTCATCACATCACCGTCATAGTGTCACACGCTCATAACTAATCACAGCACCGTCATAGTGTCACACGCTCATACCTCATCCCAGCACCGTCATAGTGTCACACACATACCTCATCACAGCACCGTCATAGTGTCACAAACTCATACCTCATCACAGCACCATCATAGTGTCACACACTCATACCTCATCACAGCACTGTTATAGTGTCACACACTCATACATCATCACAGCACCGTCATAGTTTCACACACTGATACCTTATCACAGCACTGGCATAGTCATACACTCGTACTTCATCACAGCACCATCATAGTGTCACACACTCATACCTCATCACAGCACCATCATAGTGTCACACACTCATACCTCATCACAGCACTGTCATAGTTTCACAAACTCACCTCATCACAGCACCGTCATAGTGTCACACACTCATACCTCATCACAGCACCATCATAGTGTCACACACTCATACCTCAGCACAGCACCGTCATAGTGTCACACACTCATACCTCATCACAGCACCGTCATAGTGTCACACACTCATACCTCATCACAGCCCTGTCATAGTGTCACACGCTCATACCTCATCACAGCACCATACCTCATCACAGCACCGTCTTAGTGTCCCTCACTCATACCTCATCACAGCACCATCATAGTGTCACACTCTCATACCTCATCACAGCCCTGTCATAGTGTCACACGCTCATACCTCATCACAGCACCATACATCATCACAGCACCGTCATAGTGTCCCTCACTCATACCTCATCACAGCACCGTCATAGTGTCACACACTCATACCTCATCACAGCACCGTCATAGTGTCACACACTCATACCTCATCACAGCACCGTCATAGTGTCACACACATACCTCATCACAGCTCCGTCATAGTGTCACACACTCATACCTCATCACAGCACCATCATAGTGTCACACACTCATACCTCATCACATCACCGTCATAGTGTCACACGCTCATACCTCATCACAGCACCGTCATAGTGTCACACGCTCATACCTCATCACATCATCGTCATAGTGTCACATGCTCATACCTCATCACAGCACCGTTATAGTGTCACACGCTCATACCTCATCACAGCCCTGTCATAGTGTCACACGCTCATACCTCATCACAGCACCTTACTTAATCACAGCACTCTCATAGTGTCCCTCACTCATACCTCATCACAGCACCGTCATAGTGTCACACGCTCATTCCTCATCACATCACCGTCATAGTGTCACACGCTCATACCTCATCACAGCACCGTCATAGTGTCACACGCTCATACCTCATCACATCACTGTCATAGTGTCACACGCTCAAACCTCATCACAGCACCGTCATAGTCTCACACGCTCTACCTCATCACAGCACCGTCATAGTGTCACACGCTCATACCTCATCACAGCACCGTCATAGTGTCACACGCTCATACCTCATCACAGCACCGTCATAGTGTCACACGCTCATACCTCTTCACATCACCGTCATAGTGTCACACGCTCATACCTCATCACATCACCGTCATAGTGTCACACGCTCATACCTCATCACAGCACCGTCATAGTGTCACACGCTCATACCTCATCACAGCACCGTCATAGTGTCACACACTCATACCTCATCACAGTACTGTTATAGTGTCACACACTCATACATCCTCACAGCACCGTCATAGTGTCACACACTGATACCTCATCACAGCACCGTCATAGTGTCACACACTCATACCTCATCACATCACCGTCATAGTGTCACATACTCATACCTCAACACAGCTCCGTCATAGTGTCACACACTCATACCTCATCACAGCCCTGTCATAGTGTCACACGCTCATACCTCATCACAGCACCATACCTCATCACAGCACCGTCATAGTGTCCCTCACTCATACCTCATCACAGCACCGTCATAGTGTCACACACTCATACCTCATCACAGCACCGTCATAGTGTCACACACTCCTACCTCATCACAGCACCGTCATAGTGTCACACACATACCTCATCACAGCACCGTCATAGTGTCAAACACTCATACCTCATCACAGCACCGTCATAGTGTCACACACTCATACCTCATCACATCACCGTCATAGTGTCACACACTCATACCTCATCACAGCACCGTCATAGTATCACACACTCATACCTCATCACAGCCCTGTCATAGTGTCACACGCTCATACCTCATCACAACATCATACCTCATCACAGCACCGTCATAGTGTCCCTCACTCATACCTCATCACAGCACCGTCATAGTGTCACACACTCATACCTCATCACAGCACCGTCATAGTGTCACACACTCATACCTCATCACAGCACCGTCATAGTGTCACACACATACCTCATCACAGCTCCGTCATAGTGTCACACACTCATACCTCATCACAGCACCATCATAGTGTCACACACTCATACCTCATCACATCACCGTCATAGTGTCACACGCTCATACCTCATCACAGCACCGTCATAGTGTCACACGCTCATACCTCATCACATCACCGTCATAGTGTCACACGCTCATACCTCATCACAGCACCGTCATAGTGTCACACGCTCATACCTCATCACAGCCCTGTCATAGTGTCACACGCTCATACCTCATCACAGCACCTTACTTAATCACAGCACTCTCATAGTGTCCCTCACTCATACCTCATCACAGCACCGTCATAGTGTCCCTCACTCATACCTCATCACAGCACCGTCATAGTGTCACACACTCATACCTCATGACACCACCGTCATAGTGTCCCTCACTCATACCTCATCACTGCACAGTCATAGTGTCACACACTCGCACCTCATCACAGCCCTGTCATAGTGTCACACACTCGTACCTCATCACAGCACAGTCATAGTGTCACATGCTCGTACCTCATCACAGCACCATCATAGTGTCACACGCTCATACCTCATCACAGCACCGTCATAGTGTCACACACTCATACCTCATCACAGCCCTGTCATAGTGTCACACGCTCATACCTCATCACAGCACCGTCATAGTGTCCCTCACTCATACCTCATCACATCACCGTCATAGTGTCACACGTTCATACATCACCGTCATAGTGTCACACGCTCATACCTCATCACAGCACCATCTTATTGTCACACACTCATACCTCATCACATCACCGTCATAGTGTCACACGCTCATACCTCATCACAGCACCGTCATAGTGTCACACGCTCATACCTCATCACATCACCGTCACAGTGTCACACGCTCATACCTCATCACATCACCGTCACAGTGTCACACGCTCATTCCTCTTCACAGCACCGTCACAGTGTCACACGCTCATACCTCATCACAGCACCGTCACAGTGTCACACGCTCATACCTCATCACAGCACCGTCAAAGTGTCACACGCTCATACCTCATCACAGCACCGTTACAGTGTCACACGCTCATACCTCATCACATCACTGTCATAGTGTCACACGCTCATACCTAATCACAGCACCGTCATAGTGTCACACGCTCATACCTCATCCCAGCACCGTCATAGTGTCACACACATACCTCATCACAGCACCGTCATAGTGTCACAAACTCATACCTCATCACAGCACCATCATAGTGTCACACACTCATACCTCATCACAGCACTGTTATAGTGTCACACACTCATACATCATCACAGCACCGTCATAGTTTCACACACTGATACCTTATCACAGCACTGGCATAGTCATACACTCGTACTTCATCACAGCACCATCATAGTGTCACACACTCATACCTCAGCACAGCACCATCATAGTGTCACACACTCATACCTCAGCACAGCACCGTCATAGTGTCACACACTCATACCTCATCACAGCACCGTCATAGTGTCACACACTCATACCTCATCACAGCCCTGTCATAGTGTCACACGCTCATACCTCATCACAGCACCATACCTCATCACAGCACCGTCTTAGTGTCCCTCACTCATACCTCATCACAGCACCATCATAGTGTCACACTCTCATACCTCATCACAGCCCTGTCATAGTGTCACACGCTCATACCTCATCACAGCACCATACATCATCACAGCACCGTCATAGTGTCCCTCACTCATACCTCATCACAGCACCGTCATAGTGTCACACACTCATACCTCATCACAGCACCGTCATAGTGTCACACACTCATACCTCATCACAGCACCGTCATAGTGTCACACACATACCTCATCACAGCTCCGTCATAGTGTCACACACTCATACCTCATCACAGCACCATCATAGTGTCACACACTCATACCTCATCACATCACCGTCATAGTGTCACACGCTCATACCTCATCACAGCACCGTCATAGTGTCACACGCTCATACCTCATCACATCATCGTCATAGTGTCACATGCTCATACCTCATCACAGCACCGTCATAGTGTCACACGCTCATACCTCATCACAGCCCTGTCATAGTGTCACACGCTCATACCTCATCACAGCACCTTACTTAATCACAGCACTCTCATAGTGTCCCTCACTCATACCTCATCACAGCACCGTCATAGTGTCACACGCTCATTCCTCATCACATCACCGTCATAGTGTCACACGCTCATACCTCATCACAGCACCGTCATAGTGTCACACGCTCATACCTCATCACATCACTGTCATAGTGTCACACGCTCAAACCTCATCACAGCACCGTCATAGTCTCACACGCTCTACCTCATCACAGCACCGTCATAGTGTCACACGCTCATACCTCATCACAGCACCGTCATAGTGTCACACGCTCATACCTCATCACAGCACCGTCATAGTGTCACACACTCATACCTCATCACAGCCCTGTCAAAGTGTCACACGCTCATACCTCATCACAGCACCATACCTCATCACAGCACCGTCATAGTGTCCCTCACTCATACCTCATCACAGCACCGTCATAGTGTCACACACTCATACCTCATCACAGCCCTGTCATAGTGTCACACGCTCATACCTCATCACAGCACCATACCTCATCACAGCACCGTCATAGTGTCCCTCACTCATACCTCATCACAGCACCGTCATAGTGTCACACACTCATACCTCATCACAGCACCGTCATAGTGTCACACACTCATACCTCATCACAGCACCGTCATAGTGTCACACACATACCTCATCACAGCTCCGTCATAGTGTCACACACTCATACCTCATCACAGCACCATCATAGTGTCACACACTCATACCTCATCACATCACCGTCATAGTGTCACACGCTCATACCTCATCACAGCACCGTCATAGTGTCACACGCTCATACCTCATCACATCACCGTCATAGTGTCACACGCTCATACCTCATCACAGCACCGTCATAGTGTCACACGCTCATACCTCATCACAGCCCTGTCATAGTGTCAAACGCTCATACCTCATCACAGCACCTTACTTAATCACAGCACTCTCATAGTGTCCCTCACTCATACCTCATCACAGCACCGTCATAGTGTCCCTCACTCATACCTCATCACAGCACCGTCATAGTGTCACACACTCATACCTCATGACACCACCGTCATAGTGTCCCTCACTCATACCTCATCACTGCACAGTCATAGTGTCACACACTCGCACCTCATCACAGCCCTGTCATAGTGTCACACACTCGTACCTCATCACAGCACAGTCATAGTGTCACATGCTCGTACCTCATCACAGCACCGTCATAGTGTCACACGCTCATACCTCATCACAGCACCGTCATAGTGTCACACACTCATACCTCATCACAGCCCTGTCATAGTGTCACACGCTCATACCTCATCACAGCACCGTCATAGTGTCCCTCACTCATACCTCATCACATCACCGTCATAGTGTCACACGTTCATACATCACCGTCATAGTGTCACACGCTCATACCTCATCACAGCACCATCTTATTGTCACACACTCATACCTCATCACATCACCGTCATAGTGTCACACGCTCATACCTCATCACAGCACCGTCATAGTGTCACACGCTCATACCTCATCACATCACCGTCACAGTGTCACACGCTCATACCTCATCACATCACCGTCACAGTGTCACACGCTCATTCCTCTTCACAGCACCGTCACAGTGTCACACGCTCATACCTCATCACAGCACCGTCACAGTGTCACACGCTCATACCTCATCACAGCACCGTCACAGTGTCACACGCTCATACCTCATCACAGCACCGTTACAGTGTCACACGCTCATACCTCATCACATCACTGTCATAGTGTCACACGCTCATACCTAATCACAGCACCGTCATAGTGTCACACGCTCATACCTCATCCCAGCACCGTCATAGTGTCACACACATACCTCATCACAGCACCGTCATAGTGTCACAAACTCATACCTCATCACAGCACCATCATAGTGTCACACACTCATACCTCATCACAGCACTGTTATAGTGTCACACACTCATACATCATCACAGCACCGTCATAGTTTCACACACTGATACCTTATCACAGCACTGGCATAGTCATACACTTGTACTTCATCACAGCACCATCATAGTGTCACACACTCATACCTCATCACAGCACCATCATAGTGTCACACACTCATACCTCATCACAGCACTGTCATAGTTTCACAAACTCACCTCATCACAGCACCGTCATAGTGTCACACACTCATACCTCATCACAGCACCATCATAGTGTCACACACTCATACCTCAGCACAGCACCGTCATAGTGTCACACACTCATACCTCATCACAGCACCGTCATAGTGTCACACACTCATACCTCATCACAGCCCTGTCATAGTGTCACACGCTCATACCTCATCACAGCACCATACCTCATCACAGCACCGTCTTAGTGTCCCTCACTCATACCTCATCACAGCACCATCATAGTGTCACACTCTCATACCTCATCACAGCCCTGTCATAGTGTCACACGCTCATACCTCATCACAGCACCATACATCATCACAGCACCGTCATAGTGTCCCTCACTCATACCTCATCACAGCACCGTCATAGTGTCACACACTCATACCTCATCACAGCACCGTCATAGTGTCACACACTCATACCTCATCACAGCACCGTCATAGTGTCACACACATACCTCATCACAGCTCCGTCATAGTGTCACACACTCATACCTCATCACAGCACCATCATAGTGTCACACACTCATACCTCATCACATCACCGTCATAGTGTCACACGCTCATACCTCATCACAGCACCGTCATAGTGTCACACGCTCATACCTCATCACATCATCGTCATAGTGTCACATGCTCATACCTCATCACAGCACCGTCATAGTGTCACACGCTCATACCTCATCACAGCCCTGTCATAGTGTCACACGCTCATACCTCATCACAGCACCTTACTTAATCACAGCACTCTCATAGTGTCCCTCACTCATACCTCATCACAGCACCGTCATAGTGTCACACGCTCATTCCTCATCACATCACCGTCATAGTGTCACACGCTCATACCTCATCACAGCACCGTCATAGTGTCACACGCTCATACCTCATCACATCACTGTCATAGTGTCACACGCTCAAACCTCATCACAGCACCGTCATAGTCTCACACGCTCTACCTCATCACAGCACCGTCATAGTGTCACACGCTCATACCTCATCACAGCACCGTCATAGTGTCACACGCTCATACCTCATCACAGCACCGTCATAGTGTCACACGCTCATACCTCTTCACATCACCGTCATAGTGTCACACGCTCATACCTCATCACATCACCGTCATAGTGTCACACGCTCATACCTCATCACAGCACCGTCATAGTGTCACACGCTCATACCTCATCACAGCACCGTCATAGTGTCACACACTCATACCTCATCACAGTACTGTTATAGTGTCACACACTCATACATCCTCACAGCACCGTCATAGTGTCACACACTGATACCTCATCACAGCACCGTCATAGTGTCACACACTCATACCTCATCACATCACCGTCATAGTGTCACATACTCATACCTCATCACAGCTCCGTCATAGTGTCACACACTCATACCTCATCACAGCCCTGTCATAGTGTCACACGCTCATACCTCATCACAGCACCATACCTCATCACAGCACCGTCATAGTGTCCCTCACTCATACCTCATCACAGCACCGTCATAGTGTCACACACTCATACCTCATCACAGCACCGTCATAGTGTCACACACTCATACCTCATCACAGCACCGTCATAGTGTCACACACATACCTCATCACAGCACCGTCATAGTGTCACACACTCATACCTCATCACAGCACCGTCATAGTGTCACACACTCATACCTCATCAGATCACCGTCATAGTGTCACACACTCATACCTCATCACAGCACCGTCATAGTATCACACACTCATACCTCATCACAGCCCTGTCATAGTGTCACACGCTCATACCTCATCACAACATCATACCTCATCACAGCACCGTCATAGTGTCCCTCACTCATACCTCATCACAGCACCATCATAGTGTCACACGCTCATACCTCATCACATCACCGTGATAGTGTCACACGCTCATACCTCATCACAGCACCGTCATAGTGTCACACGCTCATACCTCATCACATCACCGTCATAGTGTCACACGCTCATACCTCATCACAGCACCGTCATAGTGTGACACGCTCATTCCTCATCACAGCACCGTCATAGTGTCACACGCTCATACCTCATCACAGCCCTGTCATAGTGTCACACGCTCATACCTCTTCACAGCACCATACCTCATCCCAGCACTGTCTTAGTGTCCCTCACTCATACCTCATCACAGCACCGTCATAGTGTCACACGCTCATACCACATCACATCACCGTCATAGTGTCACACGCTCATACCTCATCACAGCACTGTCATAGTGTCACACGCTCATACCTCATCACAGCACCATCATAGTGTCACACGCTCTTCCTCATCACAGCACCGTCATAGTGTCACATACTCATACCTCATCACTGCACCGTCATAGTGTCACACACTCATACCTCATCACAGCCCTGTCATAGTGTCACATGCTCATACCTCATCACAGCAACATACCTCATCACAGCACCGTCATAGTGTCCCTCACTCATACCTCATCACAGCACCGTCATAGTGTCACACACTCATATCTCATCACATCACCGTCATAGTGTCACACACTCATACCTCATCACAGCACCATCATAGTGTCAAACACATACCTCATCACAGCACCGTCATAGTGTCACACACTCATACCTCATCACAGCACCGTCATAGTGTCACACACTCATACCTCATCACATCACCGTCATAGTGTCACACACTCATACCTCATCACAGCACCGTCATAGTATCACACACTCATACCTCATCACAGCCCTGCCATAGTGTCACACGCTCATACCTCATCACAACACCATACCTCATCACAGCACCGTCATAGTGTCCCTCACTCATACCTCATCACAGCACCATCATAGTGTCACACGCTCATACCTCATCACATCACCGTCATAGTGTCACACGCTCATATCTCATCACAGCACCGTCATAGTGTCACACGCTCATACCTCATCACATCACCGTCATAGTGTCACACGCTCATACCTCATCACAGCACCGTCATAGTATCACACGCTCATTCCTCATCACAGCACCTTCATAGTGTCACACGCTCATACCTCATCACAGCCCTGTCATAGTGTCACACGCTCATACCTCATCACAGCACCATACCTCATCACAGCACTGTCATAGTGTCCCTTACTCATACCTCATCACAGCGCCGTCATAGTGTCACACGCTCATACCTCATCACATCACCGTCATAGTGTCACACGCTCATACCTCATCACAGCACCGTCATAGTGTCACACGCTCATACCTCATCACAGCCCTGTCATAGTGTCAAACGCTCATACCTCATCACAGCACCTTACTTAATCACAGCACTCTCATAGTGTCCCTCACTCATACCTCATCACAGCACCGTCATAGTGTCCCTCACTCATACCTCATCACAGCACCGTCATAGTGTCACACACTCATACCTCATGACACCACCGTCATAGTGTCCCTCACTCATACCTCATCACTGCACAGTCATAGTGTCACACACTCGCACCTCATCACAGCCCTGTCATAGTGTCACACACTCGTACCTCATCACAGCACAGTCATAGTGTCACATGCTCGTACCTCATCACAGCACCGTCATAGTGTCACACGCTCATACCTCATCACAGCACCGTCATAGTGTCACACACTCATACCTCATCACAGCCCTGTCATAGTGTCACACGCTCATACCTCATCACAGCACCGTCATAGTGTCCCTCACTCATACCTCATCACATCACCGTCATAGTGTCACACGTTCATACATCACCGTCATAGTGTCACACGCTCATACCTCATCACAGCACCATCTTATTGTCACACACTCATACCTCATCACATCACCGTCATAGTGTCACACGCTCATACCTCATCACAGCACCGTCATAGTGTCACACGCTAATACCTCATCACATCACCGTCACAGTGTCACACGCTCATACCTCATCACATCACCGTCACAGTGTCACACGCTCATTCCTCTTCACAGCACCGTCACAGTGTCACACGCTCATACCTCATCACAGCACCGTCACAGTGTCACACGCTCATACCTCATCACAGCACCGTCACAGTGTCACACGCTCATACCTCATCACAGCACCGTTACAGTGTCACACGCTCATACCTCATCACAGCACCGTCATAGTATCACACACTCATACCTCATCACAGCCCTGCCATAGTGTCACACGCTCATACCTCATCACAACACCATACCTCATCACAGCACCGTCATAGTGTCCCTCACTCATACCTCATCACAGCACCATCATAGTGTCACACGCTCATACCTCATCACATCACCGTCATAGTGTCACACGCTCATATCTCATCACAGCACCGTCATAGTGTCACACGCTCATACCTCATCACATCACCGTCATAGTGTCACACGCTCATACCTCATCACAGCACCGTCATAGTATCACACGCTCATTCCTCATCACAGCACCTTCATAGTGTCACACGCTCATACCTCATCACAGCCCTGTCATAGTGTCACACGCTCATACCTCATCACAGCACCATACCTCATCACAGCACTGTCATAGTGTCCCTTACTCATACCTCATCACAGCGCCGTCATAGTGTCACACGCTCATACCTCATCACATCACCGTCATAGTGTCACACGCTCATACCTCATCACAGCACCGTCATAGTGTCACACGCTCATACCTCATCACAGCACCGTCATAGTGTCACATGCTCATACCTCATCACAGCACCGTCATACTGTCACATGCTCATATCTCATCACATCCTCATCACAGCACCGTCAGTGTCACACACTCGTACATCATTACAGCACCGTCAGTATCACACGCTCTTACCTCATCACAGCACCGTCGTAGTGTCACGCGCGTACCTCATCACAGCACCGTCATAGTGTCACGCGCGTACCTCATCACAGCACCGTCATAGTGTCACACGCTCATACCTCATCACATCACCGTCATAGTGTCACACGCTCATACCTCATCACAGCACCGTCATAGTGTCACACACTCATACCTCATCACAGCACCGTCATAGTGTCACACACTCATACCTCATCACAGCCCTGTCATAGTGTCACACGCTCATACCTCATCACAGCACCATACCTCATCACAGCACCGTCATAGTGTCCCTCACTCATACCTCATCACAGCACCGTCATAATGTCACACACTCATACCTCATCACAGCACCGTCATAGTGTCACACACTCATACCTCATCACAGCACCGTCATAGTGTCACACACATACCTCATCACAGCTCCGTCATAGTGTCACACACTCATACCTCATCACAGCACCATCATAGTGTCACACACTCATACCTCATCACATCACCGTCATAGTGTCACACGCTCATACCTCATCACAGCACCGTCATAGTGTCCCTCACTCATACCTCATCACAGCACCGTCATAGTGTCACACACTCATACCTCATCACAGCCCTGTCATAGTGTCACACGCTCATACCTCATCACAGCACCATACCTCATCACAGCACCGTCATAGTGTCCCTCACTCATACCTCATCACAGCACCGTCATAGTGTCACACACTCATACCTCATCACAGCACCGTCATAGTGTCACACACTCATACCTCATCACAGCACCGTCATAGTGTCACACACATACCTCATCACAGCTCCGTCATAGTGTCACACACTCATACCTCATCACAGCACCATCATAGTGTCACACACTCATACCTCATCACATCACCGTCATAGTGTCACACGCTCATACCTCATCACAGCACCGTCATAGTGTCACACGCTCATACCTCATCACATCACCGTCATAGTGTCACACGCTCATACCTCATCACAGCACCGTCATAGTGTCACACGCTCATACCTCATCACAGCCCTGTCATAGTTTCAAACGCTCATACCTCATCACAGCACCTTACTTAATCACAGCACTCTCATAGTGTCCCTCACTCATACCTCATCACAGCACCGTCATAGTGTCCCTCACTCATACCTCATCACAGCACCGTCATAGTGTCACACACTCATACCTCATGACACCACCGTCATAGTGTCCCTCACTCATACCTCATCACTGCACAGTCATAGTGTCACACACTCGCACCTCATCACAGCCCTGTCATAGTGTCACACACTCGTACCTCATCACAGCACAGTCATAGTGTCACATGCTCGTACCTCATCACAGCACCGTCATAGTGTCACACGCTCATACCTCATCACAGCACCGTCATAGTGTCACACACTCATACCTCATCACAGCCCTGTCATAGTGTCACACGCTCATACCTCATCACAGCACCGTCATAGTGTCCCTCACTCATACCTCATCACATCACCATCATAGTATCACACGTTCATACATCACCGTCATAGTGTCACACGCTCATACCTCATCACAGCACCATCTTATTGTCACACACTCATACCTCATCACATCACCGTCATAGTGTCACACGCTCATACCTCATCACAGCACCGTCATAGTGTCACACGCTCATACCTCATCACATCACCGTCACAGTGTCACACGCTCATACCTCATCACATCACCGTCACAGTGTCACACGCTCATTCCTCTTCACAGCACCGTCACAGTGTCACACGCTCATACCTCATCACAGCACCGTCACAGTGTCACACGCTCATACCTCATCACAGCACCGTCACAGTGTCACACGCTCATACCTCATCACAGCACCGTTACAGTGTCACACGCTCATACCTCATCACATCACTGTCATAGTGTCACACGCTCATACCTAATCACAGCACCGTCATAGTGTCACACGCTCATACCTCATCCCAGCACCGTCATAGTGTCACACACATACCTCATCACAGCACCGTCATAGTGTCACAAACTCATACCTCATCACAGCACCATCATAGTGTCACACACTCATACCTCATCACAGCACTGTTATAGTGTCACACACTCATACATCATCACAGCACCGTCATAGTTTCACACACTGATACCTTATCACAGCACTGGCATAGTCATACACTCGTACTTCATCACAGCACCATCATAGTGTCACACACTCATACCTCATCACAGCACCATCATAGTGTCACACACTCATACCTCATCACAGCACTGTCATAGTTTCACAAACTCACCTCATCACAGCACCGTCATACTGTCACATGCTCATATCTCATCACATCCTCATCACAGCACCGTCAGTGTCACACACTCGTACATCATTACAGCACCGTCAGTATCACACGCTCTTACCTCATCACAGCACCGTCGTAGTGTCACGCGCGTACCTCATCACAGCACCGTCATAGTGTCACGCGCGTACCTCATCACAGCACCGTCATAGTGTCACACGCTCATACCTCATCACATCACCGTCATAGTGTCACACGCTCATACCTCATCACAGCACCGTCATAGTGTCACACGCTCATACCTCATCACAGCACCATCATAGTGTCACACGCTCTTCCTCATCACAGCACCGTCATAGTGTCACATGCTCATACCTCATCACAGCACCGTCATACTGTCACATGCTCATATCTCATCACATCCTCATCACAGCACCGTCAGTGTCACACACTCGTACATCATTACAGCACCGTCAGTATCACACGCTCTTACCTCATCACAGCACCGTCGTAGTGTCACGCGCGTACCTCATCACAGCACCGTCATAGTGTCACGCGCGTACCTCATCACAGCACCGTCAGTGTCACATACACATACCTCGTCACATCACCATCATAGTGTCACACACTCATACCTCATCACATCACCGCTATAGTGTCACACACTCATACATCATCACAGCACCGTCATAGTGTCACACACTCATACCTCATCACAGCACCGTCAGTGTCTCACACTCATACCTCATCACAGCACCATCATAGTGCCACACTCATACCTCATCACAGCACCGTCAGTGTCACACTCATACCTCATCACAGCACCATCATAGTGTCACGCGTGTACCTCATCACAGCACCATCATAGTCTCACATACTCATACCCCGTCACAGCACCATCATAGTGTCACATCTCATCACTTTGCCGTCACAGTGTCACACACTCATACCTCATCACAGCACCATCATAGTGTCACACACTCATACCTTATCACAGCACCGTCATAGTGTCACACACACATACCTCATCACAGCACCGTCATAGTGTCACACATTCATACCTCATCACATCACTGTCATAGTGTCACACACTCATATCTCATCACAGCACTGTTATAGTGTCAAACACTCATACATCATCACAGCACCATCATAGTGTCACACACTCATACCTTATCACAGCACCATCATAGTGTCACACACACATACCTCATCACAGCACCGTCATAGTGTCACAAATTCATACCTCATCACATCACTGTCATAGTGTCACACACTCATATCTCATCACAGCACTGTTATAGTGTCACACACTCATACCTCATCACAGCACCATCATAGTGTCACGCACTCATACCTTATCACAGCACCATCATAGTGTCACACACACATACCTCATCACAGCACCGTCATAGTGTCACACGCTCATACCTCATCACAGCACTGTCATAGTGTCACACTCTCATTCCTCATCACAGCACCGTCATAGTGTCACACGCTCATACCTCATCACAGCCCTGTCATAGTGTCACACGCTCATACCTCATCACAGCACCATACCTCATCACAGCACTGTCATAGTGTCCCTCACTCATACCTCATCACAGCACCGTCATAGTGTCACACGCTCATACCTCATCACATCACCGTCATAGTGTCACACGCTCATACCTCATCACAGCACCGTCATAGTGTCACACACTCATACCTCATCACATCACCGTCATAGTGTCACACACTGATACCTCTTCACATCACCGTCATAGTGTCACACGCTCATACCTCATCACAGCACCGTCATAGTGTCACACGCTCATACCTCATCACATCACCGTCATAGTGTCACACGCTCATACTTCATCACAGCACCGTCATAGTGTCACACACTCATACCTCATCACATCACCGTCATAGTGTCACACGCTCATACCTCATCACATCACCGTCATAGTGTCACACGTTCATACCTCATCACAGCACAGTCATAGTGTCACACACTCATACCTCATCACTGAACCATCGAAGTGTCACACACATACCTCATCACAGTACCGTCGTAGTGTCACACACTCATACCTCATCACATCACCGTCATAGTGTCACACGCTCATACTTCATCACAGCACCGTCATAGTGTCACACACTCATACCTCATCACATCACCGTCATAGTGTCACACACTCATACCTCATCACAGCACTGTTATAGTGTCACACACTCATACATCATCACAGCACCGTCATAGTGTCACACACTGATACCTCATCACAGCACTGGCATAGTCATACACTCTTACTTCATCACAGCACCATCAGTGTCACACACTCATACCTCATCACAGCACTGTCATAGTTTCACAAACTCACCTCATCACAGCACCGTCATAGTGTCACACACTCATACCTCATCACATCACCATCATAGTGTCACACACTCATACCTCATCACAGCACCATCATTGTGTCACACACTCATACCTCATCACAGCACCGTCATAGTGTCACATACTCATACCTCATCACAGCACCGTCATAGTGTCACACACTCATACCTCATCACAGCCCTGTCATAGTGTCACACGCTCATACCTCATCACAGCACCATACCTCATCACAGCACCGTCATAGTGTCCCTCACTCATACCTCATCACAGCACCGTCATAGTGTCACACACTCATACCTCATCACTACACCGTCATAGTGTCACACACATACCTCATCACAGCACCGTCATAGTGTCACACACTCATACCTCATCACATCACCGTCATAGTGTCACACTCATACCTCATCACAGCACCGTCATAGTGTCACACACTCATACCTCATCACAGCCCTGTCATAGTGTCACACGCTCATACCTCATCACAGCACCATACCTCATCACAGCACCGTCATAGTGTCCCTCACTCATACCTCATCACAGCACCGTCATAGTGTCACACGCTCAAACCTCATCACATCACCGTCATAGTGTCACACGCTCATACCTCATCACAGCACCGTCATAGTGTCACACGCTCATACCTCATCACATCACCGTCATAGTGTCACACGCTCATACCTTATCACAGCACCGTCATAGTGTCACACGCTCATACCTCATCACAGCCCTGTCATAGTGTCACACGCTCATACCTCATCACAGCACCATACCTCATCACAGCACTCTCATAGTGTCCCTCACTCATACCTCTTCACAGCACCATCATAGTGTCACACGCTCATACCTCATCACATCACTGTCATAGTGTCACACGCTCATACCTCATCACATCACCGTCATAGTGTCATACTCATACCTCATCACATCACCATCATAGTGTCACACACTCATACCTCATCACAGCACCATCATAGTGTCACACACTCTTACCTCATCACAGCACCATCATAGTGTCCCTCACTCATACCTCATCACAGCACCGTCATAGTGTCACACGCTCATACCTCATCACATCACCGTCATAGTGTCACACGCTCATACCTCATCACAGCACCGTCATAGTGTCACACGCTCATACCTCATCACAGCACCATCATAGTGTCACACGCTCTTCCTCATCACAGCACCGTCATAGTGTCACTTGCTCATACCTCATCACAGCACCGTCATAGTGTCACATGCTCATATCTCATCACATCCTCATCACAGCACCGTCAGTGTCACACACTCGTACATCATTACAGCACCGTCAGTGTCACACGCTCGTACCTCATCAAAGCACCGTCATAGTGTCACGCGCGTACCTTATCACAGCACCGTCATAGTGTCACACACTCTTACCTCATCACAGCACCATCATAGTGTCACACACTCATACCTCATCGCAGCACCATCATAGTGTCACACACTCATATCTCATCACAGCACTGTTATAGTGTCACACACTCATACATCATCACAGAACAGTCATAGTGTCACACACTGATACCTCATCACATCACCGTCATAGTGTCACACGCTCATACCTCATCACAGCACCGTCATAGTGTCACACACTGATACCTCATCACAGCACTGGCATAGTCATACACTCATACTTCATCACAGCACCATCAGTGTCACACACTCATACGTCATCACAGCACTGTCATAGTTTCACAAACTCACCTCATCACAGCACCGTCATAGTGTCACACACTCATACCTCATCACATCACCATCATAGTGTCACACACTCATACCTCATCACAGCACCATCATAGTGTCTCACACTCATACCTCATCACAGCACCGTCATAGTGTCACACACATACCTCATCACAGAACCGTCATAGTGTCACACACTCATACCTCATCACAGCACCATCATAGTGTCTCACACTCATACCTCATCACAGCACCGTCATAGTGTCACACACTCATACCTCATCACAGCACCGTCATAGTGTCACACGCTCATACCTCATCACAGCACCATACCTCATCACAGCACCGTCATAGTGTACCTCACATACCTCATCACAGCACCATCATAGTGTCACACACTCATACCTCATCACAGCACCATCATAGTGTCTCACACTCATACCTCATCACAGCACCATCATAGTGTCTCACACTCATACCTCATCACAGCACCGTCATAGTGTCACACACTCATACCTCATCACAGCACCGTCATAGTGTCACACGCTCATACCTCATCACAGCACCATACCTCATCACAGCACCGTCATAGTGTACCTCACATACCTCATCACAGCACCATCATAGTGTCACACACTCATACCTCATCACAGCACCGTCATAGTGTCACACACTCATACCTCATCACAGCACCGTCATAGTGTCACACACTCATACCTCATCACTGCACCGTCATAGTGTCACACACATACCTCATCACAGCACCGTCATAGTGTCACACACTCATACCTCATCACAGAACCGTCATAGTGTCACACACTCATACCTCATCACATCACCGTCATAGTGTCACACACTCATACCTCATCACAGCACCGTCATAGTGTCACACACTCATACCTCATCACAGCCCCGTCATAGTGTCACACACTCATACCTCATCACAGCCCCGTCATAGTGTCACACACTCATACCTCATCACAGAACCGTCATAATGTCACACACTCATACCTCATCACAGCACCGTCATAGTGTCACACGCTCATTCCTCATCACAGCCCTGTCATAGTGTCACACACTCATACCTCATCACAGCACCATACCTCATCACAGCACTGTCATAGTGTCCCTCACTCATACCTCATCACAGCACCGTCATAGTTTCACACGCTCATACCTCATCACATCACCGTCATAGTGTCACACGCTCATACCTCTTCACAGCACCATCATAGTGTCACACGCTCATACCTCATCACATCACCGTCATAGTGTCACACGCTCATACCTCATCACAGCACCGTCATAGTGTCACACGCTCTACCTCATCACAGCACCGTCATAGTGTCACATGCTCATACCTCATCACAGCACCGTCATAGTGTCACACGCTCATATCTCATCACGTCCTCATCACAGCACTGTCAGTGTCACTCACTCGTACCTCATTACAGCACCGTCAGTGTCACACGCTCGTACCTGATCACAGCACCATCATAGTGTCACGCGCGTACCTCATCACAGCACCGTCATAGTGTCACGCGCGTACCTCATCACAGCACCGTCAGTGTCACATACTCATACCTCGTCACATCACCATCATAGTGTCACACACTCATACCTCATCACATCACCGTTATAGTGTCACACACTCATACATCATCACAGCACCGTCATAGTGTCACACACTCATACCTCATCACAGCACCGTCAGTGTCTCACACTCGTACCTCATCACAGCACCATCATAGTGTCACACTCATACCTCATCACAGCACCGTCAGTGTCACACTCATACCTCATCACAGCACCATCATAGTCTCACATACTCATACCCCGTCACAGCACCATCATAGTGTCACATCTCATCACTTTGCCGTCACAGTGTCACACACTCATACCTCATCACAACACCATCATAGTGTCACACACTCATACCTTTTCACAGCACCGTCATAGTGTCACACACACATACCTTATCACAGCACCGTCATAGTGTCACACACTCATACCTCATCACATCACTGTCATAGTGTCACACACTCATATCTCATCACAGCACTTTTATAGTGTCACACACTCATACATCATCACAGCACCGTCACAGTGTCACACACTCATACCTCATCACAGCACCATCATAGTGTCACACACTCATACCTTATCACAGCACCATCATAGTGTCACACACACATACCTCATCACAGCACCGTCATAGTGTCACACACTCATACCTCATCACATCACTGTCATAATGTCACACACTCATATCTCATCACAGCACCGTCATAGTGTCACACACTCATACCTCATCACATCACCGTCATAGTGTCACACACTCATACCTCATCACAGCACCGTCATAGTGTCACACACTCATACATCATCACAGCACCATCATAGTGTCACACACTCATACCTTATCACAGCACCATCATAGTGTCACACGCTCATACCTCATCACAGCACCATCATAGTGTCACACGCTCTTCCTCATCACAGCACCGTCATAGTGTCACATGCTCATACCTCATCACAGCACCGTCAGTGTCACACGCTCATATCTCATCACATCCTCATCACAGCACCGTCAGTGTCACACACTCGTACATCATTACAGCACCGTCAGTATCACACGCTCGTACCTAATCACAGCACCGTCATAGTGTCAGGCACATACCTCATCACAGCACCGTCATAGTGTCACGAGCGTACCTCATCACAGCACCTTCAGTGTCACATACTCATACCTCGTCACATCACCATCATAGTGTCACACACTCATACCTCATCACATCACCGCTATAGTGTCACACACTCATACATCATCACAGCACCGTCATAGTGTCACACACTCATACCTCATCACAGCACCGTCAGTGTCTCACACTCGTACCTCATCACAGCACCATCATAGTGTCACACTCATACCTCATCACAGCACCGTCAGTGTCACACTCATACCTCATCACAGCACCATCATAGTGTCACGCGTGTACCTCATCACAGCACCATCATAGTCTCACATACTCAAACCCCGTCACAGCACCGTCATAGTGTCACACGCTCATTCCTCATCACAGCCCTGTCATAGTGTCACACACTCATACCTCATCACAGCACCATACCTCATCACAGCACTGTCATAGTGTCCCTCACTCATACCTCATCACAGCACCGTCATAGTGTCACACGCTCATACCTCATCACATCACCGTCATAGTGTCACACGCTCATACCTCTTCACAGCACCATCATAGTGTCACACGCTCATACCTCATCACATCACCGTCATAGTGTCACACGCTCATACCTCATCACAGCACCGTCATAGTGTCACACGCTCTACCTCATCACAGCACCGTCATAGTGTCACATGCTCATACCTCATCACAGCACCGTCATAGTGTCACACGCTCATATCTCATCACGTCCTCATCACAGCACTGTCAGTGTCACTCACTCGTACCTCATTACAGCACCGTCAGTGTCACACGCTCGTACCTGATCACAGCACCATCATAGTGTCACGCGCGTACCTCATCACAGCACCGTCATAGTGTCACGCGCGTACCTCATCACAGCACCGTCAGTGTCACATACTCATACCTCGTCACATCACCATCATAGTGTCACACACTCATACCTCATCACATCACCGTTATAGTGTCACACACTCATACATCATCACAGCACCGTCATAGTGTCACACACTCATACCTCATCACAGCACCGTCAGTGTCTCACACTCGTACCTCATCACAGCACCATCATAGTGTCACACTCATACCTCATCACAGCACCGTCAGTGTCACACTCATACCTCATCACAGCACCATCATAGTCTCACATACTCATACCCCGTCACAGCACCATCATAGTGTCACATCTCATCACTTTGCCGTCACAGTGTCACACACTCATACCTCATCACAACACCATCATAGTGTCACACACTCATACCTTTTCACAGCACCGTCATAGTGTCACACACACATACCTCATCACAGCACCGTCATAGTGTCACACACTCATACCTCATCACATCACTGTCATAGTGTCACACACTCATATCTCATCACAGCACCGTTATAGTGTCACACACTCATACATCATCACAGCACCGTCACAGTGTCACACACTCATACCTCATCACAGCACCATCATAGTGTCACACACTCATACCTTATCACAGCACCATCATAGTGTCACACACACATACCTCATCACAGCACCGTCATAGTGTCACACACTCATACCTCATCACTTCACCGTCATAGTGTTATACACTCATACCTCATCACATCACTGTCATAATGTCACACACTCATATCTCATCACAGCACTGTCATAGTGTCACACACTCATACCTCATCACATCACCGTCATAGTGTCACACACTCATACCTCATCACAGCACCGTCATAGTGTCACACACTCATACATCATCACTCATACCTTATCACAGCACCATCATAGTGTCACACGCTCATACCTCATCACATCACCGTCATAGTGTCACACGCTCATACTTCATCACAGCACCGTCATAGTGTCACACACTCATACCTCATCACATCACCGTCATAGTGTCACACGCTCATACCTCATCACATCACCGTCATAGTGTCACACGTTCATACCTCATCACAGCACAGTCATAGTGTCACACACTCATACCTCATCACTGAACCATCGAAGTGTCACACACATACCTCATCACAGTACCGTCGTAGTGTCACACACTCATACCTCATCACAGCACCGTCATAGTGTCACACACTCATACCTCATCACAGCACTGTTATAGTGTCACACACTCATACATCATCACAGCACCGTCATAGTGTCACACACTGATACCTCATCACAGCACTGGCATAGTCATACACTCTTACTTCATCACAGCACCATCAGTGTCACACACTCATACCTCATCACAGCACTGTCATAGTTTCACAAACTCACCTCATCACAGCACCGTCATAGTGTCACACACTCATACCTCATCACATCACCATCATAGTGTCACACACTCATACCTCATCACAGCACCATCATTGTGTCACACACTCATACCTCATCACAGCACCGTCATAGTGTCACATACTCATACCTCATCACAGCACCGTCATAGTGTCACACACTCATACCTCATCACAGCCCTGTCATAGTGTCACACGCTCATACCTCATCACAGCACCATACCTCATCACAGCACCGTCATAGTGTCCCTCACTCATACCTCATCACAGCACCGTCATAGTGTCACACACTCATACCTCATCACTACACCGTCATAGTGTCACACACATACCTCATCACAGCACCGTCATAGTGTCACACACTCATACCTCATCACATCACCGTCATAGTGTCACATTCATACCTCATCACAGCACCGTCATAGTGTCACACACTCATACCTCATCACAGCCCTGTCATAGTGTCACACGCTCATACCTCATCACAGCACCATACCTCATCACAGCACCGTCATAGTGTCCCTCACTCATACCTCATCACAGCACCGTCATAGTGTCACACGCTCAAACCTCATCACATCACCGTCATAGTGTCACACGCTCATACCTCATCACAGCACCGTCATAGTGTCACACGCTCATACCTCATCACATCACCGTCATAGTGTCACACGCTCATACCTTATCACAGCACCGTCATAGTGTCACACGCTCATACCTCATCACAGCCCTGTCATAGTGTCACACGCTCATACCTCATCACAGCACCATACCTCATCACAGCACTCTCATAGTGTCCCTCACTCATACCTCTTCACAGCACCATCATAGTGTCACACGCTCATACCTCATCACATCACTGTCATAGTGTCACACGCTCATACCTCATCACATCACCATCATAGTGTCACACTCATACCTCATCACATCACCATCATAGTGTCACACACTCATACCTCATCACAGCACCATCATAGTGTCACACACTCTTACCTCATCACAGCACCATCATAGTGTCCCTTACTCATACCTCATCACAGCACCGTCATAGTGTCACACGCTCATACCTCATCACATCACCGTCATAGTGTCACACGCTCATACCTCATCACAGCACCGTCATAGTGTCACACGCTCATACCTCATCACAGCACCATCATAGTGTCACACGCTCTTCCTCATCACAGCACCGTCATAGTGTCACTTGCTCATACCTCATCACAGCACCGTCATAGTGTCACACGCTCATATCTCATCACATCCTCATCACAGCACCGTCAGTGTCACACACTCGTACATCATTACAGCACCGTCAGTGTCACACGCTCGTACCTCATCAAAGCACCGTCATAGTGTCACGCGCGTACCTTATCACAGCACCGTCATAGTGTCACACACTCTTACCTCATCACAGCACCATCATAGTGTCACACACTCATACCTCATCGCAGCACCATCATAGTGTCACACACTCATATCTCATCACAGCACTGTTATAGTGTCACACACTCATACATCATCACAGAACAGTCATAGTGTCACACACTGATACCTCATCACATCACCGTCATAGTGTCACACGCTCATACCTCATCACAGCACCGTCATAGTGTCACACACTGATACCTCATCACAGCACTGGCATAGTCATACACTCATACTTCATCACAGCACCATCAGTGTCACACACTCATACGTCATCACAGCACTGTCATAGTTTCACAAACTCACCTCATCACAGCACCGTCATAGTGTCACACACTCATACCTCATCACATCACCATCATAGTGTCACACACTCATACCTCATCACAGCACCATCATAGTGTCTCACACTCATACCTCATCACAGCACCGTCATAGTGTCACACACATACCTCATCACAGAACCGTCATAGTGTCACACACTCATACCTCATCACAGCACCGTCATAGTGTCACACACTCATACCTCATCACAGCACCGTCATAGTGTCACACGCTCATACCTCATCACAGCACCATACCTCATCACAGCACCGTCATAGTGTACCTCACATACCTCATCACAGCACCATCATAGTGTCACACACTCATACCTCATCACAGCACCATCATAGTGTCTCACACTCATACCTCATCACAGCACCATCATAGTGTCTCACACTCATACCTCATCACAGCACCGTCATAGTGTCACACACTCATACCTCATCACAGCACCGTCATAGTGTCACACGCTCATACCTCATCACAGCACCATACCTCATCACAGCACCGTCATAGTGTACCTCACATACCTCATCACAGCACCATCATAGTGTCACACACTCATACCTCATCACAGCACCGTCATAGAGTCACACACTCATACCTCATCACAGCACCGTCATAGTGTCACACACTCATACCTCATCACTGCACCGTCATAGTGTCACACACATACCTCATCACAGCACCGTCATAGTGTCACACACTCATACCTCATCACAGAACCGTCATAGTGTCACACACTCATACCTCATCACATCACCGTCATAGTGTCACACACTCATACCTCATCACAGCACCGTCATAGTGTCACACACTCATACCTCATCACAGCCCCGTCATAGTGTCACACACTCATACCTCATCACAGCACCGTCATAGTGTCACACACTCATACCTCATCACAGCCCTGTCAAAGTGTCACACGCTCATACCTCATCACAGCACCATACCTCATCACAGCACCGTCATAGTGTCCCTCACTCATACCTCATCACAGCACCGTCATAGTGTCACACACTCATACCTCATCACAGCCCTGTCATAGTGTCACACGCTCATACCTTATCACAGCACCATACCTCATCACAGCACCGTCATAGTGTCCCTCACTCATACCTCATCACAGCACCGTCATAGTGTCACACACTCATACCTCATCACAGCACCGTCATAGTGTCACACACTCATACCTCATCACAGCACCATCATAGTGTCACACACATACCTCATCACAGCTCCGTCATAGTGTCACACACTCATACCTCATCACAGCACCATCATAGTGTCACACACTCATACCTCATCACATCACCGTCATAGTGTCACACGCTCATACCTCATCACAGCACCGTCATAGTGTCACACGCTCATACCTCATCACATCACCGTCATAGTGTCACACGCTCATACCTCATCACAGCACCGTCATAGTGTCACACGCTCATACCTCATCACAGCCCTTTCATAGTGTCACACGCTCATACCTCATCACAGCACCTTACTTAATCACAGCACTCTCATAGTGTCCCTCACTCATACCTCATCACAGCACCGTCATAGTGTCCCTCACTCATACCTCATCACAGCACCGTCATAGTGTCACACACTCATACCTCATGACACCACCGTCATAGTGTCCCTCACTCATACCTCATCACTGCACAGTCATAGTGTCACACACTCGCACCTCATCACAGCCCTGTCATAGTGTCACACACTCGTACCTCATCACAGCACAGTCATAGTGTCACACACTCATACCTCATCACACCATAGTGTCACACACTCATACCTCATCACAGCACAGTCATAGTGTCACACACTCGTACTTCATCACAGCCCTGTCATAGTGTCACACGCTCATACCTCATCACAGCACCGTCATAGTGTCACACACTCATACCTCATCACACCATGGTGTCACACACTCATACCTCATCACAGCACCATCATAGTGTCACACACTCATACCTCATCACAGCACCGTCATAGTGTCTCACACTCATACCTCATCACAGCACCAACATAGTGTCACACACTCATACCTCATCACAGCACCGTCATAGTGTCACACACTCATATCTCATCAGAGCACCGTCATAGTGTCACACACTCGTACCTCATCACAGCCCTGTCATAGTGTCACACGCTCATACCTCATCACAGCACCGTCATAGTGTCACACGCTCATACCTCATCACAGCACAGTCATCGTGGCACACTCATACCTCATCACAGCACCGTCTGTGTCACACACTCGTACCTCCTCACAGCCCTGTCATAGTGTCACACACTCATACTTCATCACAGCACCGTCATAGTGTCCCTAACTCATACCTCATCACAGCACCATCATAGTGTCAAACACTCATACCTCATCACAGCCCTGTCATAGTGTCACACGCTCGTACCTCATCACAGCCTTGTCATAGTGTCACACACTCGTACCTCATCACAGCTCTGTCATAGTGTCACATGCTCATACCTCATCACAGCACCGTCATAGTGTCACACGCTCATACCTCATCACAGCACCGTCATAGTGTCCCTCACTCATACCTCATCACAGCACCGTCATAGTGTCACACACTCATACCTCATGACACCACCGTCATAGTGTCCCTCACTCATAACTCATCACTGCACCGTCATAGTGTCACACACTCGTACCTCATCACAGCCTTGTCATAGTGTCACACACTCGTACCTCATCACAGCACAGTCATAGTGTCACATGCTCGTACCTCATCACAGCACCGTCATAGTGTCACACGCTCATACCTCATCACAGCACCGTCATAGTGTCACACACTCATACCTCATCACAGCCCTATCATAGTGTCACACGCTCATACCTCATCACAGCACCATCATAGTGTCCCTCACTCATACCTCATCACATCACCGTCATAGTGTCACACGTTCATACTTCACCGTCATAGTGTCACACGCTCATACCTCATCACAGCACCATCTTATTGTCACACACTCATACCTCATCACATCATCGTCATAGTGTCACACGCTCATACCTCATCACAGCACCGTCATAGTGTCACACGCTCATACCTCATCACATCACCGTCACAGTTTCACACGCTCATACCTCATCACATCACCGTCACAGTGTCACACGCTCATTCCTCATCACAGCACCGTCACAGTGTCACACGCTCATACCTCATCACAGCACCGTCACAGTGTCACACGCTCATACCTCATCACAGCACCGTCACAGTGTCACACGCTCATACCTCATCACAGCACCGTTACAGTGTCACACGCTCATACCTCATCACATCACCGTCATAGTGTCACACGCTCATACCTAATCACAGCACCGTCATAGTGTCACATGCTCATACCTCATCCCAGCACCGTCATAGTGTCACACACATACCTCATCACAGCACCGTCATAGTGTCACACACTCATACCTCATCACAGCACCATCATAGTGTCACACACACATACCTCATCACAGCACTGTTATAGTGTCACACACTCATACATCATCACAGCACCGTCATAGTTTCACACACTGATACCTTATCACAGCACTGGCATAGTCATACACTCGTACTTCATCACAGCACCATCATAGTGTCACACACTCATAACTCATCACAGCACCATCATAGTGTCACACACTCATACCTCATCTCAGCACTGTCATAGTTTCACAAACTCGCCTCATCACAGCACCGTCATAGTGTCACACACTCATACCTCAGCACAGCACCGTCATAGTGTCACACACTCATACCTCATCACATCTCCGTCATAGTGTCACACACTCATACCTCATCACAGCACCGTCATAGTGTCACACACTCATACCTCATCACAGCCCTGTCAAAGTGTCACACGCTCATACCTCATCACAGCACCATACCTCATCACAGCACCGTCATAGTGTCCCTCACTCATACCTCATCACAGCACCGTCATAGTGTCACACACTCATACCTCATCACAGCCCTGTCATAGTGTCACACGCTCATACCTCATCACAGCACCATACCTCATCACAGCACCGTCATAGTGTCCCTCACTCATACCTCATCACAGCACCGTCATAGTGTCACACACTCATACCTCATCACAGCACCGTCATAGTGTCACACACTCATACCTCATCACAGCACCGTCATAGTGTCACACACATACCTCATCACAGCTCCGTCATAGTGTCACACACTCATACCTCATCACAGCACCATCATAGTGTCACACACTCATACCTCATCACATCACCGTCATAGTGTCACAAGCTCATACCTCATCACAGCACCGTCATAGTGTCACACGCTCATACCTCATCACATCACCGTCATAGTGTCACACGCTCATACCTCATCACAGCACCGTCATAGTGTCACACGCTCATACCTCATCACAGCCCTGTCATAGTGTCACACGCTCATACCTCATCACAGCACCTTACTTAATCACAGCACTCTCATAGTGTCCCTCGCTCATACCTCATCACAGCACCGTCATAGTGTCCCTCACTCATACCTCATCACAGCACCGTCATAGTGTCACACACTCATACCTCATGACACCACCGTCATAGTGTCCCTCACTCATACCTCATCACTGCACAGTCATAGTGTCACACACTCGCACCTCATCACAGCCCTGTCATAGTGTCACACACTCGTACCTCATCACAGCACAGTCATAGTGTCACATGCTCGTACCTCATCACAGCACCGTCATAGTGTCACACGCTCATACCTCATCACAGCACCGTCATAGTGTCACACACTCATACCTCATCACAGCCCTGTCATAGTGTCACATGCTCATACCTCATCACAGCACCGTCATAGTGTCCCTCACTCATACCTCATCACATCACCGTCATAGTGTCACACGTTCATACATCACCGTCATAGTGTCACACGCTCATACCTCATCACAGCACCATCTTATTGTCACACACTCATACCTCATCACATCACCGTCATAGTGTCACACGCTCATACCTCATCACAGCACCGTCATAGTGTCACACGCTCATACCTCATCACATCACCGTCACAGTGTCACACGCTCATACCTCATCACATCACCGTCACAGTGTCACACGCTCATTCCTCTTCACAGCACCGTCACAATGTCACACGCTCATACCTCATCACAGCACCGTCACAGTGTCACACGCTCATACCTCATCACAGCACCGTCACAGTGTCACACGCTCATACCTCATCACAGCACCGTTACAGTGTCACACGCTCATACCTCATCACATCACTGTCATAGTGTCACACGCTCATAACTAATCACAGCACCGTCATAGTGTCACACGCTCATACCTCATCCCAGCACCGTCATAGTGTCACACACATACCTCATCACAGCACCGTCATAGTGTCACAAACTCATACCTCATCACAGCACCATCATAGTGTCACACACTCATACCTCATCACAGCACTGTTATAGTGTCACACACTCATACATCATCACAGCACCGTCATAGTTTCACACACTGATACCTTATCACAGCACTGGCATAGTCATACACTCGTACTTCATCACAGCACCATCATAGTGTCACACACTCATACCTCATCACAGCACCATCATAGTGTCACACACTCATACCTCATCACAGCACTGTCATAGTTTCACAAACTCACCTCATCACAGCACCGTCATAGTGTCACACACTCATACCTCATCACAGCACCATCATAGTGTCACACACTCATACCTCAGCACAGCACCGTCATAGTGTCACACACTCATACCTCATCACAGCACCGTCATAGTGTCACACACTCATACCTCATCACAGCCCTGTCATAGTGTCACACGCTCATACCTCATCACAGCACCATACCTCATCACAGCACCGTCTTAGTGTCCCTCACTCATACCTCATCACAGCACCATCATAGTGTCACACTCTCATACCTCATCACAGCCCTGTCATAGTGTCACACGCTCATACCTCATCACAGCACCATACATCATCACAGCACCGTCATAGTGTCCCTCACTCATACCTCATCACAGCACCGTCATAGTGTCACACACTCATACCTCATCACAGCACCGTCATAGTGTCACACACTCATACCTCATCACAGCACCGTCATAGTGTCACACACATACCTCATCACAGCTCCGTCATAGTGTCACACACTCATACCTCATCACAGCACCATCATAGTGTCACACACTCATACCTCATCACATCACCGTCATAGTGTCACACGCTCATACCTCATCACAGCACCGTCATAGTGTCACACGCTCATACCTCATCACATCATCGTCATAGTGTCACATGCTCATACCTCATCACAGCACCGTTATAGTGTCACACGCTCATACCTCATCACAGCCCTGTCATAGTGTCACACGCTCATACCTCATCACAGCACCTTACTTAATCACAGCACTCTCATAGTGTCCCTCACTCATACCTCATCACAGCACCGTCATAGTGTCACACGCTCATTCCTCATCACATCACCGTCATAGTGTCACACGCTCATACCTCATCACAGCACCGTCATAGTGTCACACGCTCATACCTCATCACATCACTGTCATAGTGTCACACGCTCAAACCTCATCACAGCACCGTCATAGTCTCACACGCTCTACCTCATCACAGCACCGTCATAGTGTCACACGCTCATACCTCATCACAGCACCGTCATAGTGTCACACGCTCATACCTCATCACAGCACCGTCATAGTGTCACACGCTCATACCTCTTCACATCACCGTCATAGTGTCACACGCTCATACCTCATCACATCACCGTCATAGTGTCACAAGCTCATACCTCATCACAGCACCGTCATAGTGTCACACGCTCATACCTCATCACAGCACCGTCATAGTGTCACACACTCATACCTCATCACAGTACTGTTATAGTGTCACACACTCATACATCCTCACAGCACCGTCATAGTGTCACACACTGATACCTCATCACAGCACCGTCATAGTGTCACACACTCATACCTCATCACATCACCGTCATAGTGTCACATACTCATACCTCAACACAGCTCCGTCATAGTGTCACACACTCATACCTCATCACAGCCCTGTCATAGTGTCACACGCTCATACCTCATCACAGCACCATACCTCATCACAGCACCGTCATAGTGTCCCTCACTCATACCTCATCACAGCACCGTCATAGTGTCACACACTCATACCTCATCACAGCACCGTCATAGTGTCACACACTCATACCTCATCACAGCACCATCATAGTGTCACACACATACCTCATCACAGCACCGTCATAGTGTCCAACACTCATACCTCATCACAGCACCGTCATAGTGTCACACACTCATACCTCATCACATCACCGTCATAGTGTCACACACTCATACCTCATCACAGCACCGTCATAGTATCACACACTCATACCTCATCACAGCCCTGTCATAGTGTCACACGCTCATACCTCATCACAACATCATACCTCATCACAGCACCGTCATAGTGTCCCTCACTCATACCTCATCACAGCACCATCATAGTGTCACACGCTCATACCTCATCACATCACCGTGATAGTGTCACACGCTCATACCTCATCACAGCACCGTCATAGTGTCACACGCTCATACCTCATCACATCACCGTCATAGTGTCACACGCTCATACCTCATCACAGCATCGTCATAGTGTGACACGCTCATTCCTCATCACAGCACCGTCATAGTGTCACACGCTCATACCTCATCACAGCCCTGTCATAGTGTCACACGCTCATACCTCTTCACAGCACCATACCTCATCACAGCACTGTCTTAGTGTCCCTCACTCATACCTCATCACAGCACCGTCATAGTGTCACACGCTCATACCTCATCACATCACCGTCATAGTGTCACACGCTCATACCTCATCACAGCACCGTCATAGTGTCACACGCTCATACCTCATCACAGCACCATCATAGTGTCACACGCTCTTCCTCATCACAGCACCGTCATAGTGTCACATACTCATACCTCATCACTGCACCGTCATAGTGTCACACACTCATACCTCATCACAGCCCTGTCATAGTGTCACATGCTCATACCTCATCACAGCAACATACCTCATCACAGCACCGTCATAGTGTCCCTCACTCATACCTCATCACAGCACCGTCATAGTGTCACACACTCATATCTCATCACATCACCGTCATAGTGTCACACACTCATACCTCATCACAGCACCATCATAGTGTCAAACACATACCTCATCACAGCACCGTCATAGTGTCACACACTCATACCTCATCACAGCACCGTCATAGTGTCACACACTCATACCTCATCACATCACCGTCATAGTGTCACACACTCATACCTCATCACAGCACCGTCATAGTATCACACACTCATACCTCATCACAGCCCTGCCATAGTGTCACACGCTCATACCTCATCACAACACCATACCTCATCACAGCACCGTCATAGTGTCCCTCACTCATACCTCATCACAGCACCATCATAGTGTCACACGCTCATACCTCATCACATCACCGTCATAGTGTCACACGCTCATATCTCATCACAGCACCGTCATAGTGTCACACGCTCATACCTCATCACAGCACCGTCATAGTGTCACACACTCATACCTCATCACAGCCCTGTCAAAGTGTCACACGCTCATACCTCATCACAGCACCATACCTCATCACAGCACCGTCATAGTGTCCCTCACTCATACCTCATCACAGCACCGTCATAGTGTCACACACTCATACCTCATCACAGCCCTGTCATAGTGTCACACGCTCATACCTCATCACAGCACCATACCTCATCACAGCACCGTCATAGTGTCCCTCACTCATACCTCATCACAGCACCGTCATAGTGTCACACACTCATACCTCATCACAGCACCGTCATAGTGTCACACACTCATACCTCATCACAGCACCGTCATAGTGTCACACACATACCTCATCACAGCTCCGTCATAGTGTCACACACTCATACCTCATCACAGCACCATCATAGTGTCACACACTCATACCTCATCACATCACCGTCATAGTGTCACACGCTCATACCTCATCACAGCACCGTCATAGTGTCACACGCTCATACCTCATCACATCACCGTCATAGTGTCACACGCTCATACCTCATCACAGCACCGTCATAGTGTCACACGCTCATACCTCATCACAGCCCTGTCATAGTGTCACACGCTCATACCTCATCACAGCACCTTACTTAATCACAGCACTCTCATAGTGTCCCTCACTCATACCTCATCACAGCACCGTCATAGTGTCCCTCACTCATACCTCATCACAGCACCGTCATAGTGTCACACAGTCATACCTCATGACACCACCGTCATAGTGTCCCTCACTCATACCTCATCACTGCACAGTCATAGTGTCACACACTCGCACCTCATCACAGCCCTGTCATAGTGTCACACACTCGTACCTCATCACAGCACAGTCATAGTGTCACATGCTCGTACCTCATCACAGCACCGTCATAGTGTCACACGCTCATACCTCATCACAGCACCGTCATAGTGTCACACACTCATACCTCATCACAGCCCTGTCATAGTGTCACACGCTCATACCTCATCACAGCACCGTCATAGTGTCCCTCACTCATACCTCATCACATCACCGTCATAGTGTCACACGTTCATACATCACCGTCATAGTGTCACACGCTCATACCTCATCACAGCACCATCTTATTGTCACACACTCATACCTCATCACATCACCGTCATAGTGTCACACGCTCATACCTCATCACAGCACCGTCATAGTGTCACACGCTCATACCTCATCACATCACCGTCACAGTGTCACACGCTCATACCTCATCACATCACCGTCACAGTGTCACACGCTCATTCCTCTTCACAGCACCGTCACAGTGTCACACGCTCATACCTCATCACAGCACCGTCACAGTGTCACACGCTCATACCTCATCACAGCACCGTCACAGTGTCACACGCTCATACCTCATCACAGCACCGTTACAGTGTCACACGCTCATACCTCATCACATCACTGTCATAGTGTCACACGCTCATACCTAATCACAGCACCGTCATAGTGTCACACGCTCATACCTCATCCCAGCACCGTCATAGTGTCACACACATACCTCATCACAGCACCGTCATAGTGTCACAAACTCATACCTCATCACAGCACCATCATAGTGTCACACACTCATACCTCATCACAGCACTGTTATAGTGTCACACACTCATACATCATCACAGCACCGTCATAGTTTCACACACTGATACCTTATCACAGCACTGGCATAGTCATACACTCGTACTTCATCACAGCACCATCATAGTGTCACACACTCATACCTCATCACAGCACCATCATAGTGTCACACACTCATACCTCATCACAGCACTGTCATAGTTTCACAAACTCACCTCATCACAGCACCGTCATAGTGTCACACACTCATACCTCATCACAGCACCATCATAGTGTCACACACTCATACCTCAGCACAGCACCGTCATAGTGTCACACACTCATACCTCATCACAGCACCGTCATAGTGTCACACACTCATACCTCATCACAGCCCTGTCATAGTGTCACACGCTCATACCTCATCACAGCACCATACCTCATCACAGCACCGTCTTAGTGTCCCTCACTCATACCTCATCACAGCACCATCATAGTGTCACACTCTCATACCTCATCACAGCCCTGTCATAGTGTCACACGCTCATACCTCATCACAGCACCATACATCATCACAGCACCGTCATAGTGTCCCTCACTCATACCTCATCACAGCACCGTCATAGTGTCACACACTCATACCTCATCACAGCACCGTCATAGTGTCACACACTCATACCTCATCACAGCACCGTCATAGTGTCACACACATACCTCATCACAGCTCCGTCATAGTGTCACACACTCATACCTCATCACAGCACCATCATAGTGTCACACACTCATACCTCATCACATCACCGTCATAGTGTCACACGCTCATACCTCATCACAGCACCGTCATAGTGTCACACGCTCATACCTCATCACATCATCGTCATAGTGTCACATGCTCATACCTCATCACAGCACCGTCATAGTGTCACACGCTCATACCTCATCACAGCCCTGTCATAGTGTCACACGCTCATACCTCATCACAGCACCTTACTTAATCACAGCACTCTCATAGTGTCCCTCACTCATACCTCATCACAGCACCGTCATAGTGTCACACGCTCATTCCTCATCACATCACCGTCATAGTGTCACACGCTCATACCTCATCACAGCACCGTCATAGTGTCACACGCTCATACCTCATCACATCACTGTCATAGTGTCACACGCTCAAACCTCATCACAGCACCGTCATAGTCTCACACGCTCTACCTCATCACAGCACCGTCATAGTGTCACACGCTCATACCTCATCACAGCACCGTCATAGTGTCACACGCTCATACCTCATCACAGCACCGTCATAGTGTCACACACTCATACCTCATCACAGCCCTGTCAAAGTGTCACACGCTCATACCTCATCACAGCACCATACCTCATCACAGCACCGTCATAGTGTCCCTCACTCATACCTCATCACAGCACCGTCATAGTGTCACACACTCATACCTCATCACAGCCCTGTCATAGTGTCACACGCTCATACCTCATCACAGCACCATACCTCATCACAGCACCGTCATAGTGTCCCTCACTCATACCTCATCACAGCACCGTCATAGTGTCACACACTCATACCTCATCACAGCACCGTCATAGTGTCACACACTCATACCTCGTCACAGCACCGTCATAGTGTCACACACATACCTCATCACAGCTCCGTCATAGTGTCACACACTCATACCTCATCACAGCACCATCATAGTGTCACACACTCATACCTCATCACATCACCGTCATAGTGTCACACGCTCATACCTCATCACAGCACCGTCATAGTGTCACACGCTCATACCTCATCACATCACCGTCATAGTGTCACACGCTCATACCTCATCACAGCACCGTCATAGTGTCACACGCTCATACCTCATCACAGCCCTGTCATAGTGTCAAACGCTCATACCTCATCACAGCACCTTACTTAATCACAGCACTCTCATAGTGTCCCTCACTCATACCTCATCACAGCACCGTCATAGTGTCCCTCACTCATACCTCATCACAGCACCGTCATAGTGTCACACACTCATACCTCATGACACCACCGTCATAGTGTCCCTCACTCATACCTCATCACTGCACAGTCATAGTGTCACACACTCGCACCTCATCACAGCCCTGTCATAGTGTCACACACTCGTACCTCATCACAGCACAGTCATAGTGTCACATGCTCGTACCTCATCACAGCACCGTCATAGTGTCACACGCTCATACCTCATCACAGCACCGTCATAGTGTCACACACTCATACCTCATCACAGCCCTGTCATAGTGTCACACGCTCATACCTCATCACAGCACCGTCATAGTGTCCCTCACTCATACCTCATCACATCACCGTCATAGTGTCACACGTTCATACATCACCGTCATAGTGTCACACGCTCATACCTCATCACAGCACCATCTTATTGTCACACACTCATACCTCATCACATCACCGTCATAGTGTCACACGCTCATACCTCATCACAGCACCGTCATAGTGTCACACGCTCATACCTCATCACATCACCGTCACAGTGTCACACGCTCATACCTCATCACATCACCGTCACAGTGTCACACGCTCATTCCTCTTCACAGCACCGTCACAGTGTCACACGCTCATACCTCATCACAGCACCGTCACAGTGTCACACGCTCATACCTCATCACAGCACCGTCACAGTGTCACACGCTCATACCTCATCACAGCACCGTTACAGTGTCACACGCTCATACCTCATCACATCACTGTCATAGTGTCACACGCTCATACCTAATCACAGCACCGTCATAGTGTCACACGCTCATACCTCATCCCAGCACCGTCATAGTGTCACACACATACCTCATCACAGCACCGTCATAGTGTCACAAACTCATACCTCATCACAGCACCATCATAGTGTCACACACTCATACCTCATCACAGCACTGTTATAGTGTCACACACTCATACATCATCACAGCACCGTCATAGTTTCACACACTGATACCTTATCACAGCACTGGCATAGTCATACACTCGTACTTCATCACAGCACCATCATAGTGTCACACACTCATACCTCATCACAGCACCATCATAGTGTCACACACTCATACCTCATCACAGCACTGTCATAGTTTCACAAACTCACCTCATCACAGCACCGTCATAGTGTCACACACTCATACCTCATCACAGCACCATCATAGTGTCACACACTCATACCTCAGCACAGCACCGTCATAGTGTCACACACTCATACCTCATCACAGCACCGTCATAGTGTCACACACTCATACCTCATCACAGCCCTGTCATAGTGTCACACGCTCATACCTCATCACAGCACCATACCTCATCACAGCACCGTCTTAGTGTCCCTCACTCATACCTCATCACAGCACCATCATAGTGTCACACTCTCATACCTCATCACAGCCCTGTCATAGTGTCACACGCTCATACCTCATCACAGCACCATACATCATCACAGCACCGTCATAGTGTCCCTCACTCATACCTCATCACAGCACCGTCATAGTGTCACACACTCATACCTCATCACAGCACCGTCATAGTGTCACACACTCATACCTCATCACAGCACCGTCATAGTGTCACACACATACCTCATCACAGCTCCGTCATAGTGTCACACACTCATACCTCATCACAGCACCATCATAGTGTCACACACTCATACCTCATCACATCACCGTCATAGTGTCACACGCTCATACCTCATCACAGCACCGTCATAGTGTCACACGCTCATACCTCATCACATCATCGTCATAGTGTCACATGCTCATACCTCATCACAGCACCGTCATAGTGTCACACGCTCATACCTCATCACAGCCCTGTCATAGTGTCACACGCTCATACCTCATCACAGCACCTTACTTAATCACAGCACTCTCATAGTGTCCCTCACTCATACCTCATCACAGCACCGTCATAGTGTCACACGCTCATTCCTCATCACATCACCGTCATAGTGTCACACGCTCATACCTCATCACAGCACCGTCATAGTGTCACACGCTCATACCTCATCACATCACTGTCATAGTGTCACACGCTCAAACCTCATCACAGCACCGTCATAGTCTCACACGCTCTACCTCATCACAGCACCGTCATAGTGTCACACGCTCATACCTCATCACAGCACCGTCATAGTGTCACACGCTCATACCTCATCACAGCACCGTCATAGTGTCACACGCTCATACCTCTTCACATCACCGTCATAGTGTCACACGCTCATACCTCATCACATCACCGTCATAGTGTCACACGCTCATACCTCATCACAGCACCGTCATAGTGTCACACGCTCATACCTCATCACAGCACCGTCATAGTGTCACACACTCATACCTCATCACAGTACTGTTATAGTGTCACACACTCATACATCCTCACAGCACCGTCATAGTGTCACACACTGATACCTCATCACAGCACCGTCATAGTGTCACACACTCATACCTCATCACATCACCGTCATAGTGTCACATACTCATACCTCATCACAGCTCCGTCATAGTGTCACACACTCATACCTCATCACAGCCCTGTCATAGTGTCACACGCTCATACCTCATCACAGCACCATACCTCATCACAGCACCGTCATAGTGTCCCTCACTCATACCTCATCACAGCACCGTCATAGTGTCACACACTCATACCTCATCACAGCACCGTCATAGTGTCACACACTCATACCTCATCACAGCACCGTCATAGTGTCACACACATACCTCATCACAGCACCGTCATAGTGTCACACACTCATACCTCATCACAGCACCGTCATAGTGTCACACACTCATACCTCATCAGATCACCGTCATAGTGTCACACACTCATACCTCATCACAGCACCGTCATAGTATCACACACTCATACCTCATCACAGCCCTGTCATAGTGTCACACGCTCATACCTCATCACAACATCATACCTCATCACAGCACCGTCATAGTGTCCCTCACTCATACCTCATCACAGCACCATCATAGTGTCACACGCTCATACCTCATCACATCACCGTGATAGTGTCACACGCTCATACCTCATCACAGCACCGTCATAGTGTCACACGCTCATACCTCATCACATCACCGTCATAGTGTCACACGCTCATACCTCATCACAGCACCGTCATAGTGTGACAGGCTCATTCCTCATCACAGCACCGTCATAGTGTCACATGCTCATACCTCATCACAGCCCTGTCATAGTGTCACACGCTCATACCTCTTCACAGCACCATACCTCATCCCAGCACTGTCTTAGTGTCCCTCACTCATACCTCATCACAGCACCGTCATAGTGTCACACGCTCATACCACATCACATCACCGTCATAGTGTCACACGCTCATACCTCATCACAGCACCGTCATAGTGTCACACGCTCATACCTCATCACAGCACCATCATAGTGTCACACGCTCTTCCTCATCACAGCACCGTCATAGTGTCACATACTCATACCTCATCACTGCACCGTCATAGTGTCACACACTCATACCTCATCACAGCCCTGTCATAGTGTCACATGCTCATACCTCATCACAGCAACATACCTCATCACAGCACCGTCATAGTGTCCCTCACTCATACCTCATCACAGCACCGTCATAGTGTCACACACTCATATCTCATCACATCACCGTCATAGTGTCACACACTCATACCTCATCACAGCACCATCATAGTGTCAAACACATACCTCATCACAGCACCGTCATAGTGTCACACACTCATACCTCATCACAGCACCGTCATAGTGTCACACACTCATACCTCATCACATCACCGTCATAGTGTCACACACTCATACCTCATCACAGCACCGTCATAGTATCACACACTCATACCTCATCACAGCCCTGCCATAGTGTCACACGCTCATACCTCATCACAACACCATACCTCATCACAGCACCGTCATAGTGTCCCTCACTCATACCTCATCACAGCACCATCATAGTGTCACACGCTCATACCTCATCACATCACCGTCATAGTGTCACACGCTCATATCTCATCACAGCACCGTCATAGTGTCACATGCTCATACCTCATCACATCACCGTCATAGTGTCACACGCTCATACCTCATCACAGCACCGTCATAGTGTCACACGCTCATTCCTCATCACAGCACCTTCATAGTGTCACACGCTCATACCTCATCACAGCCCTGTCATAGTGTCACACGCTCATACCTCATCACAGCACCATACCTCATCACAGCACTGTCATAGTGTCCCTTACTCATACCTCATCACAGCGCCGTCATAGTGTCACACGCTCATACCTCATCACATCACCGTCATAGTGTCACACGCTCATACCTCATCACAGCACCGTCATAGTGTCACACGCTCATACCTCATCACATCACCGTCATAGTGTCACACGCTCATACCTCATCACAGCACCGTCATAGTGTCACACGCTCATACCTCATCACAGCACCATCATAGTGTCACACGCTCTTCCTCATCACAGCACCGTCATAGTGTCACATGCTCATACCTCATCACAGCACCGTCATACTGTCACATGCTCATATCTCATCACATCCTCATCACAGCACCGTCAGTGTCACACACTCGTACATCATTACAGCACCGTCAGTATCACACGCTCTTACCTCATCACAGCACCGTCGTAGTGTCACGCGCGTACCTCATCACAGCACCGTCATAGTGTCACGCGCGTACCTCATCACAGCACCGTCAGTGTCACATACACATACCTCGTCACATCACCATCATAGTGTCACACACTCATACCTCATCACATCACCGCTATAGTGTCACACACTCATACATCATCACAGCACCGTCATAGTGTCACACACTCATACCTCATCACAGCACCGTCAGTGTCTCACACTCATACCTCATCACAGCACCATCATAGTGCCACACTCATACCTCATCACAGCACCGTCAGTGTCACACTCATACCTCATCACAGCACCATCATAGTGTCACGCGTGTACCTCATCACAGCACCATCATAGTCTCACATACTCATACCCCGTCACAGCACCATCATAGTGTCACATCTCATCACTTTGCCGTCACAGTGTCACACACTCATACCTCATCACAGCACCATCATAGTGTCACACACTCATACCTTATCACAGCACCGTCATAGTGTCACACACACATACCTCATCACAGCACCGTCATAGTGTCACACATTCATACCTCATCACATCACTGTCATAGTGTCACACACTCATATCTCATCACAGCACTGTTATAGTGTCAAACACTCATACATCATCACAGCACCATCATAGTGTCACACACTCATACCTTATCACAGCACCATCATAGTGTCACACACACATACCTCATCACAGCACCGTCATAGTGTCACAAATTCATACCTCATCACATCACTGTCATAGTGTCACACACTCATATCTCATCACAGCACTGTTATAGTGTCACACACTCATACCTCATCACAGCACCATCATAGTGTCACGCACTCATACCTTATCACAGCACCATCATAGTGTCACACACACATACCTCATCACAGCACCGTCATAGTGTCACACGCTCATACCTCATCACAGCACTGTCATAGTGTCACACGCTCATTCCTCATCACAGCACCGTCATAGTGTCACACGCTCATACCTCATCACAGCCCTGTCATAGTGTCACACGCTCATACCTCATCACAGCACCATACCTCATCACAGCACTGTCATAGTGTCCCTCACTCATACCTCATCACAGCACCGTCATAGTGTCACACGCTCATACCTCATCACATCACCGTCATAGTGTCACACGCTCATACCTCATCACAGCACCGTCATAGTGTCACACGCTCATACCTCATCACAGCACCATCATAGTGTCACACGCTCTTCCTCATCACAGCACCGTCATAGTGTCACATGCTCATACCTCATCACAGCACCGTCAGTGTCACACGCTCATATCTCATCACATCCTCATCACAGCACCGTCAGTGTCACACACTCGTACATCATTACAGCACCGTCAGTATCACACGCTCGTACCTAATCACAGCACCGTCATAGTGTCAGGCACATACCTCATCACAGCACCGTCATAGTGTCACGACCGTACCTCATCACAGCACCTTCAGTGTCACATACTCATACCTCGTCACATCACCATCATAGTGTCACACACTCATACCTCATCACATCACCGCTATAGTGTCACACACTCATACATCATCACAGCACCGTCATAGTGTCACACACTCATACCTCATCACAGCACCGTCAGTGTCTCACACTCGTACCTCATCACAGCACCATCATAGTGTCACACTCATACCTCATCACAGCACCGTCAGTGTCACACTCATACCTCATCACAGCACCATCATAGTGTCACGCGTGTACCTCATCACAGCACCATCATAGTCTCACATACTCAAACCCCGTCACAGCACCGTCATAGTGTCACATCTCATCACTTTGCCGTCACAGTGTCACACACTCATACCTCATCACAGCACCATCATAGTGTCACACCCTCATACCTTATCACAGCACCGTCATAGTGTCACACACACATACCTCATCACAGCACCGTCATAGTGTCACACATTCATACCTCATCACATCACTGTCATAGTGTCACACACTCATATCTCATCACAGCACTGTTATAGTGTCACACACTCATACATCATCACTGAACAGTCAAAGTGTCACAGACTGATAGCTCATCACAGCACTGTCAGTGTGACACACTCATACCTCATCACAGCACCGTTATAGTGTCACACACACATACCGCATCACAGCACCGTCATAGTGTGACACACTCATACCTCATCACATCACCGTCATAGTGTCACACTCATACCTCATCACATCACCGTCATAGTGTCACACACTCATAACTCGTCACAGCACCGTCATAGTGTCACACACTCTTACCTCATCACAGCACCATCATAGTGTCACACACTCATACCTCATCACAGCACCATCATAGTGTCACACTCTCATATCTCATCACAGCACTGTTATAGTGTCACACACTCATACATCATCAAAGAACAGTCATAGTGTCACACACTGATACCTCTTCACATCACCGTCATAGTGTCACACGCTCATACCTCATCACAGCACCGTCATAGTGTCACACGCTCATACCTCATCACATCACCGTCATAGTGTCACACGCTCATACTTCATCACAGCACCGTCATAGTGTCACACACTCATACCTCATCACATCACCGTCATAGTGTCACACGCTCATACCTCATCACATCACCGTCATAGTGTCACACGTTCATACCTCATCACAGCACAGTCATAGTGTCACACACTCATACCTCATCACTGAGCCATCGAAGTGTCACACACATACCTCATCACAGTACCGTCGTATTGTCACACACTCATACCTCATCACATCACCGTCATAGTGTCCCACGCTCATACTTCATCACAGCACCGTCATAGTGTCACACATTCATACCTCATCACATCACCGTCATAGTGTCACACACTCATACCTCATCACAGCACTGTTATAGTGTCACACACTCATACATCATCACAGCACCGTCATAGTGTCACACACTGATACCTCATCACAGCACTGGCATAGTCATACACTCTTACTTCATCACAGCACCATCAGTGTCACACACTCATACCTCATCACAGCACTGTCATAGTTTCACAAACTCACCTCATCACAGCACCGTCATAGTGTCACACACTCATACCTCATCACATCACCATCATAGTGTCACACACTCATACCTCATCACAGCACCATCATTGTGTCACACACTCATACCTCATCACAGCACCGTCATAGTGTCACATACTCATACCTCATCACAGCACCGTCATAGTGTCACACACTCATACCTCATCACAGCCCTGTCATAGTGTCACACGCTCATACCTCATCACAGCACCATACCTCATCACAGCACCGTCATAGTGTCCCTCACTCATACCTCATCACAGCACCGTCATAGTGTCACACACTCATACCTCATCACTACACCGTCATAGTGTCACACACATACCTCATCACAGCACCGTCATAGTGTCACACACTCATACCTCATCACATCACCGTCATAGTGTCACACTCATACCTCATCACAGCACCGTCATAGTGTCACACACTCATACCTCATCACAGCCCTGTCATAGTGTCACACGCTCATACCTCATCACAGCACCATACCTCATCACAGCACCGTCATAGTGTCCCTCACTCATACCTCATCACAGCACCGTCATAGTGTCACACGCTCAAACCTCATCACATCACCGTCATAGTGTCACACGCTCATACCTCATCACAGCACCGTCATAGAGTCACACGCTCATACCTCATCACATCACCGTCATAGTGTCACACGCTCATACCTTATCACAGCACCGTCATAGTGTCACACGCTCATACCTCATCACAGCCCTGTCATAGTGTCACACGCTCATACCTCATCACAGCACCATACCTCATCACAGCACTCTCATAGTGTCCCTCACTCATACCTCTTCACAGCACCATCATAGTGTCACACGCTCATACCTCATCACATCACTGTCATAGTGTCACACGCTCATACCTCATCACATCACCGTCATAGTGTCATACTCATACCTCATCACATCACCATCATAGTGTCACACACTCATACCTCATCACAGCACCATCATAGTGTCACACACTCTTACCTCATCACAGCACCATCATAGTGTCCCTCACTCATACCTCATCACAGCACCGTCATAGTGTCACACGCTCATACCTCATCACATCACCGTCATAGTGTCACACGCTCATACCTCATCACAGCACCGTCATAGTGTCACACGCTCATACCTCATCACAGCACCATCATAGTGTCACACGCTCTTCCTCATCACAGCACCGTCATAGTGTCACTTGCTCATACCTCATCACAGCACCGTCATAGTGTCACATGCTCATATCTCATCACATCCTCATCACAGCACCGTCAGTGTCACACACTCGTACATCATTACAGCACCGTCAGTGTCACACGCTCGTACCTCATCAAAGCACCGTCATAGTGTCACGCGCGTACCTTATCACAGCACCGTCATAGTGTCACACACTCTTACCTCATCACAGCACCATCATAGTGTCACACACTCATACCTCATCGCAGCACCATCATAGTGTCACACACTCATATCTCATCACAGCACTGTTATAGTGTCACACACTCATACATCATCACAGAACAGTCATAGTGTCACACACTGATACCTCTTCACATCACCGTCATAGTGTCACACGCTCATACCTCATCACAGCACCGTCATAGTGTCACACACTGATACCTCATCACAGCACTGGCATAGTCATACACTCATACTTCATCACAGCACCATCAGTGTCACACACTCATACGTCATCACAGCACTGTCATAGTTTCACAAACTCACCTCATCACAGCACCGTCATAGTGTCACACACTCATACCTCATCACATCACCATCATAGTGTCACACACTCATACCTCATCACAGCACCATCATAGTGTCTCACACTCATACCTCATCACAGCACCGTCATAGTGTCACACACATACCTCATCACAGAACCGTCATTGTGTCACACACTCATACCTCATCACAGCACCATCATAGTGTCTCACACTCATACCTCATCACAGCACCGTCATAGTGTCACACACTCATACCTCATCACAGCACCGTCATAGTGTCACACGCTCATACCTCATCACAGCACCATACCTCATCACAGCACCGTCATAGTGTACCTCACATACCTCATCACAGCACCATCATAGTGTCACACACTCATACCTCATCACAGCACCATCATAGTGTCTCACACTCATACCTCATCACAGCACCATCATAGTGTCTCACACTCATACCTCATCACAGCACCGTCATAGTGTCACACACTCATACCTCATCACAGCACCGTCATAGTGTCACACGCTCATACCTCATCACAGCACCATACCTCATCACAGCACCGTCATAGTGTACCTCACATACCTCATCACAGCACCATCATAGTGTCACACACTCATACCTCATCACAGCACCGTCATAGTGTCACACACTCATACCTCATCACAGCACCGTCATAGTGTCACACACTCATACCTCATCACTGCACCGTCATAGTGTCACACACATACCTCATCACAGCACCGTCATAGTGTCACACACTCATACCTCATCACAGAACCGTCATAGTGTCACACACTCATACCTCATCACATCACCGTCATAGTGTCACACACTCATACCTCATCACAGCACCGTCATAGTGTCACACACTCATACCTCATCACAGCCCCGTCATAGTGTCACACACTCATACCTCATCACAGCCCCGTCATAGTGTCACACACTCATACCTCATCACAGCACCGTCATAGTGTCACACGCTCATTCCTCATCACAGCCCTGTCATAGTGTCACACACTCATACCTCATCACAGCACCATACCTCATCACAGCACTGTCATAGTGTCCCTCACTCATACCTCATCACAGCACCGTCATAGTGTCACACGCTCATACCTCATCACATCACCGTCATAGTGTCACACGCTCATACCTCTTCACAGCACCATCATAGTGTCACACGCTCATACCTCATCACATCACCGTCATAGTGTCACACGCTCATACCTCATCACAGCACCGTCATAGTGTCACACGCTCTACCTCATCACAGCACCATCATAGTGTCACATGCTCATACCTCATCACAGCACCGTCATAGTGTCACACGCTCATATCTCATCACGTCCTCATCACAGCACTGTCAGTGTCACTCACTCGTACCTCATTACAGCACCGTCAGTGTCACACGCTCGTACCTGATCACAGCACCATCATAGTGTCACGCGCGTACCTCATCACAGCACCGTCATAGTGTCACGCGCGTACCTCATCACAGCACCGTCAGTGTCACATACTCATACCTCGTCACATCACCATCATAGTGTCACACACTCATACCTCATCACATCACCGTTATAGTGTCACACACTCATACATCATCACAGCACCGTCATAGTGTCACACACTCATACCTCATCACAGCACCGTCAGTGTCTCACACTCGTACCTCATCACAGCACCATCATAGTGTCACACTCATACCTCATCACAGCACCGTCAGTGTCACACTCATACCTCATCACAGCACCATCATAGTCTCACATACTCATACCCCGTCACAGCACCATCATAGTGTCACATCTCATCACTTTGCCGTCACAGTGTCACACACTCATACCTCATCACAACACCATCATAGTGTCACACACTCATACCTTTTCACAGCACCGTCATAGTGTCACACACACATACCTTATCACAGCACCGTCATAGTGTCACACACTCATACCTCATCACATCACTGTCATAGTGTCACACACTCATATCTCATCACAGCACTTTTATAGTGTCACACACTCATACATCATCACAGCACCGTCACAGTGTCACACACTCATACCTCATCACAGCACCATCATAGTGTCACACACTCATACCTTATCACAGCACCATCATAGTGTCACACACACATACCTCATCACAGCACCGTCATAGTGTCACACACTCATACCTCATCACTTCACCGTCATAGTGTTATACACTCATACCTCATCACATCACTGTCATAATGTCACACACTCATATCTCATCACAGCACCGTCATAGTGTCACACACTCATACCTCATCACATCACCGTCATAGTGTCACACACTCATACCTCATCACAGCACCGTCATAGTGTCACACACTCATACATCATCACAGCACCATCATAGTGTCACACACTCATACCTTATCACAGCACCATCATAGTGTCACACACTCATACCTCATCACAGCACCATCATAGTGTCACACGCTCTTCCTCATCACAGCACCGTCATAGTGTCACATGCTCATACCTCATCACAGCACCGTCAGTGTCACACGCTCATATCTCATCACATCCTCATCACAGCACCGTCAGTGTCACACACTCGTACATCATTACAGCACCGTCAGTATCACACGCTCGTACCTAATCACAGCACCGTCATAGTGTCAGGCACATACCTCATCACAGCACCGTCATAGTGTCACGAGCGTACCTCATCACAGCACCTTCAGTGTCACATACTCATACCTCGTCACATCACCATCATAGTGTCACACACTCATACCTCATCACATCACCGCTATAGTGTCACACACTCATACATCATCACAGCACCGTCATAGTGTCACACACTCATACCTCATCACAGCACCGTCAGTGTCTCACACTCGTACCTCATCACAGCACCATCATAGTGTCACACTCATACCTCATCACAGCACCGTCAGTGTCACACTCATACCTCATCACAGCACCATCATAGTGTCACGCGTGTACCTCATCACAGCACCATCATAGTCTCACATACTCAAACCCCGTCACAGCACCGTCATAGTGTCACACGCTCATTCCTCATCACAGCCCTGTCATAGTGTCACACACTCATACCTCATCACAGCACCATACCTCATCACAGCACTGTCATAGTGTCCCTCACTCATACCTCATCACAGCACCGTCATAGTGTCACACGCTCATACCTCATCACATCACCGTCATAGTGTCACACGCTCATACCTCTTCACAGCACCATCATAGTGTCACACGCTCATACCTCATCACATCACCGTCATAGTGTCACACGCTCATACCTCATCACAGCACCGTCATAGTGTCACACGCTCTACCTCATCACAGCACCGTCATAGTGTCACATGCTCATACCTCATCACAGCACCGTCATAGTGTCACACGCTCATATCTCATCACGTCCTCATCACAGCACTGTCAGTGTCACTCACTCGTACCTCATTACAGCACCGTCAGTGTCACACGCTCGTACCTGATCACAGCACCATCATAGTGTCACGCGCGTACCTCATCACAGCACCGTCATAGTGTCACGCGCGTACCTCATCACAGCACCGTCAGTGTCACATACTCATACCTCGTCACATCACCATCATAGTGTCACACACTCATACCTCATCACATCACCGTTATAGTGTCACAAACTCATACATCATCACAGCACCGTCATAGTGTCACACACTCATACCTCATCACAGCACCGTCAGTGTCTCACACTCGTACCTCATCACAGCACCATCATAGTGTCACACTCATACCTCATCACAGCACCGTCAGTGTCACACTCATACCTCATCACAGCACCATCATAGTCTCACATACTCATACCCCGTCACAGCACCATCATAGTGTCACATCTCATCACTTTGCCGTCACAGTGTCACACACTCATACCTCATCACAACACCATCATAATGTCACACACTCATACCTTTTCACAGCACCGTCATAGTGTCACACACACATACCTCATCACAGCACCGTCATAGTGTCACACACTCATACCTCATCACATCACTGTCATAGTGTCACACACTCATATCTCATCACAGCACCGTTATAGTGTCACACACTCATACATCATCACAGCACCGTCACAGTGTCACACACTCATACCTCATCACAGCACCATCATAGAGTCACACACTCATACCTTATCACAGCACCATCATAGTGTCACACACACATACCTCATCACAGCACCGTCATAGTGTCACACACTCATACCTCATCACTTCACTGTCATAGTGTTATACACTCATACCTCATCACATCACTGTCATAATGTCACACACTCATATCTCATCACAGCACTGTCATAGTGTCACACACTCATACCTCATCACATCACCGTCATAGTGTCACACACTCATACCTCATCACAGCACCGTCATAGTGTCACACACTCATACATCATCACAGCACCATCATAGTGTCACACACTCATACCTTATCACAGCACCATCATAGTGTCACACGCTCATACCTCATCACATCACCGTCATAGTGTCACACGCTCATACTTCATCACAGCACCGTCATAGTGTCACACACTCATACCTCATCACATCACCGTCATAGTGTCACACGCTCATACCTCATCACATCACCGTCATAGTGTCACACGTTCATACCTCATCACAGCACAGTCATAGTGTCACACACTCATACCTCATCACTGAACCATCGAAGTGTCACACACATACCTCATCACAGTACCGTCGTAGTGTCACACACTCATACCTCATCACAGCACCGTCATAGTGTCACACACTCATACCTCATCACAGCACTGTTATAGTGTCACACACTCATACATCATCACAGCACCGTCATAGTGTCACACACTGATACCTCATCACAGCACTGGCATAGTCATACACTCTTACTTCATCACAGCACCATCAGTGTCACACACTCATACCTCATCACAGCACTGTCATAGTTTCACAAACTCACCTCATCACAGCACCGTCATAGTGTCACACACTCATACCTCATCACATCACCATCATAGTGTCACACACTCATACCTCATCACAGCACCATCATTGTGTCACACACTCATACCTCATCACAGCACCGTCATAGTGTCACATACTCATACCTCATCACAGCACCGTCATAGTGTCACACACTCATACCTCATCACAGCCCTGTCATAGTGTCACACGCTCATACCTCATCACAGCACCATACCTCATCACAGCACCGTCATAGTGTCCCTCACTCATACCTCATCACAGCACCGTCATAGTGTCACACACTCATACCTCATCACTACACCGTCATAGTGTCACACACATACCTCATCACAGCACCGTCATAGTGTCACACACTCATACCTCATCACATCACCGTCATAGTGTCACATTCATACCTCATCACAGCACCGTCATAGTGTCACACACTCATACCTCATCACAGCCCTGTCATAGTGTCACACGCTCATACCTCATCACAGCACCATACCTCATCACAGCACCGTCATAGTGTCCCTCACTCATACCTCATCACAGCACCGTCATAGTGTCACACGCTCAAACCTCATCACATCACCGTCATAGTGTCACACGCTCATACCTCATCACAGCACCGTCATAGTGTCACACGCTCATACCTCATCACATCACCGTCATAGTGTCACACGCTCATACCTTATCACAGCACCGTCATAGTGTCACACGCTCATACCTCATCACAGCCCTGTCATAGTGTCACACGCTCATACCTCATCACAGCACCATACCTCATCACAGCACTCTCATAGTGTCCCTCACTCATACCTCTTCACAGCACCATCATAGTGTCACACGCTCATACCTCATCACATCACTGTCATAGTGTCACACGCTCATACCTCATCACATCACCATCATAGTGTCACACTCATACCTCATCACATCACCATCATAGTGTCACACACTCATACCTCATCACAGCACCATCATAGTGTCACACACTCTTACCTCATCACAGCACCATCATAGTGTCCCTCACTCATACCTCATCACAGCACCGTCATAGTGTCACACGCTCATACCTCATCACATCACCGTCATAGTGTCACACGCTCATACCTCATCACAGCACCGTCATAGTGTCACACGCTCATACCTCATCACAGCACCATCATAGTGTCACACGCTCTTCCTCATCACAGCACCGTCATAGTGTCACTTGCTCATACCTCATCACAGCACCGTCATAGTGTCACACGCTCATATCTCATCACATCCTCATCACAGCACCGTCAGTGTCACACACTCGTACATCATTACAGCACCGTCAGTGTCACACGCTCGTACCTCATCAAAGCACCGTCATAGTGTCACGCGCGTACCTTATCACAGCACCGTCATAGTGTCACACACTCTTACCTCATCACAGCACCATCATAGTGTCACACACTCATACCTCATCGCAGCACCATCATAGTGTCACACACTCATATCTCATCACAGCACTGTTATAGTGTCACACACTCATACATCATCACAGAACAGTCATAGTGTCACACACTGATACCTCATCACATCACCGTCATAGTGTCACACGCTCATACCTCATCACAGCACCGTCATAGTGTCACACACTGATACCTCATCACAGCACTGGCATAGTCATACACTCATACTTCATCACAGCACCATCAGTGTCACACACTCATACGTCATCACAGCACTGTCATAGTTTCACAAACTCACCTCATCACAGCACCGTCATAGTGTCACACACTCATACCTCATCACAGCACCGTCATAGTGTCACACACTCATACCTCATCACAGCACCGTCATAGTGTCACACGCTCATACCTCATCACAGCACCATACCTCATCACAGCACCGTCATAGTGTACCTCACATACCTCATCACAGCACCATCATAGTGTCACACACTCATACCTCATCACAGCACCATCATAGTGTCTCACACTCATACCTCATCACAGCACCATCATAGTGTCTCACACTCATACCTCATCACAGCACCGTCATAGTGTCACACACTCATACCTCATCACAGCACCGTCATAGTGTCACACGCTCATACCTCATCACAGCACCATACCTCATCACAGCACCGTCATAGTGTACCTCACATACCTCATCACAGCACCATCATAGTGTCACACACTCATACCTCATCACAGCACCGTCATAGTGTCACACACTCATACCTCATCACAGCACCGTCATAGTGTCACACACTCATACCTCATCACTGCACCGTCATAGTGTCACACACATACCTCATCACAGCACCGTCATAGTGTCACACACTCATACCTCATCACAGAACCGTCATAGTGTCACACACTCATACCTCATCACATCACCGTCATAGTGTCACACACTCATACCTCATCACAGCACCGTCATAGTGTCACACACTCATACCTCATCACAGCCCCGTCATAGTGTCACACACTCATACCTCATCACAGCCCCGTCATAGTGTCACACACTCATACCTCATCACAGAACCGTCATAATGTCACACACTCATACCTCATCACAGCACCGTCATAGTGTCACACGCTCATTCCTCATCACAGCCCTGTCATAGTGTCACACACTCATACCTCATCACAGCACCATACCTCATCACAGCACTGTCATAGTGTCCCTCACTCATACCTCATCACAGCACCGTCATAGTGTCACACGCTCATACCTCATCACATCACCGTCATAGTGTCACACGCTCATACCTCTTCACAGCACCATCATAGTGTCACACGCTCATACCTCATCACATCACCGTCATAGTGTCACACGCTCATACCTCATCACAGCACCGTCATAGTGTCACACGCTCTACCTCATCACAGCACCGTCATAGTGTCACATGCTCATACCTCATCACAGCACCGTCATAGTGTCACACGCTCATATCTCATCACGTCCTCATCACAGCACTGTCAGTGTCACTCACTCGTACCTCATTACAGCACCGTCAGTGTCACACGCTCGTACCTGATCACAGCACCATCATAGTGTCACGCGCGTACCTCATCACAGCACCGTCATAGTGTCATGCGCGTACCTCATCACAGCACCGTCAGTGTCACATACTCATACCTCGTCACATCACCATCATAGTGTCACACACTCATACCTCATCACATCACCGTTATAGTGTCACACACTCATACATCATCACAGCACCGTCATAGTGTCACACACTCATACCTCATCACAGCACCGTCAGTGTCTCACACTCGTACCTCATCACAGCACCATCATAGTGTCACACTCATACCTCATCACAGCACCGTCAGTGTCACACTCATACCTCATCACAGCACCATCATAGTCTCACATACTCATACCCCGTCACAGCACCATCATAGTGTCACATCTCATCACTTTGCCGTCACAGTGTCACACACTCATACCTCATCACAACACCATCATAGTGTCACACACTCATACCTTTTCACAGCACCGTCATAGTGTCACACACACATACCTCATCACAGCACCGTCATAGTGTCACACACTCATACCTCATCACATCACTGTCATAGTGTCACACACTCATATCTCATCACAGCACCGTTATAGTGTCACACACTCATACATCATCACAGCACCGTCACAGTGTCACACACTCATACCTCATCACAGCACCATCATAGTGTCACACACTCATACCTTATCACAGCACCATCATAGTGTCACACACACATACCTCATCACAGCACCGTCATAGTGTCACACACTCATACCTCATCACTTCACCGTCATAGTGTTATACACTCATACCTCATCACATCACTGTCATAATGTCACACACTCATATCTCATCACAGCACTGTCATAGTGTCACACACTCATACCTCATCACATCACCGTCATAGTGTCACACACTCATACCTCATCACAGCACCGTCATAGTGTCACACACTCATACATCATCACAGCACCATCATAGTGTCACACACTCATACCTTATCACAGCACCATCATAGTGTCACACGCTCATACCTCATCACATCACCGTCATAGTGTCACACGCTCATACTTCATCACAGCACCGTCATAGTGTCACACACTCATACCTCATCACATCACCGTCATAGTGTCACACGCTCATACCTCATCACATCACCGTCATAGTGTCACACGTTCATACCTCATCACAGCACAGTCATAGTGTCACACACTCATACCTCATCACTGAACCATCGAAGTGTCACACACATACCTCATCACAGTACCGTCGTAGTGTCACACACTCATACCTCATCACAGCACCGTCATAGTGTCACACACTCATACCTCATCACAGCACTGTTATAGTGTCACACACTCATACATCATCACAGCACCGTCATAGTGTCACACACTGATACCTCATCACAGCACTGGCATAGTCATACACTCTTACTTCATCACAGCACCATCAGTGTCACACACTCATACCTCATCACAGCACTGTCATAGTTTCACAAACTCACCTCATCACAGCACCGTCATAGTGTCACACACTCATACCTCATCACATCACCATCATAGTGTCACACACTCATACCTCATCACAGCACCATCATTGTGTCACACACTCATACCTCATCACAGCACCGTCATAGTGTCACATACTCATACCTCATCACAGCACCGTCATAGTGTCACACACTCATACCTCATCACAGCCCTGTCATAGTGTCACACGCTCATACCTCATCACAGCACCATACCTCATCACAGCACCGTCATAGTGTCCCTCACTCATACCTCATCACAGCACCGTCATAGTGTCACACACTCATACCTCATCACTACACCGTCATAGTGTCACACACATACCTCATCACAGCACCGTCATAGTGTCACACACTCATACCTCATCACATCACCGTCATAGTGTCACATTCATACCTCATCACAGCACCGTCATAGTGTCACACACTCATACCTCATCACAGCCCTGTCATAGTGTCACACGCTCATACCTCATCACAGCACCATACCTCATCACAGCACCGTCATAGTGTCCCTCACTCATACCTCATCACAGCACCGTCATAGTGTCACACGCTCAAACCTCATCACATCACCGTCATAGTGTCACACGCTCATACCTCATCACAGCACCGTCATAGTGTCACACGCTCATACCTCATCACATCACCGTCATAGTGTCACACGCTCATACCTTATCACAGCACCGTGATAGTGTCACACGCTCATACCTCATCACAGCCCTGTCATAGTGTCACACGCTCATACCTCATCACAGCACCATACCTCATCACAGCACTCTCATAGTGTCCCTCACTCATACCTCTTCACAGCACCATCATAGTGTCACACGCTCATACCTCATCACATCACTGTCATAGTGTCACACGCTCATACCTCATCACATCACCATCATAGTGTCACACTCATACCTCATCACATCACCATCATAGTGTCACACACTCATACCTCATCACAGCACCATCATAGTGTCACACACTCTTACCTCATCACAGCACCATCATAGTGTCCCTCACTCATACCTCATCACAGCACCGTCATAGTGTCACACGCTCATACCTCATCACATCACCGTCATAGTGTCACACGCTCATACCTCATCACAGCACCGTCATAGTGTCACACGCTCATACCTCATCACAGCACCATCATAGTGTCACACGCTCTTCCTCATCACAGCACCGTCATAGTGTCACTTGCTCATACCTCATCACAGCACCGTCATAGTGTCACACGCTCATATCTCATCACATCCTCATCACAGCACCGTCAGTGTCACACACTCGTACATCATTACAGCACCGTCAGTGTCACACGCTCGTACCTCATCAAAGCACCGTCATAGTGTCACGCGCGTACCTTATCACAGCACCGTCATAGTGTCACACACTCTTACCTCATCACAGCACCATCATAGTGTCACACACTCATACCTCATCGCAGCACCATCATAGTGTCACACACTCATATCTCATCACAGCACTGTTATAGTGTCACACACTCATACATCATCACAGAACAGTCATAGTGTCACACACTGATACCTCATCACATCACCGTCATAGTGTCACACGCTCATACCTCATCACAGCACCGTCATAGTGTCACACACTGATACCTCATCACAGCACTGGCATAGTCATACACTCATACTTCATCACAGCACCATCAGTGTCACACACTCATACGTCATCACAGCACTGTCATAGTTTCACAAACTCACCTCATCACAGCACCGTCATAGTGTCACACACTCATACCTCATCACATCACCATCATAGTGTCACACACTCATACCTCATCACAGCACCATCATAGTGTCTCACACTCATACCTCATCACAGCACCGTCATAGTGTCACACACATACCTCATCACAGAACCGTCATAGTGTCACACACTCATACCTCATCACAGCACCATCATAGTGTCTCACACTCATACCTCATCACAGCACCGTCATAGTGTCACACACTCATACCTCATCACAGCACCGTCATAGTGTCACACGCTCATACCTAATCACAGCACCATACCTCATCACAGCACCGTCATAGTGTACCTCACATACCTCATCACAGCACCATCATAGTGTCACACACTCATACCTCATCACAGCACCATCATAGTGTCTCACACTCATACCTCATCACAGCACCATCATAGTGTCTCACACTCATACCTCATCACAGCACCGTCATAGTGTCACACACTCATACCTCATCACAGCACCGTCATAGTGTCACACGCTCATACCTCATCACAGCACCATACCTCATCACAGCACCGTCATAGTGTACCTCACATACCTCATCACAGCACCATCATAGTGTCACACACTCATACCTCATCACAGCACCGTCATAGTGTCACACACTCATACCTCATCACAGCACCGTCATAGTGTCACACACTCATACCTCATCACTGCACCGTCATAGTGTCACACACATACCTCATCACAGCACCGTCATAGTGTCACACACTCATACCTCATCACAGAACCGTCATAGTGTCACACACTCATACCTCATCACATCACCGTCATAGTGTCACACACTCATACCTCATCACAGCACCGTCATAGTGTCACACACTCATACCTCATCACAGCCCCGTCATAGTGTCACACACTCATACCTCATCACAGCCCCGTCATAGTGTCACACACTCATACCTCATCACAGAACCGTCATAATGTCACACACTCATACCTCATCACAGCACCGTCATAGTGTCACACGCTCATTCCTCATCACAGCCCTGTCATAGTGTCACACACTCATACCTCATCACAGCACCATACCTCATCACAGCACTGTCATAGTGTCCCTCACTCATACCTCATCACAGCACCGTCATAGTGTCACACGCTCATACCTCATCACATCACCGTCATAGTGTCACACGCTCATACCTCTTCACAGCACCATCATAGTGTCACACGCTCATACCTCATCACATCACCGTCATAGTGTCACACGCTCATACCTCATCACAGCACCGTCATAGTGTCACACGCTCTACCTCATCACAGCACCGTCATAGTGTCACATGCTCATACCTCATCACAGCACCGTCATAGTGTCACACACTCATATCTCATCACGTCCTCATCACAGCACTGTCAGTGTCACTCACTCGTACCTCATTACAGCACCGTCAGTGTCACACGCTCGTACCTGATCACAGCACCATCATAGTGTCACGCGCGTACCTCATCACAGCACCGTCATAGTGTCATGCGCGTACCTCATCACAGCACCGTCAGTGTCACATACTCATACCTCGTCACATCACCATCATAGTGTCACACACTCATACCTCATCACATCACCGTTATAGTGTCACACACTCATACATCATCACAGCACCGTCATAGTGTCACACACTCATACCTCATCACAGCACCGTCAGTGTCTCACACTCGTACCTCATCACAGCACCATCATAGTGTCACACTCATACCTCATCACAGCACCGTCAGTGTCACACTCATACCTCATCACAGCACCATCATAGTCTCACATACTCATACCCCGTCACAGCACCATCATAGTGTCACATCTCATCACTTTGCCGTCACAGTGTCACACACTCATACCTCATCACAACACCATCATAGTGTCACACACTCATACCTTTTCACAGCACCGTCATAGTGTCACACACACATACCTCATCACAGCACCGTCATAGTGTCACACACTCATACCTCATCACATCACTGTCATAGTGTCACACACTCATATCTCATCACAGCACCGTTATAGTGTCACACACTCATACATCATCACAGCACCGTCACAGTGTCACACACTCATACCTCATCACAGCACCATCATAGTGTCACACACTCATACCTTATCACAGCACCATCATAGTGTCACACACACATACCTCATCACAGCACCGTCATAGTGTCACACACTCATACCTCATCACTTCACCGTCATAGTGTTATACACTCATACCTCATCACATCACTGTCATAATGTCACACACTCATATCTCATCACAGCACTGTCATAGTGTCACACACTCATACCTCATCACATCACCGTCATAGTGTCACACACTCATACCTCATCACAGCACCGTCATAGTGTCACACACTCATACATCATCACAGCACCATCATAGTGTCACACACTCATACCTTATCACAGCACCATCATAGTGTCACACGCTCATACCTCATCACATCACCGTCATAGTGTCACACGCTCATACTTCATCACAGCACCGTCATAGTGTCACACACTCATACCTCATCACATCACCGTCATAGTGTCACACGCTCATACCTCATCACATCACCGTCATAGTGTCACACGTTCATACCTCATCACAGCACAGTCATAGTGTCACACACTCATACCTCATCACTGAACCATCGAAGTGTCACACACATACCTCATCACAGTACCGTCGTAGTGTCACACACTCATACCTCATCACAGCACCGTCATAGTGTCACACACTCATACCTCATCACAGCACTGTTATAGTGTCACACACTCATACATCATCACAGCACCGTCATAGTGTCACACACTGATACCTCATCACAGCACTGGCATAGTCATACACTCTTACTTCATCACAGCACCATCAGTGTCACACACTCATACCTCATCACAGCACTGTCATAGTTTCACAAACTCACCTCATCACAGCACCGTCATAGTGTCACACACTCATACCTCATCACATCACCATCATAGTGTCACACACTCATACCTCATCACAGCACCATCATTGTGTCACACACTCATACCTCATCACAGCACCGTCATAGTGTCACATACTCATACCTCATCACAGCACCGTCATAGTGTCACACACTCATACCTCATCACAGCCCTGTCATAGTGTCACACGCTCATACCTCATCACAGCACCATACCTCATCACAGCACCGTCATAGTGTCCCTCACTCATACCTCATCACAGCACCGTCATAGTGTCACACACTCATACCTCATCACTACACCGTCATAGTGTCACACACATACCTCATCACAGCACCGTCATAGTGTCACACACTCATACCTCATCACATCACCGTCATAGTGTCACATTCATACCTCATCACAGCACCGTCATAGTGTCACACACTCATACCTCATCACAGCCCTGTCATAGTGTCACACGCTCATACCTCATCACAGCACCATACCTCATCACAGCACCGTCATAGTGTCCCTCACTCATACCTCATCACAGCACCGTCATAGTGTCACACGCTCAAACCTCATCACATCACCGTCATAGTGTCACACGCTCATACCTCATCACAGCACCGTCATAGTGTCACACGCTCATACCTCATCACATCACCGTCATAGTGTCACATGCTCATACCTTATCACAGCACCGTCATAGTGTCACACGCTCATACCTCATCACAGCCCTGTCATAGTGTCACACGCTCATACCTCATCACAGCACCATACCTCATCACAGCACTCTCATAGTGTCCCTCACTCATACCTCTTCACAGCACCATCATAGTGTCACACGCTCATACCTCATCACATCACTGTCATAGTGTCACACGCTCATACCTCATCACATCACCATCATAGTGTCACACTCATACCTCATCACATCACCATCATAGTGTCACACACTCATACCTCATCACAGCACCATCATAGTGTCACACACTCTTACCTCATCACAGCACCATCATAGTGTCCCTCACTCATACCTCATCACAGCACCGTCATAGTGTCACACGCTCATACCTCATCACATCACCGTCATAGTGTCACACGCTCATACCTCATCACAGCACCGTCATAGTGTCACACGCTCATACCTCATCACAGCACCATCATAGTGTCACACGCTCTTCCTCATCACAGCACCGTCATAGTGTCACTTGCTCATACCTCATCACAGCACCGTCATAGTGTCACACGCTCATATCTCATCACATCCTCATCACAGCACCGTCAGTGTCACACACTCGTACATCATTACAGCACCGTCAGTGTCACACGCTCGTACCTCATCAAAGCACCGTCATAGTGTCACGCGCGTACCTTATCACAGCACCGTCATAGTGTCACACACTCTTACCTCATCACAGCACCATCATAGTGTCACACACTCATACCTCATCGCAGCACCATCATAGTGTCACACACTCATATCTCATCACAGCACTGTTATAGTGTCACACACTCATACATCATCACAGAACAGTCATAGTGTCACACACTGATACCTCATCACATCACCGTCATAGTGTCACACGCTCATACCTCATCACAGCACCGTCATAGTGTCACACACTGATACCTCATCACAGCACTGGCATAGTCATACACTCATACTTCATCACAGCACCATCAGTGTCACACACTCATACGTCATCACAGCACTGTCATAGTTTCACAAACTCACCTCATCACAGCACCGTCATAGTGTCACACACTCATACCTCATCACATCACCATCATAGTGTCACACACTCATACCTCATCACAGCACCATCATAGTGTCTCACACTCATACCTCATCACAGCACCGTCATAGTGTCACACACATACCTCATCACAGAACCGTCATAGTGTCACACACTCATACCTCATCACAGCACCATCATAGTGTCTCACACTCATACCTCATCACAGCACCGTCATAGTGTCACACACTCATACCTCATCACAGCACCGTCATAGTGTCACACGCTCATACCTCATCACAGCACCATACCTCATCACAGCACCGTCATAGTGTACCTCACATACCTCATCACAGCACCATCATAGTGTCACACACTCATACCTCATCACAGCACCATCATAGTGTCTCACACTCATACCTCATCACAGCACCATCATAGTGTCTCACACTCATACCTCATCACAGCACCGTCATAGTGTCACACACTCATACCTCATCACAGCACCGTCATAGTGTCACACGCTCATACCTCATCACAGCACCATACCTCATCACAGCACCGTCATAGTGTACCTCACATACCTCATCACAGCACCATCATAGTGTCACACACTCATACCTCATCACAGCACCGTCATAGTGTCACACACTCATACCTCATCACAGCACCGTCATAGTGTCACACACTCATACCTCATCACTGCACCGTCATAGTGTCACACACATACCTCATCACAGCACCGTCATAGTGTCACACACTCATACCTCATCACAGAACCGTCATAGTGTCACACACTCATACCTCATCACATCACCGTCATAGTGTCACACACTCATACCTCATCACAGCACCGTCATAGTGTCACACACTCATACCTCATCACAGCCCCGTCATAGTGTCACACACTCATACCTCATCACAGCCCCGTCATAGTGTCACACACTCATACCTCATCACAGAACCGTCATAATGTCACACACTCATACCTCATCACAGCACCGTCATAGTGTCACACGCTCATTCCTCATCACAGCCCTGTCATAGTGTCACACACTCATACCTCATCACAGCACCATACCTCATCACAGCACTGTCATAGTGTCCCTCACTCATACCTCATCACAGCACCGTCATAGTGTCACACGCTCATACCTCATCACATCACCGTCATAGTGTCACACGCTCATACCTCTTCACAGCACCATCATAGTGTCACACGCTCATACCTCATCACATCACCGTCATAGTGTCACACGCTCATACCTCATCACAGCACCGTCATAGTGTCACACGCTCTACCTCATCACAGCACCGTCATAGTGTCACATGCTCATACCTCATCACAGCACCGTCATAGTGTCACACGCTCATATCTCATCACGTCCTCATCACAGCACTGTCAGTGTCACTCACTCGTACCTCATTACAGCACCGTCAGTGTCACACGCTCGTACCTGATCACAGCACCATCATAGTGTCACGCGCGTACCTCATCACAGCACCGTCATAGTGTCATGCGCGTACCTCATCACAGCACCGTCAGTGTCACATACTCATACCTCGTCACATCACCATCATAGTGTCACACACTCATACCTCATCACATCACCGTTATAGTGTCACACACTCATACATCATCACAGCACCGTCATAGTGTCACACACTCATACCTCATCACAGCACCGTCAGTGTCTCACACTCGTACCTCATCACAGCACCATCATAGTGTCACACTCATACCTCATCACAGCACCGTCAGTGTCACACTCATACCTCATCACAGCACCATCATAGTCTCACATACTCATACCCCGTCACAGCACCATCATAGTGTCACATCTCATCACTTTGCCGTCACAGTGTCACACACTCATACCTCATCACAACACCATCATAGTGTCACACACTCATACCTTTTCACAGCACCGTCATAGTGTCACACACACATACCTCATCACAGCACCGTCATAGTGTCACACACTCATACCTCATCACATCACTGTCATAGTGTCACACACTCATATCTCATCACAGCACCGTTATAGTGTCACACACTCATACATCATCACAGCACCGTCACAGTGTCACACACTCATACCTCATCACAGCACCATCATAGTGTCACACACTCATACCTTATCACAGCACCATCATAGTGTCACACACACATACCTCATCACAGCACCGTCATAGTGTCACACACTCATACCTCATCACTTCACCGTCATAGTGTTATACACTCATACCTCATCACATCACTGTCATAATGTCACACACTCATATCTCATCACAGCACTGTCATAGTGTCACACACTCATACCTCATCACATCACCGTCATAGTGTCACACACTCATACCTCATCACAGCACCGTCATAGTGTCACACACTCATACATCATCACAGCACCATCATAGTGTCACACACTCATACCTTATCACAGCACCATCATAGTGTCACACACACATACCTCATCACAGCACCGTCATAGTGTCACACTCTCATACCTCATCACAGCACTGTCATAGTGTCACACACTCATACCTCATCACATCACTGTCACAGTGTCACACACTCATACATCATCACAGCACCGTCACAGTGTCACACACTCATACCTCATCACAGCACCGTCATAGTGTCACACACTCATACCTCATCACAGCACCATCATAGTGTCACACACTCATACCTCATCACAGCACCGTCACAGTGTCACACACTCCTACCTCATCAGAGCACCATCATAGTGTCACACACTCATACCTCATCACAGCACCGTCATAGTGTCATACACTCATACCTCATCAAATCACTGTCATAGTGTCACACACTCATATCTCATCACAGCACTGTTATAGTGTCACACACTCATATCTCATCACAGCATTGTTATAGTGTCACACACTCATACATCACAGAACAGTCATAGTGTCACACACTGATAGCTCATCACAGCACCGTCAGTGTGACACACTCATACCTCATCACAGCACCGTTATAGTGTCACACACACATACCTCATCACAGCACCGTCATAGTGTCACACACTCATACCTCATCACATCACCGTCATAGTGTCACACTCATACCTCATCACATCACCGTCATAGTGTCACACACTCATACCTCATCACAGCACCATCATAGTGTCACACACTCATACCTCATCACAGCACCATCATAGTGTCACACACTCATATCTCATCACAGCACTGTTATAGTGTCACACACTCATACATCATCACAGAACAGTCATAGTGTCACACACTGAAACCTCATCACAGCACCGTCATAGTGTCACACACTCATAGATCATCACAGCACCGTGTACCAGTGTAGATAAAATATGACCAAATAATTAACTTATTTAATAAAATAGAGACACAAGACACACTCATCATTTATTTAATATTTTTTAATCCACAACCTAATTGTTTTCTTTATTTTTAGATTGAACCAATAAAAGTTACATATTATAATTACCAAACAGTGCGCCAACCAAGAGGACATTTCTTTTTCTTTCTCTTGTCGTAAGATTTTAAAGAAGAAAGTCTATGATTAAGGCTAGGAAGAAAGTATCTTCAGACAATTATCAAAGAGTCTAGAAAAGTTATATTTCATGGTGTGAAAAAACAAAGTTTAATTTTTTGCATTACCAAGAGTTTTTTCTTTTCTTCACGCAGGTCTTAAAATGGGCCTTAGCTTAAGTTAATTTAAGGTGTAAGCATCAGCTCTGTCTGTCTATTTTCAGATGAGATTGGCATTTATTCCTGAAGTGAAGACGTTTTTGTATGGTTTTTTACACCTAGAACCAGCATATAGGCATCCCATAGAGCTATAGGACCTAAATCTTGTACTATCAGCAGTACAGTTACCACCTTTGGTGCCTTTACAGTAGGTGGACTTTATTTGGGTAACTTGGAAATTATTTTTTCTGCAGCAATGTCTTTGGCTAGAAGAGTGTGAGAATTAGGGGCTTTATCTTGTAAGGCTTTATGTCTGTTTTTTCATGAAGATAGGGCTGTGTTACATACACTTCCTTTCTTTCAACCTAAGGTTGTGTCAGCATTCCATCATAAATCAGACAGTCATTCTGGCCTTGACTGTTTCAGGCAAGACAATCGAGGAGTGTGGTTGTCTCGGTTAGATGTCATTAGAGTGTTAAAGTTTTATCCTGAGAAAAATGGATAGTTTGCTTATACTTGATGCAAAGAAAAGAGGTTTGCTGGCAACCAATCAGACTATAGCCAGATGGATTAGGGCTACAATCAAGCAAGCATATGAGGGGGCTGAGATACCTATTCCAGCTAGAATTTCAGCTCATTCCTCTCGCTCAAGTTGGTGCTTCGTGAGCGGTGCAGCATGGTGCTACTGCAGAGCAGTTATGAAGACCAGCTACGTGGAGCTTGGTTCATACATTCACAAAATTTCACAGATGTCATGACTTTGCATCAAAAGATGCTGCATTTGGATGAAAATGATTATGTCTGGCTACAGCTAAACATAACTCCCCAAGGGGCAGCTTTGATACCTCACCTTGGTCCAAGAATATCCCATAGATGGACGAAGGAGAAAATAAGATTTTTGGTACTTAACGCTAAATGACTTTCTCTGAGTCCATCTGGGAGACACTTCGATCCCTCCCTTATTTGGTTGTGCATGTGAGAAGGATGCAATTCTGTCCTTAGTTCTTCAACCTATCCTTAGGGCTCATTAGGTTCAAACTGAGGAAGTGGTTGGAGGGGAGGAGCTAATATCTCAAGAAAAAAGTGAACCTATTATGTACTGGCTCCTGAACTCTCACAAACCCCATGGTCATCCTGTTTGCTTCACTTTGATAAACCAGCTCAGGTTCGGTCTGAGAATTCCACTAGGGCTCTCCAGGGAAGGTCTCAGGGAACAGCAGAGGTGCTGGATCCCCTCACACAATATAAATTAGGCAGATAGAGTTAGTTCCTGTCTGAGTTACTTTTGGCATCTCCCACTACAGCTGTAATTTATGCATCTATAAGGCCACAAACTACAGCAAGATACAGAGCTGTACATAATGAGCTTATTAAATGGCGTTCCCAAATACTGACCTCCTGCTCTACTGCAACTTACTATATATTCTCTTAGACATGGCCTCAGTCACCGTTAGATCATTTGGCTCTGCTCTCTAGTCTCACTCACTTCACCATAATATCAGAATGACCTCTCCTTATTAGAGTATATTGCTTTTACACTCATTTGTCATAAGTGCTCTTCCCCATGTGATTATCCTGCTATTACCCCTTTTATGTCATTCATATTCTACCACAGACATTAGATGGTCTCACCGATGCTATCTCAGCAGTGCTGGCATTACATTCAGCCACAGACATTAGATGGTGTCACCGATGATATCTCAGCAGTGCCATCTTTACATTCAGCCACAGACATTAGATGGTGTAACCGATGATATCTCAGCAGTGCCGGCTTTACACTTGCAAACATGATTGTAGGCTTCATTTCTGAGGATGTAATGCCAACACTGCTATATTGCTTTAGTCACATTATTAGCATATCAGCATGGCGTGTTACACCTAACAGTGTCCCCGTTCTCATTGTTGGCATTTTGAATGTTGAAATCACATACTGAACCTGGCTGATGTGACCATCCACTAGGCTCATAGGAAACCACTGCACATTGCTCCACATTACCCAGGCCATCCCCCCACAGGAGTAGACTGAAAGTTAGAGTAACCATCTATAACTGGATAGTGCAATACATTACAGGCCCAATAAGTCACTTCCATCAGGAGATATCATATTGTGTCAAGCCATAAATTCAGTAATATTATACAAAGCTGATAGTCCACTGTGGGCAAAAAGGCTCAAATAAGAGTAAAAGAGGGGCTTGGTGACCTCCAACATGTCTATAATATGTCCTAAAAGGGGTAGTAGGAGTCTTGTGAATATTTAATAGTTATTAGAGGGAGATGTAACATGGCTACTGATTTTCAGGAGGCTTAAGAGTGATACAGATCTCGCGATGGAAGGCCCAATTCCTCTAGGTGTGCAAGTCCTTTGCCTCTTTGGGGTCTTTAATGAAGATAACTAAACTATAAAGACATGAGAGAGCAATATCATAAATGACAGTTTAATAATATACATAAAAAACAAATTACAATATGACAAGAAAATTATATAATAATAATATATCAAAAATAACAAAATAAAAACTAAATAAAATAGATACAGTGCTGAATTAGATTTTTATATGCACTTTATGCTGATTGTTACCAGGGTTTCTGTGAAACTTGAAATCAAAGTTCCACGGTAAACCACCTTTGCTAATTGAAAAAAGTGCTTAAAAATATGTTTAAAGTCAGAATTGGCACCACTCCAGAAAGCCTTCTTCCTATAGTGCAAGCTTGCTCAAAAAGAAAAAAATGTGTGAGTACTCATAGTTATGGTGATTTAATGGTGACTGTCTGAGAGAACCTTTATAGGAGGTAAGCCTGTTGATTCCTCTATACATCCATATCAGAACTGAATAGTTAGGGCACTTGAAAAAGTTCTTTAGTATATAATTATACCAGCAGTATCTGACTTGAGACAGCTTGGCAAATGTGTCCCGCGTTGCCGCACATGAAAACAGGCTCCAATCGTACTGTAATTTAGTCGCAGATCACCGTGACAAGCAATGGATTTCAGCGGCTGTATCTTTCTACGGCTGCTTAAATATTATTAAGCTGCCAAAAATATGATGGCCGTTGGTCAGACTGTAGTGAGGAGGCAGGTATCTATAGTCACAGGTCCCGGGGCTCCTAGAGGGAGAGCCCCTTACACGTTTCTCAGCTGTACTAATCAGGCCGTTTCTTCAGAGGAAAAATAAGTGTGTTCAGATGTATTGTAAACTGGTGAGTGATCTCCGAGGCAGTTCCTTTCTTGGAATTAGCCATAGAGCCAACATCAGGGACAGAGATACATAGGAAAAAAAGATCAGAAAGTAGTTTGTACAGATAGAAATCAGTTGCTGATACTCAATGGGAGAGGGAGGAGTCAGTCTTTCTAGGTGCACATTCACATGAGAAGGGAGAGTCAGTCTCTCTAGGTGTATATTACCATGAGAGGGGGGAGTCAGTCTTTCTAGGTGCATATTCACATGAGAAGGGAGAGTCAGTCTCTCTAGGTGCACATCCGCATGAGATGGGGGAGTCAGTCTCTCTAGGTGCACATCAGCATGAGATGAGTAAGTCAGTCTCTCTAGGTGTCTAGGTGCACATCAGCATGAGATGAGTAAGTCAGTCTCTCTAGGTGCACATTAGCATGAGATGGGGAGTCAGTCTCTCTAGGTGTATATTACCATGAGAGGGGGGAGTCAGTCTTTCTAGGTGCATATTCACATGAGAAGGGAGAGTCAGTCTCTCTAGGTGCACATCAGCATGAGATGGGGGAGTCAGTCCCTCTAGGTGCACATCAGCATGAGATGGGGGGGTCAGTCTCTCTAGGTTCACATCAGCATGACAGGGGGGAGTCAGTCTCTGTAGGTGCACATCAGCATGAGATGGGGGAGTCAGTCCCTCTAGGTGCACATCCGCATGAGATGGGGGAGTCAGTCCCTCTAGGTGCACATCAGCATGAGATGGGGGAATCAGTCTCTCTAGGTGCACATCATCATGAGATGGGGGGGTCAGTCTCTCTAGGTTCACATCAGCATGACAGGGGGGAGTCAGTCTCTGTAGGTGCACATCAGCATGAGATGGCGGAGTCGGTCTTAAGCGGCCGCTCGGTCGTAGGGGAAAGGGGCCGGATGTGCAAATGAAGCGATCGCAAGTTGCGGCCCTAAGATGGGATCGTTAGCTGAACCAGCGAGGGTAAGAAGCGGCCATAACACTAAATACACGCCCCCTTCTCTATCGCAACACACGTCATCTCCGGGGTTTTAAGAATTAATCGAGACCATCGGGACCCATCGGAGCTGATCGCAGAGCTTAAGGCTGACCATAACCTCTCTTAAGCACTACGATCTAGTCAGTGTAAAAATCACCCATGTTACGTGTGCCATGACACTACTTTGTTAATTATGCACTCCCATTAAACTCCATTAGCAAAGTCAGGCACACCTGCATTCGGAACATCACGCCTCCGTTCATAAGCACCTTCCCCGGTTACCACCCACAAACGGCTCATTCTGTCACTCAAACTAATGACCTGGCTATGTTCAAGGAGAGAGAAATTTCCGATCGCAACAGCTAATTTGCGCACGCGCATTGTGAATCTTACGCATGCGCAGTTTAGAGAACATCGCTGGGTACGACGGAGTGGCCGCTTACGACCGACTCTGAATGAGGTCCTCAATCTCTCTAGGTGCACATCAGCATGGGATAGGGGAGTCAGTCTCTCTAGGTGCACATCAGCATGAGATGGGGAGTCAGTCTCTCTAGGTGCACATCAGCATGAGATGGGGGAGTCAGTCTCTCTAGGTGCACATCAGCATGAGATGGGGGAGTCAGTCTCTCTAGGTGCACATCAGCATGAGATGGGGAGTCAGTCTCTCTAGGTGCACATCAGCATGAGATGGGGGAGTCAGTCTCTCTAGGTGCACATCAGCATGAGAGAGAAGGGACAGAAATCAGGGTACAAAGTCGAGCAGAGATCAGTAGCAGCAATAGATTGTTGCAGGCGCAGCAATGTTGAAGCAGTGTAGCAGATAGCCAAGGCCCAGACAGCTGCAGTATAATGTGTGACCACCAGGTGGTAATTCAGCACTCAGGGTAAGCCTGCAGCAGAGTATATAGCATTGGTAGAAACTAAAAAAAATTTGACCAGGAGTTGCCCAGCATGACTGCAGAAAATCTATTCCAGATGGCTGGGGCAGTCTATAAGTGTTGATATCCTGGGACTGTCTGTAAAGAATACATGTGTGTAAAATCGCGCTGTGACAACTAGATTACTGGCAGTGTTAGGTAGAGATGGGGGAGAGGGTGATACTGATGGAGAAGATAATGTAGAGAAACCCCAGAGAATAAATAAAAATGAAGTAGTTTAATCTATCACTTTTATTAATGTTTCAAGTTTTCTCTATATCTTATTGTGACATTCACAGTTAGGAATTAAAAATCAGGACAAGCCAGATGTGGCTATTAAACTTAGCACACATTGCATTCATTGGACCATCTAACTGGCAATCACCTATCAATATTTTTAATGGTCTTATTACCTTGTATTAAGTTCCAGAACCCAAAAGGCAGTTTCAACCTAGGGAAGGGAATTGAATGTGAAATATCAATTGTTCTGGAAAAAAGAAAGATTGCACTAAATCACTGGTTCTCTACCATTTTCCATCTTAGTACTCCATGGAAGCTCATTTGCATTATCTGTTTCCTCAAAAAGCTGTGAACTGGGACCCTTCTGCCTCTCCTTGACATTTGTGGGGATGTCATGGGAATCCAACCAGCTGAACTGCTGTCTCCAGCCGCAGCCTAGTCCCATCTGAAGCCGGGGACTACAGTTTGTCATTGCTGATGGATCAGGCTGCTGCAGGTGCATGACAGCATCATTGTGCTTCCCAAAGGGTTGGTTGTACCTCTACAGGGCCACTTGATAGCCTACTGGGGTTCCCATGTCATTTTTGGAGCTGGACAGAGTAATCACTACAGCTGTTGATGTGTTCATTAGTCTCCTGCTGCATACTCCTTGGCTGGCCTTCAGTGATTGCTGCTCCCTCACACTGCATAATCTACTTGGACCGAGGGACTCCCTCTTTTAAGCCCTGGGCATCTGCCAGCTCATAAGCTCACCTGTGCTGATATATGTAGGAATCTGCTCCTCCTTACACTGCTGATCACTGCTTACATAATTCTCCTTATCTCCCTCTGTAACTTCTGCCTTCATATCAGTCATGTATATCTCTTCTTCTCCCTCTATATCTTTTGCCTTCATATCAGTCATGTATATCTCTTCTTCTCTTTCTATATATTCTGCCTTATTATCAGTCACACATCTTCTCCCTCTGTATCTTCTGCTTTCATATAAGTCACATACGTCTCTTCTTCCCCCTCTATATCTTCTGCCTTCATATCAATCACATACGTCTCTTCTTCTCCCTCTATATCATCTGCCTTCATATCAGTCACATACGTCTCTTCTTCCCCCTCTATATCTTCTGCCTTCATATCAATCACATACATCTCTTCTCCCTCTATATCTTCTTCCTTCATATCAATCACATGTCTCTTCTTCTCCCTCTATATCTTCTTCCTTCATATCAGTCATATACGTCTCTTCTCCCTCTATATCTTCTTCCTTCATATCAGTCACATATGTCACTTTTTCTCCCTCTATATCTTCTTCCTTCATATCAGTCACATACGTCTCTTCTTCCCCCTCTATATCTTCTGCCTTCATATCAATCACATACGTCTCTTCTCCCTCTATATCTTCTTCCTTCATATCAGTCACATATGTCTCTTCTTCTCCCTCTATATCTTCTTCCTTCATATCAGTCACATACGTCTCTTCTCCCTCTATATCTTCTTCCTTCATATCAGTCACATATGTCTCTTCTTCTCCTACTATATCTTCAGCTTTATTATTGGTCACATACATCTCTTCTCTGTCTATATCTTCTGCGTTATTATCAGTCACATATGTCTTTTCTTCTATATCTTCTACCTTATTATCAGTCACATACGTCTCTTCTTCTCCCTCTATATCTTCTGCATTATTGTCAGTCACATAAGTCTCCTTTCCCTATATATCTTATGCCTTCATATCAGACACATACATCTTCTCCCTCTATATCTTATACAGTAATCAGTCAATACGTCTCTTCTCCCTCTATATCTTCTGCCTTCATATCAGTCACATACGTGTCTTCTTCTCCCTCTATATCTTCTGCCTTCATATCAGTCACATACATCTCCTCTTATCCCTCTACATCTTCTGCCTTCATATCAGTCACATACGTCTCTTCTTTTCCCTCTATATCTTCTGCTTTCATATCAGTCACATACGTCTCTTCTTCTCCCTCTATATCTTCTGCCTTCATATCAGCCACATACGTCTCTTCTCCCTCTATATCTTCTGCCTTCATATCAGTCACATACGTGTCTTCTTCTCCCTCTATATCTTCTGCCTTCATATCAGTCACATACATCTCCTCTTATCCCTCTACATCTTCTGCCTTCATATCAGTCACATACGTCTCTTCTTCTCCCTCTATATCTTCTGCCTTCATATCAGTCACATACGTCTCTTCTTCTCCCTCTATATCTTCTGCCTTCATATCAGTCACATAGGTCTCTTCTTCTCCCTCTACATCTTCTGCCTTCATATCAGTCACATACGTCTCCTCTTCTCCCTTTATATCTTCTGCCTTATTATCAGTCAAATACGTCTCCTCTTCTCCCTTTATATCTTCTGCCTTCATATCAGTCACATACGTCTATTCTTCTCCCTCTATATCTTCTGCCTTATTATCAGTCACATACGTCTCTCTTTCTGCGTCTATACGTTATACCATATTTGTCAGGTGTTCACCCTAAATAACCCATAAAACACATAATATCTGCTGTCAATAATTGAGATTACACAGTAGAACATCCGTGTATAAAACAAACAGATTCCCTACAGATTATATAGTGGAAAGGTCGATTCGGTGTCTAGTAGAACCCCAAATTCCGTGTACCTGACCCAGCATGAGCCTATGGGAAAACTTTAAGCTGAATACACACTAGACGAATTTTGTACGATTTGGTCATTTCCAACATATCAGAACAGCAAATTTGTGCAGTGTCCCCTAACGATAATGATGCCAATGCGCAGTCCCACGGGTCATTTGTCGTAACCTCTGATTTTACCTACATGCAGTAAGATCTGGCAATCTCGTTAATAATGCACTGGAAATAGTTAAGGAGATCAAGGTAAATCGTTGACATTCCATCGTTTGAGATTCGCCTAGTGTGTAGGCACCTTAAGAGCTGACGATGAGAACCACAAGTTCTAGGTAACAATGATCTGCAATATATATGGATGATTATCTACGCTAGTATGCCTTTAACAGGCCTCTCACACAGGGTATCAGCATCTTGCTGGAGAGTGTTATAGTTATAGAATGATGGGGGGGAGTAAAAGGTCAAACCTCCAGTCTTAAGGGAATATTGATCAAGCCCTTTGGCCTCAGAAATCATGTAAACTCAACGTCTCTGCCCAATAACCATGAAATGAAGTAACATCTATTTACTAAGCCTATAGCTGTAAGTACTGGAGCCCAGCCCCCACCCCACACAATGTACAGGGCCACTGCGCTTGTGTAATTTATCAAGCTTCCAAAGGTTTTCTGTGCTTGAATCTGGTAGCAAAGGCCATTTTCTCAGCTTCTGAAGCCTGATGAAAGTTCCCAGGTAGATCCCACTTGTCATGCTGCTGGCCCAGAACCTGTCAGGACACCGTGTATTGGATGGGCTGCCCTAGCTGGGGTTTCAACAGTGATAAATAGCCCAATAGAGGAGGATAATGGACGTAAAAAAGGAACATGATGAGCTTGGGGGCAATAAATGCTGGTGTGATAACACAGGCCCCTCAGTGTGTGGTAACAGGGGTCCCTTTTGTAGGGTAATATAGGACAGTGTGTGGTAATACAGAACACGTAGTGTGAGGTAACATGGACCCTTTAGTGTGGAGTAATACCAAACCCTTAGTATGTGGTAGTAAATGACCCTTAATTTGGGGTTACATGGACCCCTTAGTGTAGGATAACATGGACTCCTAAGTGTGGGGAAACAGGGGCCACTTAGTGTGGGGAAACATGGGCTCAATAGTGTGTGGGGTAACACAGGCACCTGAGTGAGGGGTAACAGAGGCTCCTTAGTGTGGGATAACACATGTCCCTTTGATAACATGGGTCTCTTAGTTTGGGGTAACAAGGGCCCCTTAGTGTGGAGAAACACTGGCCACATAGTGTGAAATAAGAGGGGCCCCTTAGTAACAGAGTCCTCTTAGTGTGTGGTTACAGGGACTCCTTAGTATGTGGAGTAGCAGGGGCCCCTTAGAGAATGAGGGGTAACAGAGGGCAGCAGGGAATGGATACAGGTAAGCACCAGAGCTGTGAGGGAACCGCTGTGGGAGGGGTGCACTAGCTGCAGGGTGCCAGGGGGGTGACTGCAGCCCCCTCCAGGCCCCACACTCGCTGCATGTACCATATTATAGCTCTCCCTGTAGCTATGTATTACCGCAGCCCTGCACCCGGAATGCACTGCACACACCACTTCCGCCCTGTGCGTTCCACCTGACTTCCGTCTTGTGCGTTCCACCTGACTTCCGCCCTGTGCGTTCCACCCGATTTCCGCCCTTTGGTGTCAAGCCCACTTGCGCCCTGTGTTTTCCACCCGACATCCGCCCTGTGCGTTCCACCAGACTTCTGCTCTATGCGTTCCACCGATTTCCGCCCTAAGAGTTCCCCCTGACTTCCGCCCTGTGGTTTCCACCCGACATCCGCCCTGTGCGTTCCACCGACTTTCGCCTTGTGAGTTCCACCCGAATTCTGCCCTGTGCGTTCCACCAATCTCCTCCCTTTAGTAATTGCTTCCGGTAGACTGTGCTGTCCGGGAAGAAGCAGAGAGGAGACTTTGTTGTGTCTAATGGTGACTATTTTTATTATTATACAGGGGGAGCAGCCTGTGGTGTCCTGTTATTATTATACAGGGGAAGCAGCCTGTGGTATCCTGGTATTACTCTTATGCAGTAGCATGTGGGTGGTATTATTATTATACTGGGAGAGCAGCCTGTGGTGATCTGTTATTATTGTTATACAGGGGGAGAAGCCTGTGGGGTCCTGATATTATTGTACAGGGGGAGCATCCTGTGGTGTCCTGGTATTACCCTTATGCAGGGAGAGTAGCCTGTGGTGTCCTGTTATTATTATTATACAGGGGAGCAGCATGTGGTATCCTGTTATTATTATAATACAGGGAGAGCAGCCTGTGGTGTCCTGGTATTATTATTATACAGGGGAGCAGCATGTGGTATCCTGTTATTATTATAATACAGGGAGAGCAGCCTGTGGTATCCTGTTATTATTATACAGGGGAGCAGCATGTGGTGTCCTGTTATTATTATAATACAGGGAGAGCAGCCTGTGGTGTCCTGGTATTATTATACAGTAGTAGCAGCCTGTGGTATCCTGTTATTATTATTATACAGGGGGAGCAGCCTGTGGTATCCTGTTATTATTATACAGGGGGAGCAGCCTGTGGTATCATGTTATTATTATACAGGGGGAGCAGCCTGTGGTGTCCTGATATTATTATACAGGGGGAGCAGCCTGTGGTGTTCTGTTGTTATTATTATACAGGGGAAGCAGCCTGTGGTGTCCTGTTATTATTATTATACAGGGGGAGCAGCCTGTGGTGTTCTGTTGTTATTATTATACAGGGGGAGCAGCCTGTGGTGTTCTGTTGTTATTATTATACAGGGGGAGCAGCCTGTGGTGTTCTGTTGTTATTATTATACAGGGGGAGCAGCCTGTGGTGTCCTGTTGTTGTTATTATACAGGGGTAGCAGCCTGTGGTGTCCTGTTATTATTATACAGTGGGAGCAGCCTGTGGTGTCCTGTTATTATTATACAGGGGGAGCAGCCTGTGGTGTCCTGTTGTTGTTATTATACAGGGGGAGCAGCCTGTGGTGTCCTGTTATTATACAGTGGGAGCAGCCTGTGGTGTACTGTTGTTATTATTATACAGGGGGAGCAGCCTGTGGTGTCCTGTTATTATTATACAGTGGGAGCAGCCTGTGGTGTCCTGATATTATACAGGGGAAGCAGCCTGTGGTGTCCTAGTATTACTTTTATGCAGGGAGAGTAGCCTGTGGTGTCCTGTTATTATTATTATACAGGGGAAGCAGCCTGTGGTGTCCTGTTGTTATTATTATACAGGGGGAGCAGCCTGTGGTGTCCTGTTGTTATTATTATACAGGGGGAGCAACCTGTGGTGTCTTGTTATTATTATACAGGGGGAGTAGCGTGTGGTGTCCTGTTATTATCATACAGGAGGAGCAGCCTGTGGTGTCCTGTTATTATTATTATCATTCAGGAGGAGCAGCCTGTGGTGTCCCATTATGTTTATTATACAGGGGGAGCAGCCTGTGGTGTCCTGTTATTATTATTATACAGGGGGAGCAGCCTGTGATATCCTGTTATTATTATTTAAGGGGGAACAGTCTGTGGTGTCCTATTGTTGTTATTATTATACAGGGGGAGCAGCCTGTGGTGTCTTGTTATACAGTGGGAGCAGCCTGTGGTGTCCTGTTATTTTAATACAGGGGGAGCAGCCTGTGGTGTCCTATTATTATTATTATACAGAGCAGCTGCCTGTGGTGTCTTGTTATTATTATTATACAGGGGGAGCAGCCTGTGGTGTACTGTTATTATTATTATACAGGGGGAGCAGCCTGTGGTGTCCTGTTGTTATTATTATACAGGGGGGGCAGCCTGTGGTGTCCTGTTATTATTATACAGTGGGAGCAGCCTGTGGTGTCCTGTTGTTATTATTATACAGGGGTAGCAGCCTGTGGTGTCCTGTTATTATTATACAGTGGAAGCAGCCTCTGGTGTCCTGTTATTATTATACAGGGGGAGCAGCCTGTGGTGTCCTGTTATTATTATACAAGGGGAATAGTCTGTTTTGTCCTGTTATTACTCTTATGCAGGGAGAGTATTTTAATACAGGGTAAGCAGCCTGCGGTGATCTGTTATTATTGTTATACAGGGGGAGCAGCCACTGGTGTCCTGGTATTGTTAGTATATTGTTAGTATACAGGAGGAACAGCCTGTGGTGATCTGTTATTATTGTTATACAGGGTGAGCAGCCTTTGGTGTCCAGTTATCAGTATTACACAGGGTGAGCAGCCTGTGGTGTCCTATTATTATTTTCTTCTTCAGGGTCCATAGGGTCTGCAGGAACTACCTTGGGGTATGTAGTTGGAGTGATCAATTGCACCTAACAGATACAGCTTTGGAGCTCCCAGCATGCACTCCCTATATACCCCGCCCTCAGCCACAGGTTTTTTTGTTGGTGCGTGGGAAGACCAGTTGCACCTATTATACAGTGGGACTGCCTAGGCAGTCCCAGGCTTTTTTATTTTATGATTTACCTTAGTTTTTTGTAAATTCAGAGTTTAGCGGTACCAGCGCCGATAATGACTCAGTACCGCGATTCCTTCTACCTCCGCCGATGCCAAAACACCAGTACTGCCATACGCCCCGAGGTTCTCGGCGGGCCTCAGCGTGGCTTAGCTAGCAGCTTTTGCTGACGTCCGGACTGCAGTCGGATCACGGAGATGTCTGGTAAGCGATTCCTTACGGGGAATCGTGCGTGGCAGTCCTGGCCTCCGGTGTAGAGATGCATCAGACGCGGCTGCGGGTGAAGACTTCGTGTAACGTGTCCTCACTAAGGCGGCCGGGGCCATATCGTCTGTCGCCGGTGACGAGTTGTAAGACGCACTAGAGTGCACTAGTCAACGTGAGGTCAGCGTAGCCGGCCGTCAGATTCTCAGCCATGTGGAGATAGGCGCTGCCCCGGCCGGTCCCCCCCTTCAGACGCAAACTTCCGGGTACGGATTCCCGCATCTGGTTTACTATATCTGACCACCTCTTGCATTGAGGAGCTGTATACCTCTCCCTTGGGTCTGGTATATAGCGCTCTACATCTTACCCTAACCCCCTCGGGGCTGGTTAGTTGATACAGGGTCCATTTGCAATAGCAATTGTGCGTATTTATGCATTGTATGTGACTGTATGCTAGCTGCTGTATTTATACTGCCTGTTTTTTCAAACTGTCAGTTATACCTATCACTGTGTTTCTCCCCATCCCTCTGAGGAGGTGTGTGGGGTTTTTCATTGATAAAAGTCGCATTGCATTTATACTGTGCACCTTATACCGTTTACACATTTGTCAGGTCTAAAGGTAAAGGTGAGAAGGATGAACCGCCAGTGCTGTGGACATGTAAGTCCTGTTCGTCAGGCCTGTCTGAGCAGGATGTTATACAGGATGATATGTGTAGTAACTTTTGTAAACAGCCACCTGTCCTATCCGGTACACCTGCACCAGCACTAGAGTCAGCTGGCCTCAGTTGGGATCTGCTCTTTAGCCTTTTTGTATCACTGATTCCCTCTTCGTATGTTGAGTGTTTCTTGTGTACATTGTACTTTCTTGTCCACTGTCCATCTCTTGCCTAGGCTTGTTTACAAACTGAATGCCTGTGGCTGGGGGCGGGGTATATGTGGAGGACCAGTGCATGCTGGGAGCTTCAAAGCTGTAGCTGTTTGGTGCATTGGATTGCTCCAACTACATACCCAAAGGTAGTTCCTGTGGACCCTATGGACCTCGTAGAAAAACAGTTAACAAAGGTATATTATACCATACCTCTTATTATACAGGTGGAGGAGCCTGTGGTGTCCAGTTATTATTATTATACAGGGAGAGCGACCTGTAGTGTCCTGTTTTTATTATTCAGGAGGAGCAGCATGTGATGTCCAATTATTATACAGGGAGAGCTGCCTCTGGTGCCCTGTTATTATTATTATACAGGGGAGCAGCCTGTGGTGTCCTGTTAATATCATTATTATTATACATGTGAAGCAGCCTGTGGTATCCTGTTATTATTATACAGGGATAGCAGCCTGTGGTGTCCTGTTGTTGTTATTATTATACAGGGGGAACAAACTGTAATGTTTTGATATTATTATACAAAGAGAGCAGCCTGTGAGTCCTGTTATTATAATACAGCAGGAGCAGCCTGTGGTGTCCTGTTATTACAATAATGCAGCAGGAGCAGCCTGTGGTGTCCTGTTATTACTATAATACAGCGGGAGCAGCCTGTGGTGTTCTGTTATTATTATCATTATTATTATTATACAGGGGGAGCAGGCTGTGGTGTCCAGTTATTATTATTAGACAGGAGGAGCAGCAGCCTGTGGTGTCCTTAAATGTGTATTATAAACAGGGGGAGCTCCCTATTTTGTCCTGGTATTATTATGCAGGGGAGCAGCCTTTGGTGTATTATGCCACCTATTTTGTACTGTTATTATTATTAGACAGGAGCAGCCTGAGGCATCAATTTACTTTTATAATACAGGTCACTCAGTGTTTCATATCTGAGTCTGTTGCATGTGTATTTTTAGATGTTTTCTTATAACACTGCACATCAATGACAATGTTTCCGATGTGAAAATACAGTCAGGTGCATAAATATTGGGACATTGACAGAATTTTCATATTTTGGCCTCTATTCACCACCACAATGGCTTTGAAATGAAACAAACAAGATGTGCTTTACCTGCAGACTTTCAGATTTAATTTGAGGGTAATTACATCCAAATCAGGTGAACGGTGTAGGAATTACAACGGTTTCTATATGTGCCTCCCACTTTTTAAGAGGCCAAAAGTAATGGGACTATCAACTCAAAAGCTATTTCATGGACAGGTGTGGGCTAATCCCTCGTTATTTCATTATCAATTAAGCAGGTAAAAGGTCTGGAGTTGATTCTAGATGTGACATTTGCATTTGGAATCAGTTGCTGTCGAGAAAGAACGCACCGGAGAGCTCAGCAACATCAAAAGACCCGGAAGACCACGGAAAACAACTGTGGTGGATGACAGAAGAATTATTTCCCTTCACAAAAGTTGGCCAGATCAAGAACACTTTCTAGGAGGTAGGTGTAGTGTATATGTGTCAAAGTCAATAATCAAGAGAAGACTTCACAAGAGTAAATATAGAGGGTTCACCACAAGATGTAAATCATTGGTGAGCCACAAAAACAGGAAGACCAGATTAGAGTTTGCCAAACAACATCTAAAAAAGCTATTACTGTTCTTGAACAACATCCTATGGACAGATGAGACAAAGATCAACTTGTACCAGAGTGATGGGAACAGAAGAGTATGGAGAAGGAAAGGAACTGCTCATGATCCAAAACATACAACCTCATCAGTGAAGCATGGTGGTGGTAGTGTCATGACGTGGGCATGTATGGCTGCCAATGGAACTGGTTCCCTTGTATTTATTGATCATGTGACTGCTGACAAAAGCAGCAGAATGAATTCTGAAGTGTTTCGGGCAATATTATTTGCTCATATTCAGTCAAATGCTTCAGAACTCATTGCAGATGGACAATGACCCGAATTTTACTGCAAAAGCAACCAAAGAGTTTTTTCAGGCTAAAAAGTGGAATGTTATGCAATGGCCAAGTCAATCCCCTGACCTGAATCCGATTGAGCATGTATTTCACTTGATGAAGACAAAGCTGAAGGGAAAATGCCCCAAGAATAAGCAGGAACTGAAGACATTTGCAGTAGAGGCCTGGCAGAGCATCACCAGGGATGAAACCCAGCGTCTGGTGATGTCTATGCGTTCCAGACTTCAGGCTGTAATTGCCTGCAAAGGATTTGGAACAAAGTATTAAAAAGTGAAAGTTAGATTTAGAATTGTTTCGTTTGTCCCATTACTTTTGGCCCCTTAAAAAGTGGGAGGCACATATAGAGACCGTTGTAATTCCTACACCGTTCACCTGATTTGGATGTAATTACCCTCAAATTAAATCTGAAAGTCTGCAGTTAAAGCACATCTTGTTTGTTTCATTTCAAAGCCATTGTGGTGGTGAATAGAGGCCAAAATATGAACATTCTGTCAATGTCCCAATATTTATGCACCTGACTGTAGTTACTTCTAATTGATTTCAGCTTGCAAAGAATGAATATGACATTTAAAACTCTGTTAGCTCTCAATTCCGAGATATATCCCATTTATGATGATGTAGGGATATTCCTAGTGAAGTGGACAGAATGGAGAGAATTTTACCAGCAATCTGCATTCCGTGCAGAGGGGGCGGAGCCTAATAACCCAATTAAATGAATCAGTTATTTGTCCCCCTCCCCTATTCAAATATATGTGATTCACGGGATTACCCACACAAGATAACTGTGGTGCACTGAGTGACAAGCATAGTGAGCGATTCCACCAAGACATTTCAGCAATGGAACAAAGATATCAGGGTAGGTGATCACTACTGATGGACAGTGACAAGAGATGCCCCAGAAGAGGAGTACAAGCGACAAGCAAAGAGAAAGCACCCCCATGACTAGGCCACTATATTACATAGTACCTTCCTATGCTGTATGTTTGTTTTGTATGCTGTATGTTTGTTTTGTATGCTGTATGTTTGTTTCATTTTGTGTTCTTATTTGTGATTGATTGAATTAAAACAACTGTTATTTATTTGCTATCAAGAAAATGTCAGATTATTTTAAAATAGTTTTTCACTATGACTATATTACTAATGTACATACAGTATAGTGCAAGTAGTGTCGCTCAACAGAGCTAGTAAAAACATTTTGAAATCATTTTAGTTTTTCTTGACCTCAAATTAGTAATGTATGACTATTTTTAGAAAGGAAATAAATTAAAAGTATTAATTTGTTGTACAGTGTAATTATTATATTCCTAGACAACTGACCAGTGAGTAACGGAAGCATATGTACTAGAACTCTTCCAAAGATAAGACGCATCATCGATTCCCAGAGGATGGACAAGGACAGGAGTCGCATGACTGAGAGGATACTAAACCTCACCCTGGAGATCATCGGCCTGCTGACTGGGGAGGTAAGAGTGTCTGAGGATGTCACACTGACATCACTTATATCTATAGTAATAATACAGGGACATGACTGGGGAGGTGAGGGGATCTGGGAGTGTCACAGTGACATCACTTATATCTATAGTAATAATACAGGGACATGACTGGGGAGGTGAGGGGATCTGGGGGTGTCACAGTGACATCACTTATATCTATAGTAATAATACAGGGACATGACTGGGGAGGTGAGGGGATCTGGGAGTGTCACAGTGACATCACTTATATCTATAGTAATAATACAGGGACATGACTGGGGAGGTGAGGGGATCTGGGAGTGTCACAGTGACATCACTTATATCTATAGTAATAATACAGGGACATGACTGGGGAGGTGAGGGGATCTGGGAGTGTCACAGTGACATCACTTACATCTATAGTAATAATACAGGGACATGACTGGGGAGGTGAGAGGGATCTGGGAGTGTCACAGTGACATCACTTACATCTATAGTAATAATACAGGGACATGACTGGGGAGGTGAGGGGATCTGGGAGTGTCACAGTGACATCACTTATATCTATAGTAATAATACAGGGACATGACTGAGGAGGTGAGGGGATCTGGGAGTGTCACAGTGACATCACTTATATCTATAGTAATAATACAGGGACATGACTGGGGAGGTGAGGGGATCTGGGAGTGTCACAGTGACATCACTTATACCTATAGTAATAATACAGGGACATGACTGGGGAGGTGAGGGGATCTGGGAGTGTCACAGTGACATCACTTACATCTATAGTAATAATACAGGGACATGACTGGGGAGGTGAGAGGGATCTGGGAGTGTCACAGTGACATCACTTACATCTATAGTAATAATACAGGGACATGACTGGGGAGGTGAGAGGGATCTGGGAGTGTCACAGTGACATCACTTATATCTATAGTAATAATACAGGGACATGACTGAGGAGGTGAAGGGATCTGGGAGTGTCACAGTGACATCACTTATATCTATAGTAATAATACAGGGACATGACTGGGGAGTTGAGGGGATCTGGGAGTGTCACAGTGACCACTTATAGCTATAGTAATAATACAGGGACATGACTGGGGAGGTGAGAGGGATCTGGGAGTGTCACAGTGACATCACTTATAGCTATAGTAATAATACAGGGACATGACTGGGGAGGTGAGGGGATCTGGGAGTGTCACAGTGACATCACTTATATCTATAGTAATAATACAGGGACATGACTGAGGAGGTGAGGGGATCTGGGAGTGTCACAGTGACATCACTTATATCTATAGTAATAATACAGGGACATGACTGGGGAGTTGAGGGGATCTGGGAGTGTCATAGTGACCACTTATATCTATAGTAATAATACAGGGACATGACTGGGGAGGTGAGGGGATCTGGGAGTGTCACAGTGACATCACTTATATCTATAGTAATAATACAGGGACATGACTGAGGAGGTGAGGGGATCTGGGAGTGTCACAGTGACATCACTTATATCTATAGTAATAATACAGGGACATGACTGGGGAGGTGAGGGGATCTGGGAGTGTCACAGTGACATCACTTATATCTATAGTAATAATACAGGGACATGACTGGGGAGGTGAGGGGATCTGGGAGTGTCACAGTGACATCACTTACATCTATAGTAATAATACAGGGACATGACTGGGGAGGTGAGAGGGATCTGGGAGTGTCACAGTGACATCACTTACATCTATAGTAATAATACAGGGACATGACTGGGGAGGTGAGGGGATCTGGGAGTGTCACAGTGACATCACTTATATCTATAGTAATAATACAGGGACATGACTGGGGAGGTGAGAGGATCTGGGAGTGTCACAGTGACATCACTTATATCTATAGTAATAATACAGGGACATGACTGGGGAGGTGAGGGGATCTGGGAGTGTCACAGTGACATCACTTATATCTATAGTAATAATACAGGGACATGACTGGGGAGGTGAGGGGATCTGGGAGTGTCACAGTGACATCACTTACATCTATAGTAATAATACAGGGACATGACTGGGGAGGTGAGGGGATCTGGGAGTGTCACAGTGACATCACTTACATCTATAGTAATAATACAGGGACATGACTGGGTAGGTGACGGGATCTGGGAGTGTCACAGTGACATCACTTACATCTATAGTAATAATACAGGGACATGACTGGGGAGGTGAGGGGATCTGGGAGTGTCACAGTGACATCACTTATATCTATAGTAATAATACAGGGACATGACTGGGGAGGTGAGGGGATCTGGGAGTGTCACAGTGACATCACTTATATCTATAGTAATAATACAGGGACATGACTGGGGAGGTGAGGGGGCCTGGGAATGTATGCAGTAATATTTGATGTTTCCCCCAATACACAGGATTTTGTACTAGTGAAGAGAACATCCAGTGAGTGTGAGACACCCAGCAGCCATCTCCGTGTGTCAGGAGGACTGAGCAAGACCCAGTGCCCCATCACGGTGCCTCCACCTCAGTCACTGATGCATGAGAGACACAATGACCAGAAGATCCTGGAACTCACCAACAAGATCATTCAGCTTCTGACTGGAGAGGTGACTGCTGGGAATAGGACATTATACAGTAACACCAGGGGATGTGTCTGGGTGATGACTGGAGAGGTGACTGCTGGGAATGGGACATTATACAGTAACACCAGGGGATGTGTCTGGGTGATGACTGGAGAGGTGACTGCTGGGAATGGGACATTATACAGTAACACCAGGGGATGTGTCTGGGTGATGACTGGATCATTGTGTGTGTCAGGTTCCTATAAGGTGTCAGGATGTCACTGTCTATGTCTCCATGCAGGAGGGGGAGTATATAGAGGAACACAGTGGTCTGTACAAGGACGTGATGATGGAGAATCACCGGCCCCTCACATCACTGGGTAAGAGGAGACTGTCATTTATTATACAGGGGAGAGCAGGTATGGGGGCCCCCTATATACACACATCATCTGATAATCACATATATACAATGTTCTCAGTCACTGTGTGTCTCCTACAGATGGACCCAGTAACAGAAATACCCCAGAGAGATGTCCCCGTCCTCTTTATTCCCAGGACTGTACAGAGGAGAATCACAGGATCCCACAGGAGCATCAGGTAGGTGGGATTTAGGGTCTTGCCAATATTCTAAAGGGACTGTCACTATGGGTCTAATTCTTAGGTGATAGTAAAGCAGAAAAGAACCAGTAACTGTGCCCCTTTGCAATGCCATGTTCCCCTGCAGGTTGAACAGTGTCCCCTAGTGGATGAAGGAGAAAGACGCAGTTTCTTTTCAATTTCCCTTCTTCCCCAGAACAAACTATGTACTGCATACACACTGTACAATCCTTCAAACAACCAACTGATATATATTGCATCGTTTGGTCGTTTAATCATTTTCACACTAGACCACAGGTTCTCATACTCGGTCCTCAGGACCCCAAACAGTTCATGTTTTCCAAGTCTCCTCACAGAATCACAAGTGAAATAATTAGCTCCACCTGTGGACCTTTTAAAATGTGTCAGTGAGTAATGAATACACCTGTGCACCTGCTGGGTGACCTGGAACATGTGACCTGTGTGTGGTCCTGAGGGCCGAGTTTGAGAACCACTGCACTAGACAATTTGCACAAAATCGTTAACGATATCTTCAGATCTGAAGAATTGATGTACGACGTACGGGAGGGCGCAATAGTGCGTTCACACTGGATGATGTAGACGATTTCTAGTTCCGTTTCGTCTAAAATCGTCAAATTGTCCAATTTATCGTCTCGTGTGTACCCAGCTTTAGTCTGCGCAGAGGGATTTAGTTTTGGGGTCGGGATGTCCAAACTCAAGTCTAGATTGCTGTGTAAAAATAAAGGTGCCCAGTATTTACCCTGCATGCAAAAAAATAAATGTATTTGCCCACCTTGCAGTGCAGTATGGTTTGTCCAGTTGCAAAGTTACTTGATGTTAGTTTGCTTTACTCCCAGCTCAGAATCAGGCCTAAATAATGTGTAGAGGAGCTGTGTGTCTATTACACTGATATTATACTGTTACATCCCATGTGTGTCTATTACACTGATATTATACTGTTACATCCCATGTGTGTCTATTACACCGATATTATACTGTTACATCCCATGTGTCTCTATTACACCGATATTATACTGTTACATCCCATGTGTGTCTATTACACCGATATTATACTGTTACATCCCATGTGTGTCTATTACACCGATATTATAGTGTTACATCCCATGTGTCTCTATTACACCGATATTATACTGTTACATCCCATGTGTGTCTATTACACCGATATTATACTGTTACATCCCATGTGTGTCTATTACACCGATATTATACTGTTACATCCCATGTGTCTCTAGTACACCGATATTATACTGTTACATCCCATGTGTCTCTATTACACTGATATTATACTGTTACATCCCATGTGTGTCTATCACACTGATATTACACTGTTACATCCCATGTGTGTCTATTACACTGATATTACACTGTTACATCCCATGTGTGTCTATTACACTGATATTATACTGTTACATCCCATGTGTGTCTATCACACTGATATTACACTGTTACATCCCATGTGTGTCTATCACACTGATGTTATACTGTTACATCCCATGTGTGTCTATTACACTGATATTATACTGTTACATCCCATGTGTGTCTATCACACTGATATTATACTGTTACATCCCATGTGTGTCTATCACACTGATATTATACTGTTACATCCCATGTATGTCTATTACACTGATATTGTACTGTTACATCCCATGTGTGTCTATTACACTGATATTGTACTGTTACATCCCATATGTGTCTATCACACTGATATTACACTGTTACATCCCATGTGTGTCTATCACACTGATATTATACTGTTACATCCCATGTGTGTCTATCACACTGATATTATACTGTTACATCCCATGTGTGTCTATTACACTGATATTATACTGTTACATCCCATGTGTGTCTATCACACTGATATTATACTGTTACATCCCATGTGTGTCTATCACACTGATATTATACTGTTACATCCCATGTGTGTCTATCACACTGATATTATACTGTTACATCCCATGTGTGTCTATTACACTGATATTACACTGTTACATCCCATGTGTCTCTATTACACTGATATTATACTGTTACATCCCATGTGTGTCTATTACACTGATATATCCCATGTGTGTCTATTGCACTGATATTATACTGTTACATCCCATGTGTGTCTATTACACTGATATTTTACAGTTACATCCCATGTGTGTCTATCACACTGATATTACACTGTTACATCCCATGTGTGTCTCTTACACTGATATTATACTGTTACATCCCATGTGTGTCTATCACACTGCTATTACACTGTTACATCCCATGTGTGTCTCTTACACTGATATTATACTGTTACATCCCATGTGTGTCTATCACACTGATATTATACTGTTACATCCCATGTGTGTCTATTACACTGATATTATACTGTTACATCCCATGTGTGTCTATCACACTGATATTACACTGTTACATCCCATGTGTCTCTATTACACTGATATTATACTGTTACATCCCATGTGTGTCTATTACACTGATATTATACTGTTACATCCCATGTGTGTCTATCACACTGATATTACACTGTTACATCCCATGTGTCTCTATTACACTGATATTTTACTGTTACATCCCATGTGTGTCTATCACACTGATATTACACTTACATCCCATGTGTGTCTCTTACACTGATATTATACTGTTACATCCCATGTGTGTCTATCACACTGATATTACACTGTTACATCCCATGTGTGTCTATCACACTGATGTTATACTGTTACATCCCATGTGTGTCTATTACACTGATATTATACTGTTACATCCCATGTGTGTCTATCACACTGATATTATACTGTTACATCCCATGTGTGTCTATCACACTGCTATTACACTGTTACATCCCATGTGTGTCTAAAACACTGATATTATACTGTTACATCCCATCTGTGTCTATTACACTGATATTACACTGTTACATCCCATGTGTGTCTGTTACACTGATATTACACTGTTACATCCCATGTGTGTCTATCACACTGATATTATACTGTTACATCCCATGTGTGTCTATCACACTGATATTACACTGTTACATCCCATGTGTGTCTATCACACTGATATTACACTGTTACATCCCATGTGTGTCTGTTACACTGATATTACACTGTTACATCCCATGTGTGTCTATCACACTGATATTACACTGTTACATCCCATGTGTGTCTATCACACTGATATTACACTGTTACATCCCATGTGTGTCTATCACACTGATGTTATACTGTTACATCCCATGTGTGTCTATTACACTGATATTATACTGTTACATCCCATGTGTGTCTATCACACTGATATTATACTGTTACATCCCATGTGTGCCTATCACACTGCTATTACACTGTTACATCCCATGTGTGTCTAAAACACTGATATTATACTGTTACATCCCATCTGTGTCTATTACACTGATATTACACTGTTACATCCCATGTGTGTCTGTTACACTGATATTACACTGTTACATCCCATGTGTGTCTATCACACTGATATTATACTGTTACATCCCATGTGTGTCTATCACACTGATATTACACTGTTACATCCCATGTGTGTCTATCACACTGATATTACACTGTTACATCCCATGTGTGTCTGTTACACTGATATTACACTGTTACATCCCATGTGTGTCTATCACACTGATATTACACTGTTACATCCCATGTGTGTCTATCACACTGATATTACACTGTTACATCCCATGTGTGTCTATCACACTGATATTACACTGTTACATCCCATGTGTGTCTATCACACTGATATTACACTGTTACATCCCATGTGTGTCTATCACACTGATATTACACTGTTACATCCCATGTGTGTCTATTACACTGATATTATACTGTTACATCCCATGTGTGTCTATTACACTGATATATCCCATGTGTGTCTATCACACTGATATTACACTGTTACATCCCATGTGTGTCTATCACACTGATATTACACTGTTACATCCCATGTGTGTCTATCACACTGATATTACACTGTTACATCCCATGTGTGTCTGTTACACTGATATTACACTGTTACATCCCATGTGTGTCTATCACACTGATATTACACTGTTACATCCCATGTGTGTCTATCACACTGATATTATACTGTTACATCCCATGTGTGTCTATCACACTGATATTACACTGTTACATCCCATGTGTGTCTATCACACTGATATTACACTGTTACATCCCATGTGTGTCTATCACACTGATATTATACTGTTACATCCCATGTGTGTCTATTACACTGATATTATACTGTTACATCCCATGTGTGTCTATCACACTGATATTACACTGTTACATCCCATGTGTCTCTATTACACTGATATTTTACTGTTACATCCCATGTGTGTCTATCACACTGATATTACACTTACATCCCATGTGTGTCTATCACACTGCTATTACACTGTTACATCCCATGTGTGTCTAAAACACTGATATTATACTGTTACATCCCATCTGTGTCTATTACACTGATATTACACTGTTACATCCCATGTGTGTCTGTTACACTGATATTACACTGTTACATCCCATGTGTGTCTATCACACTGATATTATACTGTTACATCCCATGTGTGTCTATCACACTGATATTACACTGTTACATCCCATGTGTGTCTATCACACTGATATTACACTGTTACATCCCATGTGTGTCTGTTACACTGATATTACACTGTTACATCCCATGTGTGTCTATCACACTGATATTACACTGTTACATCCCATGTGTGTCTATCACACTGATATTACACTGTTACATCCCATGTGTGTCTATCACACTGATATTACACTGTTACATCCCATGTGTGTCTATCACACTGATATTACACTGTTACATCCCATGTGTGTCTATCACACTGATATTACACTGTTACATCCCATGTGTGTCTATTACACTGATATTATACTGTTACATCCCATGTGTGTCTATTACACTGATATATCCCATGTGTGTCTATCACACTGATATTACACTGTTACATCCCATGTGTGTCTATCACACTGATATTACACTGTTACATCCCATGTGTGTCTATCACACTGATATTACACTGTTACATCCCATGTGTGTCTGTTACACTGATATTACACTGTTACATCCCATGTGTGTCTATCACACTGATATTACACTGTTACATCCCATGTGTGTCTATCACACTGATATTATACTGTTACATCCCATGTGTGTCTATCACACTGATATTACACTGTTACATCCCATGTGTGTCTATCACACTGATATTACACTGTTACATCCCATGTGTGTCTATCACACTGATATTATACTGTTACATCCCATGTGTGTCTATTACACTGATATTATACTGTTACATCCCATGTGTGTCTATCACACTGATATTACACTGTTACATCCCATGTGTCTCTATTACACTGATATTTTACTGTTACATCCCATGTGTGTCTATCACACTGATATTACACTTACATCCCATGTGTGTCTCTTACACTGATATTATACTGTTACATCCCATGTGTGTCTATCACACTGATATTACACTGTTACATCCCATGTGTGTCTATCACACTGATGTTATACTGTTACATCCCATGTGTGTCTATTACACTGATATTATACTGTTACATCCCATGTGTGTCTATCACACTGATATTATACTGTTACATCCCATGTGTGTCTATCACACTGCTATTACACTGTTACATCCCATGTGTGTCTAAAACACTGATATTATACTGTTACATCCCATCTGTGTCTATTACACTGATATTACACTGTTACATCCCATGTGTGTCTGTTACACTGATATTACACTGTTACATCCCATGTGTGTCTATCACACTGATATTATACTGTTACATCCCATGTGTGTCTATCACACTGATATTACACTGTTACATCCCATGTGTGTCTATCACACTGATATTACACTGTTACATCCCATGTGTGTCTGTTACACTGATATTACACTGTTACATCCCATGTGTGTCTATCACACTGATATTACACTGTTACATCCCATGTGTGTCTATCACACTGATATTACACTGTTACATCCCATGTGTGTCTATCACACTGATGTTATACTGTTACATCCCATGTGTGTCTATTACACTGATATTATACTGTTACATCCCATGTGTGTCTATCACACTGATATTATACTGTTACATCCCATGTGTGTCTATCACACTGCTATTACACTGTTACATCCCATGTGTGTCTAAAACACTGATATTATACTGTTACATCCCATCTGTGTCTATTACACTGATATTACACTGTTACATCCCATGTGTGTCTGTTACACTGATATTACACTGTTACATCCCATGTGTGTCTATCACACTGATATTATACTGTTACATCCCATGTGTGTCTATCACACTGATATTACACTGTTACATCCCATGTGTGTCTATCACACTGATATTACACTGTTACATCCCATGTGTGTCTGTTACACTGATATTACACTGTTACATCCCATGTGTGTCTATCACACTGATATTACACTGTTACATCCCATGTGTGTCTATCACACTGATATTACACTGTTACATCCCATGTGTGTCTATCACACTGATATTACACTGTTACATCCCATGTGTGTCTATCACACTGATATTACACTGTTACATCCCATGTGTGTCTATCACACTGATATTACACTGTTACATCCCATGTGTGTCTATTACACTGATATTATACTGTTACATCCCATGTGTGTCTATTACACTGATATATCCCATGTGTGTCTATCACACTGATATTACACTGTTACATCCCATGTGTGTCTATCACACTGATATTACACTGTTACATCCCATGTGTGTCTATCACACTGATATTACACTGTTACATCCCATGTGTGTCTGTTACACTGATATTACACTGTTACATCCCATGTGTGTCTATCACACTGATATTACACTGTTACATCCCATGTGTGTCTATCACACTGATATTATACTGTTACATCCCATGTGTGTCTATCACACTGATATTACACTGTTACATCCCATGTGTGTCTATCACACTGATATTACACTGTTACATCCCATGTGTGTCTATCACACTGATATTATACTGTTACATCCCATGTGTGTCTATTACACTGATATTATACTGTTACATCCCATGTGTGTCTATCACACTGATATTACACTGTTACATCCCATGTGTGTCTATTGCACTGATATTATACTGTTACATCCCATGTGTGTCTGTTACACTGATATTATACTGTTACATCCCATGTGTGTCTATCACACTGATATTACACTGTTACATCCCATGTGTGTCTATTACACTGATATTACACTGTTACATCCCATGTGTGTCTATCACACTGATATTACACTGTTACATCCCATGTGTGTCTATCACACCGATATTATACTGTTACATCCCATCTGTGTCTATTACACCGATATTATACTGTTACATCCCATGTGTGTCTATCACACTGATATTACACTGTTACATCCCATGTGTGTCTATTGCACTGATATTATACTGTTACATCCCATGTGTGTCTATTACACTGATATTATACTGTTACATCCCATGTGTGTCTATCACACTGATATTACACTGTTACATCCCATGTGTGTCTATCACACTGATATTACACTGTTACATCCCATGTGTGTCTATTACACTGATATTATACTGTTACATCCCATGTGTGTCTATTACACTGATATTACACTGTTACATCCCATGTGTGTCTATTACACTGATATTACACTGTTACATCCCATGTGTGTCTATTGCACTGATATTATACTGTTACATCCCATGTGTGTCTATCACACTGATATTACACTGTTACATCCCATGTGTGTCTATTACACTGATATTACACTGTTACATCCCATGTGTGTCTGTTACACTGATATTATACTGTTACATCCCATGTGTGTCTATCACACTGATATTACACTGTTACATCCCATGTGTGTCTATCACACTGATATTACACTGTTACATCCCATGTGTGTCTATCACACTGATATTACACTGTTACATCCCATGTGTGTCTATCACACTGATATTACACTGTTACATCCCATGTGTGTCTATCACACTGATATTACACTGTTACATCCCATGTGTGTCTATCACACTGATATTACACTGTTACATCCCATGTGTGTCTATTACACTGATATTACACTGTTACATCCCATGTGTGTCTGTTACACTGATATTATACTGTTACATCCCATGTGTGTCTATTGCACTGATATTATACTGTTACATCCCATGTGTGTCTATCACACTGATATTATACTGTTACATCCCATGTGTGTCTATCACACTGATATTATACTGTTACATCCCATGTGTCTCTATTACACTGATATTACACTGTTACATCCCATGTGTGTCTATCACACTGATATTACACTGTTACATCCCATGTGTGTCTATCACACTGATATTATACTGTTACATCCCATGTGTCTCTATTACACTGATATTACACTGTTACATCCCATGTGTGTCTATTACACTGATATTACACTGTTACATCCCATGTGTCTCTATTGCACTGATATTATACTGTTACATCCCATGTGTGTCTATTACACTGATATTACACTGTTACATCCCATGTGTGTCTATCACACTGATATTATACTGTTACATCCCATGTGTGTCTATTACACTGATATTACACTGTTACATCCCATGTGTCTCTATTGCACTGATATTATACTGTTACATCCCATGTGTGTCTGTTACACTGATATTATACTGTTACATCCCATGTGTGTCTATTACACTGATATTACACTGTTACATCCCATGTGTGTCTATTACACTGATATTACACTGTTACATCCCATGTGTGTCTATTACACTGATATTACACTGTTACATCCCATGTGTGTCTATTACACTGATATTACACTGTTACATCCCATGTGTGTCTGTTACACTGATATTATACTGTTACATCCCATGTGTGTCTATTACACTGATATTACACTGTTACATCCCATGTGTGTCTATCACACTGATATTGTACTGTTACATCCCATGTATGTCTATTACACTGATATTATACTGTTACATCCCATGTGTCTCTATTACACTGATATATCCCATGTGTGTCTATTGCACTGATATTATACTGTTACATCCCATGTGTGTCTATCACACTGATATTATACTGTTACATCCCATCTGTGTCTATCACACTGATATTACACTGTTACATCCCATGTGTGTCTATCACACTGATATTACACTGTTACATCCCATGTGTGTCTATCACACTGATATTATACTGTTACATGCCAAGTAATGACATTATGTGATGCACCAACATTAAACTGGAATTGTAGTCTTCATTCTAGCACCCTGCACAACCCGTGCAGTTCCCCTATCCTGCCAGGGGTGTCGCTCTCTGCTCTGTTGCTTCTAGCATACTCATCTGATGCAACAAACTGCTGATATACAGACCAGTGTGTGCTAGAAGCACCAGAGCAGAGAGTGACACCCCAGGCAGCAATTTGGAACTGCACGGATTGTGACAGGTACAGGGTGAACACTAGAATTGCGCGGCGAAGCTCTTAATGGTCTTCCTACTAGGCTGAGACAAGTTCCCTATTTCCAGTAGAGAGTTAGGGGTCTATTTACTAAGCAGTGTTAGGAGACAGAGTGAAAAGTGATAAGGTGCCAGCCAATCATCTCCCAACTGCCATCTCACAGGCTGTGTTTGAAAAATGACAGTTAGGAGCTGATTGGCTGGCACCTTATCACTTTTCATTCTGTCTCCTAACACTGCTTAGTAACTAGACCCCTAACTCTCTTCTGAAAATAGGGAACTTGTCTCAGCCTAGAAGGAAGACCATCAAGAACTGGCTATGAATCCTTTTTTCTTCCAACAGTGTGACCACATAGATGTGGCTACCTAAGCTAACTGGTCAGCTTATACCAATGATCAATGCTAAATTGTTACACTGTTACTACATGCAGATACTAAATACAGTCACATCTATATACAAGAAAGACATTCACTAAACCCTCCAAAAATAAAAATAGTTCATTTCAACTGAATTTACATCGATGGTGCACTTTCCAATGTTGTTATGTTGCCTAGGCCAGAAATCTGAGTTACTTGATATTAAATAGCAAGCTCAGAATCTGGCGGACTGTTTGTTTTGCAGATACTAGTTTTCCCTGTCCTGAATGGGAACAGTGGCAATTGTCTGTTTACACTCAGCCTTAGTTATTGTTTTTATCTTGAGGCTGAAATCTATTGTAGTTCAACATTTGCTAGGTTCTGACTCTTTCCCTTTATACCGCTCAGTCCCAGCCTTCTCGGAGAACTACGGCTGATAGATGTGTGACTGACCGGCAATCTCTGTCTTTAAACAATACGCTGACCTTTTATCCCCCAGTTGCTGTTCTGAGCTTCCCAATTATTAATGGGGAGTCTTGTGTGTCTCTAAAGCTGGGTACACATTTAACGATTTGCAATCAATCCGATATCATTAACGATTTCCCTTGAACTCCCCGGAACTCCTGGACTAACGATATACTGTAGCGTACTGCTGAACGCAAATTCCTGATTGACAGGTAGAGTAATTTAAGGGGCGATGCGGGTGCGGCCGGCGTTCCTGGAAACGGGGCAAGTCCACCCTGTTTTCCACGAGTGGCCAGCCCAGGGACTGCATGAACGTACACAGGGCCTGATTCAGAGCCGGACACTATTTGCGCTCGCTCGTTCAGAAAAAGGGGCCGGCTATTTAAATTGAGCGCTCGCTCTTTGCGGTCTGTTGGCGCCTCTATGTCTGAGCATGCGAATGTAACATGCGCTCGCTATTTTGTAAAGACGCCCCCTGGCCGCTCGCATCCTACGTCATCTCCGCTATTCATTTTATTAATCGGGTACATTGAAAGGCGTCTGAACTGCTCACAGTGTTTGTGGTTGGATTTTCCTACCGCAATCATGCAAACAGTTCAGGCTAAGAAACAACCAAGTGACGTGGTCGATGACGCTGCTTTGTTAATTATGCTCACCCTTAAAACGCCCGTTTTGACCGTTTGTCACGCCTGCGTTCGGATCTCCACTCCCCGTTTTCAAGCACCTTCCCCTGTTACCACCCACAAACGCCTCATCCTGTCACTCAAATTAGCAGGCACTCGCAATTTTGAGAACAGACGTTTTCCGACCGCACTGACTGGTTGGCGCATGCGCATTACGACCCATGCGCAGATGTGCGAACATCGCTCGGAGCGAACGAGCAGCCGCTTACGAGCGGCTCTGAATCAGGCCCTCAGTCTGCTGGGCTCGCAAGCTGACCACCCTGAGTAAGCTGAGACTTACTCAGCTGGGCGGCCGCCCAGAGACATCCACCATCGTGACCATCGACCACCGATGGTGGCGATGTGGCGATGGTGATCCCAGCCTGCAACCTCCATCGCAGTGCTGGGATCGCAAATGCAGCAGAGGGTGTCATACATCTCCTTTTGCATTTGCATTATTGCAAGGATCGCAATTGCAAAGCTGCCTGTGTGCATAAATCATATATCTATAGCCTGCGTGCAGCTTTGCAATTGCGATCCTTGCCGAATTCTAGATCGTTAACGAAAATTCGTTTGCGGTCCAAAACCCCTGATGACTATCTTTAAATATTTCTTGAAACTTTAAATAGGAGGCTGTACTATGAAACACAGATGCATGCACAGATCAGTGAGATCCATGCATGCATCTGTGTAAAAAGTGTAAAATTTAAAAAAAATTACAAATTACGTGGGTTTCCCCCCTTAAAAGCACAACCAGCCTGGACAGATCATGAGCCGTACAAAAGACGTATGAGAAACCAGCACTGGGCTCAACGAGCGGTACTGGTTTGTAAATACAGGGGACAAAATGATTAGGGATCCCCTGTATTTTCCATAACCAGCATCGGACTCTTTCTAGCAGGGGGTGTAATGCCACATCCAGGGGAACCCTTTCACCTTTAGTAACCTAGTCAATGGTGGGAACAGTTTATTGGCTGTGAGAGGCAGAAGCTCACCTCACTCAGCCAATGAATGCTCAGCACCGGGATTTCTATAGAGAAATGCTGTGGCTCATGAAAAGTCCGAGGCTGGTTGTGCCGATCTCTAATCTGTAGGAGGCTGTGCCGTGTTGTAGTAGATTGCTACAGATTTGTTCCTTATGGTCTGCAAGCACTGGTTAAGCCCCTCTGATAGCGGTCAGTGCTGGTCTCATATTATACCCTGCAGTCAGATGCCGGTCAGTTTCCCGCTGACTGCGCGCATTGCTGTAACTTGACAACTGCCCCCTGCATGCACAGCGCAGGCAGGACTCCCCCATTTCTGTCAGAGATGGAAGAGTCCCTGAAACGAGCCCCAGTAAGTCATCACACTCCCAGCTGGATATATACCAACCTCCCCTCTGCAACGGGGTTCACATACATGTATAAAAGTACTAGCAATACGTGTGTATATGTGTATATATATATATATATATATATATATATATAGATATATAGACAGTCAGGTCCATAAATATTGGGACATTGACAGAATTTTCATATTTTGACCTCTATTCACCACCACAATGGTTTTGAAATGAAACAAACAAGATGTGATTTAACTGCAGACTTTCAGATTTAATTTGAGGGTAATTACATCCAAATCAGGTGAACGGTGTAGGAATTACAACGGTTTCTATATGTGCCTCCCTCGTTATTTCATTATCAATTAAGCTGGTAAAAGGTCTGGAGTTGATTCTAGGTGTGACATTTGCATTTGGAATCAGTTGCTGTCAACTCTCAATATGAGATCCAAAGAGCTGTCACTATCAGTGAAGCAAGCCATCATTAGGCTGAAAACTCAAAACAAACCCATCAGAGAGATAGCAAAAACATTAGGTGTGGCCAAATCAACTGTTTGGAACATTCTTAAAAGAAAGAACGCACCAGAGAGCTCAGCAACACCAAAAGACCCGGAAGACCACGGAAAACAACTGTGGTGGATGACAAAAGAATGATTTCCCTGGTGAAGAAAAACCCCTTCACAACAGTTGGCCAAATCAAGAACACTCTCCAGGAGGTAGATGTATATGTGTCAAAGTCAACAATCAAGAGAAGACTTCACAAGAGTGAATATAGTGGGTTCACCACAAGATAAAACCATTGGTGAGCCACAAAAACAGGAAGACCAGATTAGAGTTTGCCAAACAACATCTAAAAAAGCCATTACAGTTCTGGAACAACATCCTATGGACAGATGAGACAAAGATCAACTTGTAACAGAGTGATGGGAAGAGAAGCAAAGGAAAGGAACTGCTCATGATCCAAAACATACCACCTCATCAGTGAAGCGTGGTGGTGGTAGTGTCATGGCGTGGGCATGTATGGCTGCCAATGGAACTGGTTCCCTTGTATTTATTGATGATGTGACTGCTGACAAAAGCAGCAGAATGAATTCTGAAGTGTTTCGGGCAATATTATATGCTCATATTCAGTCAAATGCTTCAGAACTCATTAGACGGCGCTTCACAGTGCAGATGGACAATGACCCGAAGCATACTGCAAAAGCAACCAAAGAGTTTTTTCAGGCTAAAAAGTGGAATGTTATGCAATGGCCAAGTCAATCCCCTGACCTGAATCCGATTGAGCATGCATTTCACTTGATGAAGACAAAACTGAAGGGAAAATGCCCCAAGAACAAGCAGGAACTGAAGACATTTGCAGTAGAGGCCTGGCAGAGCATCACCAGGGATGAAACCCAGCGTCTGGTGATGTCTATGCGTTCCAGACTTCAGGCTGTAATTGCCTGCAAAGGATTTGCAACAAAGTATTAAAAAGTGAAAGTTAGATTTAGGATTGTTTAGTTTGTCCCATTACTTTTGGCCCCTTAAAAAGTGGGAGGCACATATAGAAACCGTTGCAATTCCTACACCGTTCACCTGATTTGGATGTAATTACCCTCAAATTAAATCTGAAAGTCTGCAGTTAAATCACATCTTGTTTGTTTCATTTCAAAGCCATTGTGGTGGTGAATAGAGGCCAAAATATGAAAATTCTGTCAATGTCCCAATATTTATGGACCTGACTGCATATATAGGTAGTGACACTCTTGGGCTGCCGTGGGGTAACATAATCAAACTTTATGGAAGTTTTTTTATTCCTTAATTTAATTAGGGTGAAGATCTGACTATTGTTAAGATAAATGATACGGTGGGAGAAGAAGAGACGCCTGTGATGTATTATAAGCAGTGTAAGGAGGAGGAAATCCCTACATATATCAGCTCAGGTGAGTAATAACCACTTACTTACTACAGAAAATAGTCACTCATACTCCTTGCATTTTCACTACAGCACTCTCTTATCCTACACCCTCCTCTGTCACTACAGCCATCTCTTATCCTACACCCTCCTCTGTCACTACAGCACTCTCTTATCCTACACCCTCCTGTCACTACATCCATCTCTTATCCTACACTCTCCTCTGTCACTACAGCCATCTCTTATCCTACACCTTCCTCTGTCACTACAGCCCTCTCTTATCCTACACCCTACTCTGTCACTACAGCACTCTCTTATCCTACACCCTCCTCTGTCACTACAGCACTCTCTTATCCTACACCCTCCTGTCACTACATCCATCTCTTATCCTACACCCTCCTCTATCACTACAGCACTCTCTTATCCTACACCCTCCTCTGTCACTACAGCCATCTCTTATCCTACACCGTCCTCTGTCACTACAGCCATCTCTTATCCTACACCCTCCTCTGTCACTACAGCCATCTCTTATCCTACACCCTCCTCTGTCACTACAGCCATCTCTTATCCTACACCCTCCTCTGTCACTACAGCCATCTCTTATCCTACACCCTCCTCTGTCACTACAGCACTCTCTTATCCTACACCCTCCTGTCACTACATCCATCTCTTATCCTACACCTTCCTCTGTCACTACAGCCATCTCTTATCCTACACCTTCCTCTGTCACTACAGCCATCTCTTATCCTACACCTTCCTCTGTCACTACAGCCATCTCTTATCCTACACCTTCCTCTGTCACTACAGCCATCTCTTATCCTACACCTTCCTCTGTCACTACAGCCATCTCTTATCCTACACCCTCCTCTGTCACTACAGCCATCTCTTATCCTACACCTTCCTCTGTCACTACAGCCATCTCTTATCCTACACCCTCCTCTGTCACTACAGCCATCTCTTATCCTACACCTTCCTCTGTCACTACAGCCATCTCTTATCCTACACCCTCCTCTGTCACTACAGCACTCTCTTATCCTACACCCTCCTCTGTCACTACAGCAATATCTTATCCTACACCCTCCTCTGTCACTACAGCACTCTCTTATCCTACACCCTCCTCTGTCGCTACAGCGATCTCTTATCCTAAACCCTCCTCTGTCGCTACAGCACTCTCTTATCCTACACCCTCCTCTGTCGCTACAGCACTCTCTTATCCTACACCCTCCTCTGTCGCTACAGCACTCTCTTATCCTACACCCTCCTCTGTCGCTACAGCAATCTCTTATCCTACACCCTCCTCTGTCGCTACAGCACTCTCTTATCCTACACCCTCCTCTGTCGCTACAGCCATCTCTTATCCTACACCCTCCTCTGTCGCTACAGCGCTCTCTTATCCTACACCCTCCTCTGTCGCTACAGCCATCTCTTATCCTACACCCTCCTCTGTCACTACAGCCATCTCTTATCCTACACCCTCCTCTGTCACTACAGCACTCTCTTATCCTACACCCTCCTCTGTCACTACAGCACTCTCTAATCCTACACCCTCCTGTCACTACAGCACTCTCTTATCCTACACCCTCCTCTGTCACTACAGCACTCTCTTATCCTACACCCTCCTCTGTCGCTACAGCAATCTCTTATCCTACACCCTCCTCTGTCGCTACAGCACTCTCTTATCCTACACCCTCCTCTGTCGCTACAGCCATCTCTTATCCTACACCCTCCTCTGTCGCTACAGCCATCTCTTATCCTACACCCTCCTCTGTCGCTACAGCGCTCTCTTATCCTACACCCTCCTCTGTCGCTACAGCCATCTCTTATCCTACACCCTCCTCTGTCACTACAGCACTCTCTTATCCTACACCCTCCTCTGTCACTACAGCACTCTCTTATCCTACACCCTCCTCTGTCACTACAGCACTCTCTTATCCTACACCAGGGATGGGGAAGCTCAGAACCTGGAGCCGTATAAGGCCCGGGGGGTCATTTGGTCTGGCCCTCAGGTCTTTTTCTGCTAGCCTCATCTGGCTACCAGTGTGCCCAGAACGGCACCCTGCAGCCAGAAACTATGCATTAGTGCCGCCAGGAGCATCCTTAGGACCCTTTTGACGGTACACCACTGCCCTTACACCTCCCCGGAGCATCCTCAGGATGCTCTGGGTATTGCTGTAATCAACTGCGATTGTGGCGCCACCCCGTGTGATGTCACATTGAGGGACCGCAGCCTGCACCGGGCCCACGAATGAAGTTATATAAATCAAAATGGCCTTCGACAGAAAAAATGTTCCCCACCCCTGTACTACACCATCCTCTGTCACTACAAACCTTTAAGGTAAATGTGTCTGCCCAGTGGGCAAGTCAGGAGCCGTTAGCACCTGTTATACTCCTGCTCTCCCCCTCACATCATGTCACTGTGTGTTACCAGCCCAGAGATCTGACCAGTCTCCTCCCCACACTCTCTGGTGTATCTCATACATCAGGAGCCATCAGCCCCTATTATACTCCTGCTCATGTCACTGTGTGTTACCAGCTCAAAGGTCTAACGTTATATTACGTGATTGATTTTCAATCCACTATAAATGATAACTCACGTCACAAGAACTGAACCTTGTCATGCACACAGGGCTATAGCCACACAACTTAAATTGCATAGTGGCTTCCTCCAGTCTCTGTGCTTAGAAGCTCTGTACTGTTGCAATTTATCTGCTGACCTGTCTTTGTATCCTGCTCTTTCCTTCCGCTGTCTTTCTCTTTCTGCTGTTGCCCATCTGTGGCATGTGCCATTCTCCTACCCTGTTTTGGTGCCACCCCCGCTCTGTGCCATTCCCCTACCCTGTCCTGCAGCCTCCCCCACTCTGTGCCCTGCACCATTCCCCTACCCTGTCCTGCTGCCTCCCCCGTTCTGTGCCATTCCCCTACCCTGTCCTGCTGCCTCCCCTGCTGTGCCCTGCACCATTCCCCTACCCTGTCCTGCTGCCTCCCCCGCTCTGTACCCTGCACCATTCCCCTACCCTGCCCTGCTGCCTCCCCCGCTCTGTGCCCTGCACCATTCCCCTACCCTGTCCTGCTGCCTCCCCCGCTCTGTGCCCTGCACCATTCCCCTACCCTGTCCTGCTGCCTCCCCTGCTCTGTGCCCTGCACCATTCCCCTACCCTGTCCTGCTGCCTCCCCTGCTCTGTGCCCTGCACCATTCCCTTACCCTGTCATGCCTCCCCCGCTCTGTGCCCTGCACCATTCCCCTACCCTGTCCTGCTGCCTCCCCCCGCTCTGTGCCCTGCACCAGTCCCCTACCCTGTTCTGCTGCCTCCCCCGCTCTGTGCCCTGCACCATTCCCCTACCCTGTCCTGCTGCTTCCCCCACTCTGTGCCTTGCACCATTCCCCTACCCTGTCCTGCTGCCTCCCCCGCTCTGTTCCCTGCACCATTCCCCTACCCTGTCCTGCTGCCTCCCCCCCTCTGTGCTGCCATCATTCTGTGTAGCTCTGTCCTATCGCTCTCCTTCCCTCTCAGCGGTTATATACAGTGACTCATTACCCTAAGTTAGTAACATGACTCTGGTGGGACTACTCTCCCTGAGGATGACCAGAGGACCATATAGAGGCTGCTATTGCGACTTATATATCCACCTGTGGAACTTTGTGTAGTGTGGACGCAGTTGTTGGTAATTAGCCCACTAGTTTCCCATGTGTATGTGTGAGAGCGGTCTAGATGGATATTGTGGTTCACCAACATCACTGGCTAATGAGGCTTCCTGCTCTGTGATGTTGGCTAGGGAACGTTACCCAGCAAAGTCTGCATTTGGGGGGAGATTTACATTGGTGATGTGCCATCTGCAGGTCCTTATACTTTGGTTGTGGCATTTTAAGCCAATATTTTTTAACAAGATTCTTATTTGTTGTTGGTACATTTGTAATTGTAATAGTTTGCAAGTTGAAATTAAATAACTTCAATCATATAGTAACACAGTGGTGCTGTGGTGAGCATTACCATTTCTCCACACTGAAGTCATAAGTTCAATTCCCAACCAAAATGCTATGTGGAGTTTGTATGTGTTTCCTCAAACTCTCCAAAAATCTTACTAGTAGGTTAAATGGCTACAGGCACAAATTAACCCTAGTGTGTGTGCATGTCCATGTGGTGGGGAACAAAGATTGTAAGCTCCACTGAGGCACGGACTTATGTGAATGACTACATCTTCTCTGTAAAGTGCTGTGTAATATGTATACGCTATGTAAAGAACTGTGAATGACAAGAAGTTATTTTATTTTCATCAGATGGACGTACAAGCAGGAATTCCTTGGAGGGAGATCTCATCGTGTCTGCAGATATTAAAATAGAAGAAAACACCACAGAGGAATCTCCAGGAGATAATTCAGTTACTCTAAATATACATCCAGTACCTCACAGTGCACCTGTATCATCTGATTCTTATAATCATCAGGGCTGGTCTCCTGACACCTCAGCTTTTGTTACACATAGTGCAGCTCATATCGGTGAAAAAATATTTCCCTGTCCTGAGTGTGGGAAATGTTTTACATATAAATCGAGTCTTATTACACATGAGAGAACTCACACAGGTGAGAGGCCATTTCCATGCTTTGAGTGTGGGAAATGTTTTACACAGAAATCACATCTTGTTATACATCTGAGAAGTCACAAAGGTGAGAAACCATTTCCGTGCTCCGTGTGTGGGAAATGCTTTACATATAAATCAAATCTTGTTACACATGAGAGAACTCACTCAGGTGAGAAACCATTTCAATGCTCTGAGTGTGGGAAATGTTTTACACAGAGATCAAATCTTGTTATCCATCAGCGAACTCACACTGGTGAGACGACATTTCCATGTTCAGAGTGTGGGCAATGTTTTGAGGTGAAAAAAGATCTTCTTATACATCAGAGTAGTCACAGAGCTGTAAAACGATTTCCATGTTCTGAGTGTGGGAAATTTTTTACACACAAATCAGCTTTTGCTAAACATCAGAGAAGTCACACAGGTGAGAGGCCATTTCCATGTTCTGAGTGTGGGAAAGGTTTTACACACAAGGCAGCTTTTGTTTCACATCAGAGGAGTCACACAGGGGAGAAACCATTTCCATGCTCTGTGTGTGGGAAATGTTTTTCACAGAAATCAGATCTTGTTATACATCAGAGACGTCACACAGGTGAGAAACCATTTCCATGCTCTGAGTGTGGGAAATGTTTTACACGGAAATCACATCTTGTTAGACATCAGCTGTCACACAGTAGAAAAACATTTCTATGAGCCTAATATAAAACATGGCTGTAGCAACACTCAGGCCACACAGCATTTTAAGTTAATCATCCGCAGATAATAGGGGTGTGTGTCATTAATATAAGACTGGAATAGATCACTCGGGTGATACTTCTAGTATTGTCTTTATTCTATTAAATGTCTGCACCACTCTCCGCAGTAATAACAGACCATGTTATTATATACGAGGGCTGATCGAAAAGTTAACCTTCTGTCATTTTACGACATCTCTGCAGCTTTGGAAATGTTGACATCTGTAACCGCTGTGTATAGTCTCCCAGTACGTGCTTTGTCAATCAGCCGCTTATTACTCTCTTGGAAGTGCTTCCTTAATTGGAAGACTGCAGCACGGCTAATAGCTTCTCCACCGTATGCTTGCCGTAACATTTCAAGCATTTTATTTCCGCTTTTTCCAAGTTTAACCCAAAATTCAATCACACATCTCTGACGTAATCTCACAGACACGTACGAAGATCTTCCACTCGCTGTGACGAAACGTACGAAGATCTTCCACTCGCTGTGACCAAACAAAGAAGGCTACGGCAGTCTAGCTACAGGTTCAGACACATCGATGTATGAGCTTCACAATAACCAGCATAGCATTGCCCTGTGTACCTATGGGACAGAAAAACAGAGGCAGTCTCATTACTTTTCAATCGGTCCTCTTAGGATCTACATTTTAGGCATTTAATTCAAATACGGAGAAGATAAAATGCATTGTCATTTTTAAAAATAAATTTTATTATGGAAACTTATGGGTAGAATCTAGCTGTTTGCTGCTTTAGAATAGTTGAATTATGGTGATGTACAAACCACAAAGTATTTCTTGGTGGTGGGTAGAAAAAACATGATATAATTTGCTTTCCTTTCACTGTCTTGCAATTTAATGAAAAATATTTTTTTACCTTTTTTGGGGTAAGATTATTTTTTGCAAATTAAAGGCATTTTCTTGAAATAAATAAGGCACTAATTGTGTGGCTTCTGCATAAATAATAGAAGACAGACAATTATTGTCTGCACTTGTCACCATCACTGTAACTCTGTATTATCTAGCAAATGGCACCATGATCATCTTCATATACATTTAAGCTTTCAGCCCAACGTCCAGGGTTCCTCTTTATCTGCAAGTTCCTACTCTATGAAATACGCTGCATACCCCATTAATACGCAGATAACGTACTCACCTCCCACATACAGAGGATAACATCTAGGTAAGGGCTGGTGTGTGAGCCCTCTATTCATTAATGGCAATTATCGTGTCACACAGCCGGTACCATGTATAATATGGGCAACACCATCCACAGACAGGTTTCCCTTCTGTTACTGTATAAATAATTGCTGACATTGAACTGTAACAAGCCCAGAAAGTGCCAGAATAGGCTCAGCATGGAAGCGGGGTAAAGGATGGAGCATGTGGGTTCTTACAGAAACCATTGCAGGTTAGCGAAGGCCTATTTTCCCACCTGCAAGAGGACTAGAATATTCCACCTTCTCTTTGGCATTTGATTCAGAAAGTGAAGGATATTTGTACATATTGGATACAGTAATTGGTGGTGGGATGACCTTGCACACAGAAAAACTGATGGCTTTTCGTCTTGTTATAAAAAATATACTGTAAATTGCTTGCGAGTTATATTTATTGTACTTACACACTTAGCGCCATAGGTGCAATACAATTAGATTTGTCCATTTGTTAGTGTAAAATTTACTTTTTGAATCTGTACTCTGCAAAAGAGTCTCCTTATTTAAGCATGTCCACTCCCTTGAATAGCATTTAGGGAATCCCCCAATTAATCCTATGAATATGTGTGCAAGAGAACCAACATCCCCTGCTGACGCGTTTCAACCACTATGGTCATTGTCAAGGCCTTGGTAGACCATAATGGTTGAAACGCGTCGGTAGGTGAGGGTGGCTCTCTCACAACAAGTTACTTTCTGGAGGATGGGTTGGAGAGGCAGCATAGTAAAACCAAAGTCACAGTACGTAACATCAAGATGGTTTATATTCTTTCTGTGCTCACAATAGCCTAAATCTGATAGGAAGACCTGCAAAGTATTTTTGTATGCTGTAATTGTGTTTTGAATTTTATGTGTGATTAGTACAATACTTATTGCTTTTTATAATAAAACGACAATGCATGAGATCGACTCTGTTTTTCCTGTTTCAAAAATTGGGATGTCTGGGAGACACATTTGACGTGTGATGAGAAGTGTTTGGAGACCAGACTCTGAGAGGTGCGTTGAAGCTGGGAAAGTTATATATTATACATCACTGAGATAGTAAGTGCATTACCATACGGGGTGACCAGACTCTGAGAGGTGAGGGAGCTGGAAAGTTACATATTATACATCACTCTCATATCAACACTGAGATAGTAAGTACATTACTATACAGGGTGACCAGACTCTGAGAGGTGAAAGGAGCTGGGAAAGTTACATATTATACATCACTCTCATATCATCACTGAGATAGTAAGTACATTACCATACAGGGTGACCAGACTCTGAGAGGTGAGGGAGCTGGAAAGTTACATATTATACATCGCTCTCATATAATCACTGAGATAGTAAATACATTACCATACAGGGTGACCAGACTCTGAGAGGTGAGGGAGCTGGGAAAGTTACATATTATACATCACTCTCATATCATCACTGAGATAGTAAATACATTACCATACAGGGTGACCAGACTCTGAGAGGTGAGGGAGCTGGGAAAGTTACATATTATACATCACTCTCATATCATCACTGAGATAGTAAGTACATTACCATACAGGGTGACCAGACTCTGAGAGGTGAGGGAGCTGGGAAAGTTAAATTTCTACTTCAGGGTCCATAGGGGGTCCACAGGGTTGACCTTGGGGGTATAGCTGGATCTGGATCCATGGGCACCACGCAGTTAAAGCTTTAGCTGCTCCCAGGATGCACTTGGGTCCGTCCTCCTCTATACCCCGCCCCCGGCCACAGCACCTCAGTTTGAGTTGGTGCCCGGCCGGAGTCGGGTCACCTGCGCAGGGGGGCTGCAGGAGCAGCCCCCAAAAGCTTTCTATATTTAAAAAAAAAAAAAAAAAAGCCTGTTAGATTTTTATTTTAAAACATAGGCTCTAGTGTGGCAGCGACGGGCTGTCTATGCAGACGCCCACGCTGCCGCTCTCCTTCCCCGCTGGCGCCGCGACGCCAGTACTGCACTGGGGATCGCGGCGGGAGGCCAGAGTCCGTACTAGCCGGACTCTGGGTCCCTCCCTGGACTGCTGCCGGAGTCGCCGGGGACAAGGTAAGCCGCGAGTCGCCGATTAGCGGCGGCTCGCGGGTTTTGCCTGCAAATGCAGTCCTTTGCCCCCGGTCCTAGGGGACAGACCGGGGGCCGCTAGCGGTGGTGGCGGGCTCCCCCTCTGAGGAGGAATAACCCGTGGGACCACTAGACCACCAGGGATATATGGCAAGCGGGATGCCGGCAAGCCCTGGGGTTAATATGCTAGCCAGGGGAGGAAGCCTTCCCTGTTTAGCGGCTCCTCCCCACAGCTCAGCGCGCCTTTCAGCACGGAGTCTGGCGTCGCTGAGCTGCAGATTACTCGGGCCACTCCTCCTCTGAGGTCTCCAGCGGCCATTTTCTCACAGTGGCAGCGCAGATCTTCAGGGAGCACGCGGACCGGTCCCCCTGTGTACCTCTCCCCTGATTAAGGACAGCGTACACAGCACTATAGCCCTCCCAGACACTGAATCTGGGAGGTTGATTGTAGTGTAAAGGTGCAGTGAGTATATCTTCCTGCATGGTATGTGACTTTTGCTAGTGCTGCCTGTCTGTGCTTATTTTCCGCTTACTGTCAGCTTATACCTATCCCTTTACTTCTCCTACAAGCCCTACAGGTGTGTGGGGGAGGGGCGTTTCTACTGACCTCACTTATATAGATCACGTATTTGAGGTCCGTCACATACAGTTGTGTGCTACACAGTGCCGTATTGTGGGCTGTTGTTTAGCACACTGGTGAGTGCGTTTTCTTCTGCCCTGTTGCCAGATATATTTTTTGACTATATAATATATTCTGTCATGTCAGACGAGGAGGTTGAGCGCTCAGTGGCTCCGGTGTTGGCCTCCTGCGGACGCTGTTCTGCAGGAGTAGATAGGGAGGATTTGTCACAGGATGGCCTGTGTAGTCGATGCCAGGTGGCTCTTGGCCCATCCAGACCTTCTCTGACGCAGGAACCACCGTGGGCGATGTTTTCTCAAGTGCTGGTGTCTATTGCGGACCGTCTGTCGGTCCCGACTGCTCTCCCTACTAGGGCGTTGCCCCAGCCGACCATCCCCCATTCCCCGGGTGTCCCGCAGTTATTGCGGAGTCCTCCTGGGTCTCAGTCGGTGGGTCCCTATGCGGGGTTGCCTATGTATATACAGGCTTCCCCTGTGCCGCAGCAGCCTGTGGTACCTTTTCAGGCCCCTATGGTGACTCCTCCACCCTGGGTGGATGTGCTCTCCAACTCCGTGCAAAATTTGGCGGCCGCTTCCTCGGCTTTTCAGTCAATGTTGCAGACTGACATGCCTTCTAGGATTTCAAAACGCCCACTCATGACACGGGCTGCTCAGGTATCGGACTCAGAGGGTTCCTCAGATGATGGGGAGGTCCCTGATGACACTGACTCGGACGCCTCGGTCCAGGAAATGGATACCAAGTCGTCCATTAATGTGCGAGCACTAGTTAGGGCGGTGCGAGCTATTCTTCTTATAGAGGATGAGGCACCGGTTCCTAAGTTGAAGTTTCCTAGTTTCAAAAAAACTAAGGTGGCTTCTGCGGTGTTTCCCCTGTCGGATCAGTTGACGGATCATATGGCGGTAGCTTGGCAGGCGCCCAGTAAGAGATTCCTTCCTCAGAAGCGGTTGGCTTCTAATTACCCCTTCCCTGAGGCACATTGTAAAAAATGGGAAACTCCACCGGTGGTGGATTCCCATGTCACCCGTTTAACTCGGGCCACCACCTTACCATTACCGTCGATATCCTCGCTGAAGGATCCCACGGACAGGAAAGTTGAGACTTGCTTAAAGTCTATTTACTCCCTCTCCGGGGCGGTGGCCCGACCGTCCATGGCCATCTCCTGGGTGGCCAAGGCCATTGAGGGGTGGGCCAATGCATTGGAAGATACCTTCCCGGACGACGCTCCGGATGTCCAGCGGGCGTTGTTGGGACAAATGAGGGACGCTGCTTCTTACATTGGAGAAGCTTCTTTAGATGCTAGTCTGCTGACCTCGCGGGTATCGGCTGCAGCGGTGTCTGCCCGCCGATCCTTATGGTTGCGGTCCTGGAGAGCGGACTCTGATTCAAAGAAAGGTCTGGAGGCCTTACCTTTCAATGGGGAATTACTATTTGGTCCGGACTTGGACAAAATAGTGGACACCCTGGCTAAATCCAAGTCGGCCTTCCTCCCTTCGGCGGCACTGCCTGCTAAGGTTTGGAGTTCGGCTTTTCGTTCCTTTCGGGTTCAGGGTAAGGCGAAAGGTCAGTCCTTCCCGAGACAGTCTGCGAGTAAGACGGCCTCTAAACCCAAGAAGCAAGCCTGGAGTGCTCGGCGCCCTTCTTCCAAGCAGGAAGATAAACCTGCGGCCTGATGGGACGGGCCTCCCTCTGGGGGACCTCAGAGTGGGAGGCCGACTTCTTCTATTTGCCCAGTGCTGGCACAATACCACCACGGATGCCTGGGTTCGAGAAGTGGTCTCCCAGGGGTACGCCCTGTCTTTTCGGCACAGACCACCCCACCAGTTTTTCTGCACAAGTCCTTCTCAGGACAAGACCAAGGCGTTACAGGTTCAGGAGGCTATAGAGTCCTTGCTGAAAGCAGGGGTCATTGTTCCCGTTCTTCTATCACAACGAGGGACGGGGTATTATTCGTCTCTGTTTCTGGTGCAGAAACCCAATGGTTCTCATCGCCCTATCCTCAACTTGAAGTCTCTGAACAAATTCCTCAGAGTTCCCAAGTTCAGGATGGAAACGTTACGTTCCATCATTCTGGCGATGGAACCGGGGGATTACATGGTGTCCCTGGACATCCAGGACACCTACCTCCATGTTCCGATAGCATCTTCACACCAGCGGTATCTGAGGTTCGCTATCCTTCAACACCACTATCAGTTCCGGGCGCTACCCTTTGGTCTCTCCACGGCACCGAGGGTGTTCACGAAGATTATGGCGGTCATGGCCGCACATCTTCGGAACCAGAATGTACGGCTGCTGCCGTACCTGGACGACCTCCTGTTGCTGGCGAGCTCCCCGGAGGTACTGCTTCAACATCTCCACCTGACGATCGCTTGCCTGCAAGCACACGGGTGGTTGATAAATTGGAAAAAGTCCTCCCTGATTCCATCACAGCGGATGGTTCATTTGGGAGCCCTGCTGGATTCGCGTCAGCAAAGGATCTTCCTGACTCCGGAGAAGGTCGCCTCCCTACAGCTGCGGATACGCAGTTGCCTGAGCCGTTGCCGCCTGTCGGTCCATTCGGCTATGAGAGTTCTGGGGTCCATGGTGTCGACATTCGACATGGTGGAATTTGCCCAGTTCCATTCCCGGCCCCTGCAGGGGCTGATTCTATCAGAATGGAACGGGTTACCTCACCGGATCCGCTCTCAGGTGCTGGTGTTGTCTCCGGACGTTCGGCTATCTTTGGCTTGGTGGCTTCAGACAGCTCATCTGGTCGAGGGGCGCCCATTTTGGATCCCGGACTGGGTCCTGCTCACGACGGATGCCAGTCTCCGGGGTTGGGGGGCAGTGACCGGCTCTTTGTCGCTTCAGGGTCGTTGGTCAGCGGAAGAAGCACTTCTCCCCATCAACATCCTGGAACTGCGGGCAGTATACAGGGCCCTGCAGTCGTCCGGCCCCGCTCTTCACGGAAGGGCGGTACAGGTGCAGTCCGACAACGCCACCACGGTGGCGTATATCAACCACCAAGGCGGAACTCGCAGTCAGGCAGCGATGTCGGAGGTGTCTCGTATCCTGACTTGGGCGGAGGGCCACATTCCAGCGATCTCGGCGGTCTTCATCCCCGGAGTCCTCAATTGGGAGGAGGACTTCCTCAGCCGTCACGACGTGCATCCCGGGGAATGGTCGCTTCACCCAGAGGTGTTTCAGCTACTCGTGGACAGGTGGGGACTGCCGGAGCTGGACTTGATGGCCTCCCGTCACAATCACAAGTTGCCCGTTTACGGGTCAAGGACAAGAGACGCAGGTGCAAGTCTGGTGGACGCGCTGTCTGTGAAATGGACGTTTCACCTGGCGTATCTGTTTCCTTCGATATCCCTGCGGAAATTCAAGCAGGACGGCGGCATGCTCGTGCTGGTAGCTCCAGCGTGGCCCAGACGTCCTTGGTACTCCGATCTCAGGAGCCTCTCCATCGACGCTCCGTACCTTCTTCCTCAGCGTCGGGACCTGTTGTCTCAGGGGCCCTGCCTTTACCCGGATCTGGGTCGGCTGTCTTTGACGGCGTGGCTCTTGAGACAGCCGTCTTGAGGTCTCGGGGCTTCTCCAGTTCGGTTATTGGTACCATGCTCAGGGCACGCAAGCCTGCTTCAGCACGGATTTATCACAGAGTGTGGCACACTTACTTTCAGTGGTGTGAGTCCAGACATTATGATCCTCAGGTGTTCCGAGTTTCTAGGATCTTGGAATTTCTTCAGTCAGGATTGGATCTCGGCTTACGCCTTGCATCTCTGAAGGTTCATGTGTCCGCCTTGTCCGTGTGGTTTCAACGGCGGATTGCAATACTACCAGACGTTCACACCTTTTTCCAAGGTGTTCTCAGGATCCAGCCTCCCTTTGTGCCTCCTGTGGCTCCTTGGGACTTGGCGGTGGTGCTACGGGTCCTGCAGGGTCCTCCGTTTGAGCCTCTTGAGGCGGTGGAGCTCAAGTGGCTGACATTCAAGACGGTTTTTCTCCTGGCAATTGCTTTGGCCAGGAGGGTGTCTGAATTGGGGGCGCTTTCCTGTCGCCCTCCTTTCCTGATTTTTCACCAGGACAGAGCGGTGCTCCGCACTCGTCCTGAGTTTTTGCCCAAAGTGGTCTCGAAGTTCCATATTAATCAGGAACTTGTTGTGCCAGCTTTTCAGTCCCCTGATCTTTCAGCTGGTGAGACTTCCTTAGATGTGGTCCGGGCGCTTAGAATTTATGTAGACCGGACGGCTTCGGTTAGGAAGTCTGATTCCTTGTTTATCCTCTTTGGTTTTCACAAGAGGGGTTGGCCTGCCAACAAACAAACGTTAGCCCGTTGGCTTCGTTCCGTTATTTGTGAGGCTTATGCACAGGAGGGCTTACCTGTGCCAGCCTCTTTTAAGGCTCATTCCACTCGTTCTGTGGGTCCCTCTTGGGCTGCTAGACGTGGCGCTTCTGCTGTTCAGCTGTGTAAGGCGGCCACTTGGTCTTCAATTCAAACGTTTTTGAGGTTCTATGCGTTTGACACCTTTGCCTCTCAGGATGCATCCTTTGGGCGCCGGGTACTCCTTTCAGCACAGGAGCGTCCCCGCCCTTAGTTGTACTGCTTTGGGACATCCCCAAGGTCAACCCTGTGGACCCCCTATGGACCCTGAAGTAGAAAACAAGAGATATGGTAAGAACTTACCTTTGTTATCTCTGTTTCTACGAAGTCCATAGGGTCCACAGGGCGCCCGCCCTGACGCACCTGGCTTCAAATGGGCTGTGTGGCTGGTCACCGGTTTTCCGTCTCCCATTTCTGTGAGTATGGTTTCTTGTGTGTTCCAGTCTTCCTTCTCTCTGTTTAGTCTCCTCCTCCGGCCTTGGCTGCTTACCAACTGAGGTGCTGTGGCTGGGGGCGGGGTATAGAGGAGGACGGACCCAAGTGCATCCTGGGAGCAGCTAAAGCTTTAACTGTGTGGTGCCCATGGATCCAGATCCAGCTATACCCCCAAGGTCAACCCTGTGGACCCTATGGACTTCGTAGAAACAGAGATAACAAAGGTAAGTTCTTACCATATCTCTTGTTATTATACATCACTCTCATATCATCACTGAGATAGTAAGTACATTACCATACAGGGTGACCAGACTCTGAGAGGTGAAGGTGCTGGGAAAGTTACATATTATACATCACTCTCATATCATCACTGAGATAGTAAGTACATTACCATACGGGGTGACCAGACTCTGAGAGGTGAGGGAGCTGGGAAAGTTATATATTATACATCACTCTCATATCATCACTGAGATAGTAAGTACATTACCATACAGGGTGACCAGTCTCTGAGAGGTGAGGGTGCTGGGAAAGTTACATATTATACATCACTCTCATATCATCACTGAGATAGTAAGTACATTACCATACAGGGTGACCAGACTCTGAGAGGTGAGGGAGCTGGGAAAGTTACATATTATACATCACTCTCATATCATCACTGAGATAGTAAGTACATTACCATACAGGGTGACCAGACTCTGAGAGGTGAGGGAGCTGGGAAAGTTACATATTATACATCACTCTCATATCATCACTGAGATAGTAAGTACATTACCATACAGGGTGACCAGCAGCAGTCAGCTCTCCAGTGAGAAGATGGACAGGAGGCCACCGGGAGTCGCGGAAACCCCCAGCCAGGTAAGTGAAGAACTTTTTTTTTCTCAAGCCCTGGGGTTTTCAGCTCTGACCACTTTTTCATTCCGTGATGTAGGCTTCTGTCTCCCATGATAATCATACAGCCACCTTTATCAGCGGGCCTTAATACGATGTCTCTCTTTTGTTGTAGTTGCCACAGGGCTTTATTTTCTTGTGGGGATAAGTTGTATCTTATCTTCTTTTCTGAGGTTTATGATCTATGCTTTAATGAGCATTGTTTTGTTAACTTTATGCACTTTTTAAATTTTAACTCATTACTAATATTATTTCCATTGTGAATTCTTATACATGTAACTGAAATATATAATAAATTATTACTATATTAAAGTTACATACATACTTCCAGCACCATTTTGTTCTTTTTACACCTGTTTCGTACGCAGGAGTCTACTTTTTTTTATCTACCAGACCTTTGGAGGCTTCTGCTGCTATCCTTGGTGAGCTCCATGTGTATGGGATCCTACCCTTTCCAAGGAGCGATCATTCTATCAGATCATTGAGAAAAGTGAATATCCCTTATACTGTAGGTGGGGGATTCCTGACAAGTTGTTACTAATAATGGATAAAAACCTGCTTAGATCTTTCAGGCATGGAACATTCCATTGGACTCTCCTCACTAATGGTCCAACACTCCTAATCAGAGGGACTGGTCTGTTGCCGGACTTCCCTGAACCTGGCTGGTGGGAGAGATATTTTGTACTCTCTTATCTTCTTAGGGCCTAATTCAGAAGTGCACGCTAGTGCATTGCTGAACGTAGATTCCCGATGTTCGGGAATCTGCGCAGGTGCCAGACCCATTCTGCACATATAGCCTGCGTCTATACATCATATATCTATAGCCTGCGTCTATACATCATATATCTATAGCCTGCGTACATACATCATATATCTATAGCCTGCGTACATACATCATATATCTATAGCCTGCGTGCAGCTTTGCAATTACGATCCTTGCAGAATCAGGCCCTTAGTTCATTCTCTCGCTGCCCCCCAGGAATCACATGTATCAGTGGAATATGCTGTATGTGGCTATGGTGCGTTTCTTGCGCTCAGCCTATTCATCTGTGCCAGACAACTATGTGCTACTTCATTGCTATTCTGACCTCTTTGGTAGCTTTCTGTCTGGCAATATTAGTAGTTTTCAGCTTTTTTTTAGGCTGAATTGCCTTATTGCTGGCATTGCGTATGCAGTGAGATTCCAGCAGATTGATTCTGGACCTGATTCAGCACGGATCGCAATTGCAACTGCATACGCAGCTCGAGCGTCTGTTAGCCATTGTGCATGTGTATAAGCCACACAGCTTGTGCGCGGCAATCGCCCTGCGACTACGCATGCACACAGGAATCCATCGCAGAGTGAGTGACCAGCTGTGAGCATTTGGGGGTGGTGACGGGGGAGTGGTTAGAGAAACGCAGGCGTGACTTTCTTAGTTTCATGGGCGTGCATAAATTAGCGACTGTGATGGCATACGCAGCTCGAGTACTCGCTGCGTGCGATGAGACTTGCAGTTTCTGCGATGGGTCAAACCTGCTGGAATTGTGCGTGACGGGCCGATGTACGTCCATGTTACCGATGTAAATGCAGGAGAGCGAGGTTTTATGGATGTGAGAGAGCAGCAGTGGGCGTCTCTATGGTGGCAGACATTGCGTGCGATTATGCAGCTGCGATCCGTGCTGAATCGGGCCCTCTGTTTGAGATTTCTGTATATATTTTTACTTTACTAGTTTTCACCACATATTTCTGGATGATATTAATGCTGTCTTGTATTAAGTATCTTTTAGGCTGCAGGCCTCTGGCTCCTATTATACATCACTGTGTGGCGATATATGTTGGATAGTCCTTATTATTGTCCTGCTTGCTACCTCTACAATTTGACTGTTTACTGTATCTTTTTGTTTTTATTAATTGGTGGAGGCTGCAGCACTACCCCATCCCGACATGCCACCCTTTGGTGGCCATCTTTAGCTTCCTTGGCAGCTTTCTGTTCTGTTGTTTTTTTAAATATCTTCCCCCACCTTTTCCCTGTCCCCTGTTGCCTGGATACATTGTTGCTAACTCTTCTTGTATAGTGGTACTTTAGTACTCTGATGTGCGGGTCGCAGTTGTCACCATTATAGTAGTCTTTGGCCGCGATTCAATTCAATGTGATGTTGGATAGCCCTGGGAGGGAGTTCTCAAAGCTCTTCAATTCAATGCGATGTTGGATAGCCCTGGGAGGGAGTTCTCAAAGCTCTTCAATTCAAGGTGATGTTTGGTTGGGCTTAAAGATTTCTTCTCGCACCCTCCTGGGGATGCGAGGAGAAATCCAACAAAAGTTCCGGCCGCAGGGCTGTTTTCCGGCTTGGCGCGGCACTAACAGCCATGCGGTCGGCACTTTAGTCGGAGAAGGCCGGTTCTCATGACTATACACCCAGGTTAAGTCACGAGAACCGGCTTTCTCCGACTTAACAGCGAGCTGCGTTGAATAGCTCCCTCCCGGGGCTATTCATCATCGCATTGAATTAAATTGAGGCCCTTATGGTTATTATAGTCCATAAATGCTAAGGGTCTGAATTCTCCTAACAAAAGGAGGCTAGCCTTTACAATATTTAAGGCTAACCTCCTTACCTAAACTGGAGGCCGGTGTTGTTGCTGTACAGCAGTGATTCCCAACCTCGGTCCTCAAGGCACACTAACAGTCCTGGTTTTAGTGATATCCATGATTGTCAACAGATGGTTAAATCAAAGTAACTGTGCTCACGTATGTCTATCCCTAAAACCTGGACTGTTAGTGTGCCGTGAGGACCGTGGTTGGGAACCACTGCTGTACAGGAAACACATTTGTAGGCTGCCTCTCCTTCTCTCTTTTCTAATTTCATATATCTCCCACTGATATACTGCTAATAGGCCCCACAAAAATGCTGATGTTGCCATTTTGTGTGACCTTGATTGCCCTTATGTTTTGGAGAAGACATTACCCGATATCAATGATTCTAGTGGGCTCAGCAAATAATAATCTGACTACCGCAGTCTCCATATATGCTCACAGCCCCAAACAGCCATCTTTCCTTCACTATATTTGGACTAAGGGTCAGTAGTGTGCCCCACATGACTGCTTCGCCTGGTACTATTATGATAATAAACAAAATGTGGAACGAGGTGGGTATCTTGTTAGTCGGTTTCCATTTTAACCTTACTTAGCTTATTTCCATGCACTGCTTATCTCATACACTGTAACCTATGTGTGCATCCAAGATGGCTCCTACCTGGTTCTCTCGTGGGTAGGATGAAACATGCATGGATCAGAAGATTTTGTAAGGATTGTAGATCTCGCTTTAGTATTCTGTAGCTCTGCCATTAGATGTCTTCTCATCTAGGCATTGCCTATTCTGCCTAGTGTAACCTATGTAGTGCATCCAAGATGGCTGCCTCACCTGGTACCTTCATGGGTAGGATGAATAATCCTTGGAACTGATGACCTAAAATTGCTGCCTAAACTTTGTATTACGTTCATGGTTTCTGTAAAGTGCCTTGAGTCCTTCAGGACAAATAAAATTATTATTAATACGGAACTATTTCTATGAAACACCTCACATCTTCAATAACAGAGCATGGTGCATTTGTGAGGCACCACATAAGGAGTTCCTCAAAGTAAAATAACTACTCTGGTCCCTGAGTTCTACATGGCCAGAGAGTTTTGGATACCTACTAATTGGAACAATGACAGCTCACAATGAGCTAGGTGTTTCAAGACAGGATTGAGAATCACATGCCGTGGGTACTCTTGGAGGTGGATATAAAAAGTGTGGAGAGCCATTAGGACAACAGTTGGAGACAGACCTGAGAGGTATAGGTAAAGTATCGGGCGCACGCCCGCTTTATCCCCATATTCAATTAGGAAGGTGCGAAAACAGGAGCCGGCGGAAAGGTAAGTATCGGAAAAAATTCGGGAATTTTTGGAAAATGCCCCTAGGACCCCCCTAAAGATGTCCAGACATGGGGGTTTCAGGCTGGGTACCCCCGTTTAGCCCTGCAGAATGTGTTCTGCATTTTTAAATAGCCGCGGCAGGTGTTTTTTCCCGACATTGCGCGGTCTTTTTTCGCCAAAGTGCGCAACTTACAATTTTTTGGGGGGATAGTTTATTATTGGGGGGGGGGTGTCCGAAGGGTTCTGAAAGAAATCCCCACATTTTTAGCCAAAAGTAGGGATTTAGCAAACTTATCTCCAGTTTTTGGCAAAAATACCGCCGTTTTTCGGCGAAAATACCGCCGTTTTCGACGCTAATTGAATATGACCCTAAGTTGGGCCTAATGAAGAATTTTGTGAAAGCTATTGGTAAAGAAGGCCGGGCTTTCAGCTATGTAAAGGAAAGGTTTCCGAAGTTAAGCAACATTAAAAGAAAGCATATTTGTTGCTCACCAAATAAGGGAACTGCTTACAGATCAATATTTATGCTAAATTGATGGCAACTGAGTCTGCTGCCTGGTTCCCCTTCAAGGCTGCTGTGTGTGGATTCTTAGGGAACAGAACAGAGGCCAACTACGTGCCCATCGTGAATGAACTACTGGACAACTACAATGATACGGGTTGTAGAATGTCACTTAATATTTACTTTTTACATTCCCATTTATGCTTTTTCCCTGCAAACTGGGTAGTGTAAGTGATGAACGGGGAACACTTTCAGTAAGACATTTTGACAATGGAGTTTGAGTTCTATGGGTAGACTTCTAGCCTGTGAAGGGGGCAGAGACGTCTGTGGTGGAATGTCACACATGTTTAGATGTTTATAAATTCATACTTTCTACAGTGGTTTCCGGGAACAGTGACCAGCCATGCCCCTGAAACATCGCAGCCTGTCAATAATGCTGCGGCTTGGTGGGGGGGGGTGGGGGTCTGCGAGCGTAATCACAGGACCCGTTCTGCACAAGTGCAGAATGGGTCCAGTGCACACGCAGATCCCTAACCATCGGAGATGCACATTCACCATCGGATGAACATACATCTCTGTATCACACCCAGTGTGTTTAACTGTTTCCAGTTTTTGTTCATATAGTAATACATTTTAAGTTGTTTAAAGAGAAGTCTTTATTGTAATTATTACAAAGCAGATTAGAATCTTTATATTTATTCTAGCGCAGTTTTTCTTGTGTGTTTTAGTGTCCAATAACTCCAGCCTATTGCCAAGATTATATATTATTTTGCATTCTATAGAACGTCATCTTATTGTTGCTGTGCAGTGGTACCGATAAGGTAACTGCGATAAGTTCCACACCTGAACAGCCTGCTCCAGTCTGATGCTGATGTAAATTACCACCCACAGGTGTAGGTGGTCTGTATATCCTGTTAATATTCAGTGAGGCTGGATCTTTCAACCATAACTCAGTGATGCCTGTTTAACATTAATATTATCAGCTTTCACAATAAAGTATTGATGCTTCATATCTATCAATTAATTAAAGTTGTTTTTCTCTTCTGTGAATTTTCTGATGTCTAACAAGAACTGATTTCTCTTTAAAACACTTCCCACATGTAGAACACGGAAATGGTTTCTCCCCTGTGTGACGTCTCTGATGTGTAAAAAGATTTGATTTATCTGTGAAACATTTCCCACACTCGGGGCATTGAAATGGCTTTCGATCTGTGTGAATTTTCTCATGTCTAATATGACTTGATTTATCTGTAAAACACTTTCCACACACAGAGCATGTAAAAGGTTTCTCACCCGTGTGACATCTCTGATGTGCAACAAGAGTTGATATCTGTGTAAAACATTTCCCACACTCAGAACATGGAAATGGCCTCTCACCTGTGTGAGTTCTCTGATGCTTAACAAGATTTGATTTATTTGTAAACCATTTCCCACACTCAGGACATGGAAATGGTTTCTCACCTGTGTGACTTCGCTGATGTTTAACAAGATCTGATTTCATAACAAAACATTTCCCACACTCGGAGCATGGAAATGGTTTCTCACCTGTGTGAATTCTCTTATGTCTAACAAGATCTGATTTCATTGCAAAACATTTCCCACACTCAGAGCATAGAAATGGTTTCTCACCTGTGTGACTTCTCTGATGTGTAACAAGATCTGATTTTTCTGTAAAAAATTTCCCACATTCAGAACATGGAAATGGCTTCTCACCCGTGTGAATTTTTTCATGTCTTATAAGACTTGATTTCTCGCTAAAACACTTCCCACACTCAGAGCATGGAAATGGCTTCTCACCTGTGTGAATTCTCTCATGTCTAACAAGAACTGATTTTAGTGCAAAGCATTTACCACACTCAGAGCATGTAAATGGTTTCTCACCTGTGTGACTTCTCTGATGTATAACAAGATCTGATTTCTCTGTAAAACATTTCCCACATTCAGAGCATGGAAATGGGCTCTCACTTGCCTGAGTTGGCTGATGCGTAATAAGCTTTGTGCTCTGTGTAAAACATTTGGCATCCATAGAACTGGGAAATGGCATATCTATAAGAGCTGCAGTAGATGCACCAATATCTGAGTTATCAGAACATTCCTCATGATTAGATGTAACAGATGAAATACAACTGTAAGCTTCTGGATGTATAATTGGGTTAATAGGGTTTTCTCCTGGAGAAACTTGTTTCATGTCATTATCTTCTATTTTACCAATTGGATATAAATGGAGATGTTCCTCTGATGTTTTCCTGTGGTGATTTCCATCTGCTGAGAATAAAATATAAATATATGGGAATACTACAGTTTCCATGTCACAAGTTTAGGTGGAGAAATTGCCATTGGAGGGCTAGGAGGGAGTACAGTGAGAGGTTGGAGTAGGTAAAGAGGTGTAGTGGGGTGCTGGGCTTAGTGGGTGAGGAGCAGGACTAAGGAGGAGTAGCATAGGGGTAAAGTGGAGACAGGATGGGAGAATGGGGAAAAAGGAGGGAGAGGAATAAAAAGTTGAAGCAGGAGGAAAAAAAGTTTAGGGACATGGTGCGGGTGAGGAAGAAATAGAAGTGAAACAAATGCAGCGTGGGAGCAGAGAATAGGTGAAAAAAGAGTTATACAGAAAGAAGCAACAATGGGAAAGCAAACCGTAATGGGGCAGCAAACAATGATGGGGCACTGATGGCAGCAAACAATGATGGAGCAACAATGGAAGCAAACAGAGATGGGACAACAATGGGGGAACAATGGGGCAGGAAACAACAATGGGTAACAATGGCAGCAAACGATGGGGGAACAGTGGCAGCAAACATAAGAAGTGGAATGGCACACTCGGATATGCAGTGGTAAATTAGCAATTATAAGTAAAAATATGACAATTGTAAATATACGCAGGACTGGTGCAGTGGAGCACAGCATATAGAGCAGAGACCAGATTCTATTATATATAAAAATACCTATGTATTATATAAACTGTGTATATATATATATATATATATATATATATATATATATATACTGTTACATGACCAACTGAGCTGGTTTTGACAATATTTCATTACATGGACCTCAGTCATGAATTCAAATGGCGAACAAGTGTAATTAGAAAGACTACATATAAATGTTCAACTAGATTAGTGCTATATACATCTGATGAAGTTGCTCTTACGTGGTGAAATGGGTCACTTTAACTCAATGGCCACTGGATTATTATTCTCATCAAGAGTTGTACGGATTTTTGTACCAACTTTCCAGGAGAACGATTGGCATCCAGGAGACTTCATGACACTGCTATTGCTAAAGGACTCAGGAGTTGATCATAAATAGTATTATACTAAAGTGTTTTAAAGGTGACTAGAGGCTGTTTATTTAATTTTGCTATTTGTTGTTGTAAGGCACAGGGCAATTAATGTAAAAAAAAGTAACACCGTGCAGGCACACCGACACCGGAAGACCGGCCAGAGAAGATCCCGACGGGGTAAGTAATTAAACTATTCCTAACCCTCTCTCCCACCTAACCCTCCCTTAGGGGTGCCTAACCCTAACCTCCCCCTCTAGTGCCTAACCTCCCCCTGTAAGTGCCTAAACCTAACCCCTCCTCCCCGCACCCTAAACCTAACCCTCCTGGGGGGGTGCCTATCCCTAACCTCCCCCCGGGGATGCCTAACCCTGACCCTCCCCCTAGCCTAACCCTAAGTCCCCCCCGGGAGCCCCTACGCGGCTGTCCGCTCCTGGCTTACCTTCGTTCGGTATGCCGGGCGTCAGGATCCCAACATAGGGATAATGTTAGGCGTCGGGATTGAGACGCCTATCATTAAATCCCTTGCCGGGATTTGACAGTTGGGAAGCCGGCAGTCGGCATTCGGCCGCCGGCTTCCTGACTACATACCCCGTGATGTTTCTATATTTAAAGGAAAAGAGAAACTACAAACTAGGGGGAGAAAAAGGAGACGAGAGGGAAATTAATAGTCTAAGATAGTGAGCAGGGAACTATCTTGGAGTCCGGACTTGTAGATGTAGAGAAAGAGGGGGGGATAGTTTACCCTTGTGACAAAGAACCCTTGCTGCAGGGAATGGTACAGAAGAGCAATAGTTGAGGTCAGAACCAGTTACAGATACCTGATGCAATGCTCTTTCTTATGATGCAAGCAATAGGTGTTATCCATTCTGCCAATAAACCAGGCCTTGGCTGTTAGGCAGCGGCAAGAATAAGGGAGCCCAATTTGTCTGAATGTCTATTGGCTAGTTGAAATGGATGGCATAGGAGGAAGGAGCTTGGGTCTTATTTAAACATGTCGGGATGTAGTTAAAAAGCCAGTGGATGGGATCCCAGCCGCTGTTATACCGATGCAGGAATCACGACCGCCGGCAAAATGCCAACGCCGCTATCCTGAAAGAGATCAGGATAGCGGCGTCGGCATTCCGACCGCCGGAATCCCGAACGTCCGGACGCCGGGTAAGTATCACTGTCCCCGGGATAGGGGGGATATTAGGGGAGATTAGGGATAGACACCCCGGAAGGGCTCCTGATGTATGAGATACACCAGAGAGTGTGGGGAGGAGGCTGGTCAGATCTCTGGGCTGGTAGCCAACAGTGATATAATGTGAGGAGGAGAGCAGGAATATAATAGGGGCTGATGGCTCCTGATGTATGAGATACACCAGAGAGTGTGGGGAGGAGACTGGTCAGATCTCTGGGCTGGTAACACACAGTAACATGATGTGAGGAGGAGAGCAGGAGTATAATAAGGGCTGATGGCTCCTGATGTATGAGATACACCAGAGAGTGTGGGGAGGAGACTGGTCAGATCTCTGGGCTGGTAACACACAGTAACATGATGTGAGGAGGAGAGCAGTAGTATAATAGGGGCTGATGGCTCCTGATGTATGAGATACACCAGAGAGTGTGGGGAGGAGACTGGTCAGATCTCTTGGCTGGTAACACACAGTAACATGATGTGAGGAGGAGAGCAGGAGTATAATAAGGCCTGATGGCTCCTGATGTATGAGATACACCAGAGAGTGTGGGGAGGAGACTGGTCAGATCTCTGGGCTGGTAACACACAGTAACATGATGTGAGGAGGAGAGCAGGAGTATAATAGGGGCTGATGGCTCCTGATGTATGAGATACACCAGAGAGTGTGGGGAGGAGACTGGTCAGATCTCTGGGCTGGTAACACACAGTAACATGATGTGAGGAGGAGAGCAGGAGTATAATAGGGGCTGATAGCTCCTGATGTATGAGATACACCAGAGAGTGTGGGGAGGAGACTGGTCAGATCTCTGGGCTGGTAACACACAGTAACATGATGTGAGGGGGAGAGCAGGAGTATAATAGGGGCTGATGGCACATGATGTATTAGCTACACCAGAGAGTGTGGGAAGGAGACTGGTCAGATCTCTGGGCTGGTAACACACATGATATGAGGAATAGAGCAGAAGTCTAATAGGGGCTGATGGCTTCTGAGAGTGTGGGGATGAGACACACCAAAGAGTGTAGAGAGGAGACTGTTCAAATCTCTGGGCTGGTAAAACACAGTGACATGATGTGAGGGGGAGAGCAGGAGTATAATAGGGGCTGATGGATCCTGATGTATGAGATACACCAGAGAGTGTGGGTAGGAGACTGGACAGATCTCTTGGCTGGTAACACACAGTAACATGATGTGTGGGGGAGTACAGGAGTCTATTAAGGGCTTATAGCTCCTGACTCCCCCACTGGACAGATACATTTCCCTCATTAGTTTGTAATGATAGAGGAGGGTGAAGAATAAGAGATTGTTGTAGTAACAGAGCAAGGATATGTGACTCTCTTTAATAATAAGTGTTTATTACTCACCTGTGCTAATAACTGTTGGGAATTCTTCCTCCTTACACTGCTGATCACCCCTCACATATGTCTCTTCTTCTTCCTTTATATTTTTTGCCTTCATATCAGCCACATATGTTTCTTCTTCTCCCTCTGGGTCTTCAGCCTTCATATCAGTCACATACGTCTCTTTTTCTCCCGCCATATCTTCTCCCTTAATATCAGTCACACACGTCTCTTCTCCCTCTGTATCTTCTACCTTAATATTAGCCAGATCTTCATCCTAAAAAACCCAAGAACCAAATTGTAACACATCCATCATGAAAGAGAACCCATCAAGGATGCCTTACATTGGTACACTCCCTACAGCCCATGGATGATACAGGATGCGTCTCCCATATCCAAAATGCTTGGTACCAGAAGTATTTTGGATATCGGATTTTTTTGTATTTTGGCATAAGGAGACTTATGTCACCTGTTAAGTTCTTTTCTTTGAACTTCATAGGGGACACAGGGACTATGCTGGGGTATAGGGAGGCAGGTGGAGTCTGGGAACCAAACAGTTAATTTCTTCAGAGATGTGCAGCTCAGGCTTTTTCCCCACTATACCTCACCTCCAGTCAGGGCAGACTAGTCGAGTTAGCAAGCCCAAGGCAGGAGCGGGAAGAAGGAAAATTGTCACACACACCCAAAGCAATCTCAGGACGCTCCTGAGCTGCGAGTACACGTCGCCCAAAAGTCGCATCCGCAGAGGCGAAGGTATCAAATGCATAAAAGCAGATTAACGTGTAAACAGAAGACCACATGGCCGCATTGCAAAGCTGCTCCACAGGGGTGCCACGACGAGCTGCCCAAGAGGTACCAACTGACCTCGCGGAATGAGCAGTCACTACGGCCATGGCTGAAAAGTCGATGTTCCCCATGTTTACGTTGTTGCACGTCATCGGAACGGATATGAGAAGGCAGCGGTGGGCGTCACTATGCTCGGCTGGGCTTTGGAAGGAGATAGCATATTGTAGCGATTGTGGTCCATGAGAGAATACAGTTGCGATTGCATTAGTGTAAATCTCTTAATCAGGCCCATAGTCCGCAGTTATATATGTGTGTCCTTATCCTGCCCATTAAAAAATGTATTTCCCTTATAGTCAGCGCACTATAATTCCCAGCAATCTCTCTATCCCATAGGTTCCCATCAGCTTTCCCATCTATATCACCCCTCCCTCATACAGAGTAACAGCATCATTCCCCCCCATCTACTCTTCAATAGTTCTCACTAATTTACCCGGCACCCGTCACTAGTTCCTGTCAGCCTTACATCATACCAATCACTGTTCTCTCATTGTTATTATTAATTACATATTATAGTTATCATCCTCCAAGCCACATACTACATTAACGAAACGAGGGGTCCCTTAACCCACCGCCAAGCGGTACCTCGTTACTCACAGGGATGAGCAGTAGAACTTTCACCCCTGGTCCCTTATCACAGACTTTAAAATAAGGTAGAAGGGTTAATATGTTGTATGGTCACCCTGTATCTGTTATATTTGGAATATGTTGGTTATAATGTTACATATGTAATAGTTTATTTGGTTGTATTGTATTCCATGCTATGTGCGTAGGGTAAAGGTTGCTGTTTGGATACACTGTACCTGGGAGTAATGCTCTGCAGACGCCACGGGCATGGTATTACTAATCCACTGTCTCCTGGTGCGTCCTAGTCACATCACATTGCGACTTAGATGCATTTTCGGCGAATAAAGTGGCGAAAGAGACGCCGGACGCTAGAAGAGCCTCACGGGCCCAGACGCGCCACCAGGGGCTGTTTGGCGCGTTGGCAGCAAAGATGAGAGCAGACACATCTGTATGTAATCAGATCCAGACAGACAGTGCAGCGCCATCCCAGCAGGGGATATTCAAGAAGGGGGCAGGGCAGGCTCCAGAAGGGACCCGTATCCTCACACACAGTGTTATTACCCATATATTCCCCTCTCTATCCACTTATATATACAGGTTGAGTCTCCCATATCCAAAATGCTTGGGACCAGGGGTAGTTTGGATAACGGAATATTCCGTATTTTGGAATAATTGCATATCATAATGAAATATCTTGGGAATGGGACCCCAATATACACATAGAATGCATTTATGTGTTATATACACCTTATACACCAAGCCTGTAGGTCATTTTACACAATGTTTTCAGTAATTTTGTGGCTCAAGCAAAGTTTGTGTACATATATGAGATAAATGTATGTTTCATTTACACCCTATACACACAGCCTGAATGTCATTGTATACCATATTTGTAATAATTTGTGCCTTAGACAAAGTTTGTGTACATTTAACCATCAAAAATCAAAGGTTTTATTATCTCAGTCATGCCAAAATTATTCCGTATTTCGGAATATTTGGATATGGGAAACTCAACCTGTATATATATATCATCATTCAAACCACTTACTATATTCACAGTGTTATTACCCACATATTCCCTTCTCCCTCCACTTATTACATATTATACTTATGGTCCCTCACTTACTACATACACAGTGTTATTACCCATATATTCCCCTCTCCCCCCACTTATTACATATTATACTTACCATATACGCAGTGTTATTGCCCATATATTCCCCTCTCCATCCACTCATTACATATTATACTTATCTCTCCAGGCACTTACTATATATAGTGGTATTACCATATATTCCCATCTCTCTCCCCTCTCCATCCACTTATTACATATTATACTTATCACTTCTCCAGTCACTTACTATACACAGTGTTATTGTCCATATATTCCCCTCTCTCTCCACTTATTACATATTATACTTATGGTCCCTCACTTGCTACATACACAGTGTTATTGCCCATATATTCCCCTCTCCATCCACTTATTACATATTATACTTATCTCTCCAGCAACTTACTATATATAGTGTTATTACCCATATATTCCCATCTCTCTCCCCTCTTCATCCACTTATTACATATTATACTTATCATCCCTCCAGCCACTTACTATATACACAGTGTTATTGCCCATATATTCCCCTCTCCATCCACTTATTACATATTATACTTATCATCCCTCCAGCCACTTACTATATACACAGTGTTATTGCCCATATATTCCCCTCTCCATCCACTTATTACATATTATACTTATCTCTCCAGCAACTTACTATATATAGTGTTATTACCCATATATTCCCATCTCTTTCCCCTCTTCATCCACTTATTACATATTATACTTATCATCCCTCCAGCCACTTACTATATACACAGTGTTATTGCCCATATATTCCCCTCTCCATCCACTTATTACATATTATACTTATCATCCCTCCAGCCACTTACTATATACACAGTGTTATTGCCCATATATTCCCCTCTCCATCCACTTAGTTATTACATATTATACTTATCATCCCTCCAGTCACTTACTATATACACACAATGTTATTACCCATATATTCCCCTCTCCATTCAAACTCCCTTCCCCGTGTACTCTCCATGAGACACACTGCTCATACCGCTCCTTCTCTATATCTCGCTATGGGGGATATGTATGAAGGAATGGATAACACCTTATTTCAGCGTTAGACAAAGGGGTTATTACATCTTCTAGAAAATGTATTAAAATGCTGACAAGGGACAAACCTTCAGTTTCTCCTGCGTGCCTTATGCCTCTAAAATAAATAAAAATAAAAAACTCCACCACCATAGCTGAGCTTTTCATCATCAGAGGATGGAGCTATGCGCACTGACTAGACCGTACCGTGACGAGCCGTCAGTCCTGAATCCGTGCAGAATGAGATTGGGGCCGGCCAGGAGCCATGTTGTAGAGTATTAGGACTAGTCTGATGCACTATGGGACTAGCGGAGATCGCCGGATTTCGCTCTGGCGTTAATACATCTCGGTGCTATAGCTTCATGCTTTGCTATACCAGCACAATTTGGTGGATAATTGTCCATCGCACTCTATTTAACCTAATGACATTTACCTAGTTTTAGTTTGTTTTAGGTTTTATGGCCTAAGTCTAATTTAGGCACATTTCACAAAAATCAGACGTTCAAGCGCAGGATAGGACGCTCCTTATTATTGAGTCATTTGACCACTTTACTGGCGATTCCCCCCCCCCCCAAAAAAAAAAAAAACCTTCAGAAACATTTTACATTTTTTAAATTTAATACATTTTAAAAAGAATATTAAAAAATATATTTGGATAGTTTATTTTAAAAATATATACCTAAGGTGTGTTTTGCCACCCCCCGTGTCTGTAGGCCCCCATTGTAAAGTTACATCCCTCTTCCATTAGCAAAAACTCCCCCCCACACACAGTGGAAATTGTTCTCCATTAGTATTACCCCCGTAGTGGTAATAGATCCCAAGTTGTGTAACATCCCCCAACCCCCAAGTGTAATAGGTCATCATTTTGGCACATGCTCCCCCAGTGTCTAGTGTCATTTTACTAATTTAAAATCCATGCAACCCCCTTATTTGTTTTAATTGGGGCATTAAACCCCCTTCCCCCCACCCACAGTGCAAATAGAGCCCCCCTCCCTCAAACTTGTGGTAATCAGAGATTACACGGTATAATATTAGATGCTCTACAGATCATATAGTGAGAGTCGCTTTGGTATATTGGTGAGACCCTAAATCCCATCTACCTGATGCTCCTGTGGGATCCTGTGATTCTCCTCTATACAGTGCTGGGAATAAAGAGGACGGGGACATCTCTCTGGGGTATTTCTGCTACTGGGTCCATCTGTAGGAGACACACAGTGACTGAGTACATTGTATATATGTGATTATCAGATGATGTATGTATATAAGGGGCCATCAAAATTGCTTTCTCCTATATAATCAATACAAATCTAGTCTTAACCACTAAGTACGTAGCCAATGATAAAGAGGAAGAGAGCAGGAGTATTATAGGGGCTGATGGCTCCTGAGGTATGAGATACACCAGAGAGTGTGAGGAGGAGACTGGTCAGATCTCTGGGCTGGTAACACACAGTGACATGATGTGAGGGGGAGAGCAGGAGTATAATAGGGGCTGATGGCTCCTGAGGTATGAGATACACCAGAGAGGGTGGGGAGGAGACTGGTCAGATCTCTGGGCTGGTAACACGCAGTGACATGATGTGAGTAGGAGAGCAGGAGTATAATAGGGGCTGACGGCTCCTGATGTATGAGATACACCAGAGAGGGTGGGGAGGAGACTGGTCAGATCTCTGGGCTGGTAACACACAGTGACATGATGTGAGGAGGAGAGCAGGAGTATAATAGGGGCTGATGGCTCCTGATGTATGAGATACACCAGAGAGTGTGGGGAGGAGACTGGTCAGATCTCTGGGCTGGTAACACACAGTGACATGATGTGAGGGGGAGAGCAGGAGTATAATAGGGGCTGATGGCTCCTGATGTATGAGATACACCAGAGAGTGTCGGGAGGAGACTGGTCAGATCTCTGGGCTGGTAACACACAGTGACATGATGTGAGGGGGAGAGCAGGAGTATAATAGGGGCTGATGGCTCCTGACTCCCCTACTGGGTAGATACATTTCCCTCATTAGTATGTACTGTGACTCTTTCCTGTAGTAAGTGATTATTACTCACCTGTGCTGACACCTGTAGGGATTTCTTCCTCCTTACACTGCTGATCCCCCATCACATATGTCTTTTCCTCTGTTCCTATATCTTCTACTGTATAATTAGGCAGATCTCCACCCTAAATAACCCATAAAACACATAATAATGTCTGTTGTCTTTAATGGAGGTTAAACAGTAGAACATCAGTGTATAAGACACACACAGATTCCCTACAGAATATATAGTGGAAAAATCCCTTCAGTGTTTAGTGAGACCCCAAATTATGAGCCTAGGCCCAAACAGCTGAGAGACAACCACACAGGATAGAGCAGGGGAGTAACAGGGATCTCTGTATCAGCCTTGTAGTACCTGTGAGGTGGGAGCTGCCATGTTACAGGATTTACTCTGCAGGTGACGGATCTTTATAGGCAGAAAGTAAAATGTTAGTACAAAATGTTGTATTCTGCAGCCACCTGAGCAATATACGAAACTGATTGTGTGGAAATAGCATGTTCCTAAGAGGATTTATATACTAGTGTTACCAACAAGGGTAATTACTAAGCCTATAGCTGTCAGTACTAGAGCCCAGTGCCCTCCCCAATACAATGTATAGGGCAACTATGCTTGTGTCATTTATCAAGCTTCCAAGCTAAAGGTATTCTGTGCTTGAGTCTGGTAGCATACACCATCTTCCGAGCTCCTGGACCGCGATGCCGGATCCAGGTAGATCCCACTAGTAACATAGCTGCTAGTGCAGAAATCAGCAGGGTATTGGGCTGTGCTAAGACAGCTGTAGTGTGTGTGTGGTAACACGGGCCCCTTAGTGTGTGGTAACAGGGGCCCCTGAGTGTGGGTTAACACAGGCCCATTAGTGTGGGGGAGGGGGGGGGGTAAAAAGGGTCCCTTACTGTGGGATAACAGGGATCTCTTAGTGTGGGAGTAACAGAGGGCAGCACCAGAGCTGAGAGGGGTGTACGGGCCACAGGGGGGTGACTTCAGCCCCCTCCAGGCCCCACACTCGCTGCCTGTACCGTGTTATATCTCTCCATGTATCTAAGTATGTACTTACCGCCAGCCCTACACCCGGAATGCGCTGCACACCCGACTTCCCCTCTGTGCGTTCCACTTTACTTCCGCCTTGTGCGTTCCACCCGACTTCCGATCTTTGCGTTCCACCCGACTTCCGCTCTTAGCGTTCCACCCAACCTCTGCCCTGTGCGTTCCACCAATCTCCTCCTTTCCGGTAGACTGTGCTGTGCGGGAAGAAGCAGAGAGGAGACTTTGTTGTGTCTGGCAGCAGCTGATGGTGAATATTACATATATTATACAGGGGAGCAGCCTGTGGTGTCTTGTTATTATTATTATTATTATACAGGGGAGCAGCCTGTGGTGTCTTGTTATTATTATTATACAGGGGGAGCAGCCTGTAGTGTCCTGCTGTTATTATTAAACAGGGGGAGCAGCCTGTGGTGTCCTGGTATTATTATACAGGGGAGCAGCCTGTGGTGTCCTGTTATTATTATTATTATTATTATTATACAGGGGGAGCTGCCTGTGGTGTCCTGTTATTATTATTATACAGGGGGAGCAGCCAGTGGTGACTTGTTATTATTATTACACAGGCGGAGCAGCCTGTGGTGTCCTGTTATTATTATTATACAGGGTGAGCAGCCTGTGATGTCCTGTTATTATTATACAGGGTGAGCAGCCTGTGGTGTCCTATTATTATTATACAGGGGGAGCAGTCTGTGGTGTCCTGGTATTATTATTATACATTAGCAGCAGCCCGTGATGTCCTGTTATTATACAAGGGGAGCAGCATAAGGTGTCCTGTTATTATTATTATTATACAAGGGGAGCAGCCTATGGTGTCCTGTTATTATTATTATACAGAGGGAGCAGCCTGTGGTGTCCTGTTATTATTATTATACAGAGGGAGCAGCCTGTGGTGTCCTGGTATTATTATTATTATTATACATTAGCAGCAGCCCGTGATGTCCTGTTATTATACAGGGGGAGCAGCATAAGGTGTCCTGTTATTATTATTATGCAGGTGCAGTGGCCTGTGGTGTCCTGTTATTATTATTATACAGAGGGAGCAGCCTGTGGTGTCCTGGTATTATTATTATACATTAGCAGCAGCCCGTGATGTCCTGTTATTATACAGGGGGAGCAGCATAAGGTGTCCTGTTTTTATTATACAGTAGAGCAGCCTGTTATTATTATACAGGGGGAGCAGCCTGTGGTGTCCTGGTATTATTATACAAAGGGAGCAGCCTGTGGTGTTCTGTTATTAATATCATAAAGGGGGAGCAGCCTGTGGTGTCCTGTTATTATACAAAGGGAGCAGCCTGTGTTGTCCTGTTATACAGGGGGAGCAGTCTGTGGTGTCATGTTGTTATTATTATTATAAAGTGGAGCAGCCTGTGGTGTCTTATTATTTGACTGGGGGAGCAGCCTGTGGTGTCCTATTATTATACAGGGGGAGCAGCCTGGGGTGTACTGTTATTATACAGGGGGAGCAACTTGTGGCTTTAGTGTGACCTGTGTTTAGCGATCGGTGTGTATCAGGTGTGTGATATCAGTGTGACCTGTGTATATTGATTTGTGTATTCTGTGATGTTTATTATAATTGTTATATTTATTCTTAGACAACCAATCAGTGAGGAACTGAATCATCGGTCCTAGAACTTTTGCAAGGATGAGACATATCGATTCCCAGAGGATGGACACGGATAGGAGTCACATGACAGAGAGGATACTAAATCTCACCCTGGAGATCATCTACCTGCTGACTGGGGAGGTGAGAGGGTCTGCGGTGTCAAAGTAATATCACTTATATCTATAGTAATAATACAAGGACATGACTGGGGAGGTGAGAGGGTCTGGGGTGTCAAAGTAATATCACTTATATCTATAGTAATAATACAGGGGCATGACTGGGGAGGTATGGGGATCTGGGAGTGTCACAGTGACATCACTTATATCTATAGTAATAATACAGGGACATGACTGGGGAGATGAGGGGATCTGGGAGTGTCACAGTGACATCACTTATATCTATAGTAATAATACAGGGACATGCCTGGGGAGGCGAGGGGATCTGGGAGTGTCACAGTGACATCACTTATCTATAGTAATAATACAGGGACATGCCTGGGGAGGTGAGGGGATCTGGGAGTGTCACAGTGACATCACTTATCTATAGTAATAATACAGGGACATGACTGGGGAGGTGAGGGGATCTGGGAGTGTCACAGTGACATCACTTATATCTATAGTAATAATACAGGGACATGACTGGGGAGGTGAGGGGATCTGGGAGTGTCACAGTGACATCACTTATATCTATAGTAATAATACAGGGACATGACTGGGGAGGTGAGGGGATCTGGGAGTGTCACAGTGACATCACTTATATCTATAGTAATAATACATGGACATGACTGGGGAGATGAGGGGATCTGGGAGTGTAACAGTGACATCACTTATATCTATAGTAATAATACAGGGACATGACTGGGGAGGTATGGGGATCTGGGAGTGTCACAGTGACATCACTTATATCTATAGTAATAATACAGGGACATGACTGGGGAGGTGAGGGGATCTGGGAGTGTCACAGTGACATCACTTATATCTATAGTAATAATACAGGGACATGACTGGGGAGGTGAGGGGATCTGGGAGTGTCACAGTGACATCACTTATATCTATAGTAATAATACAGGGACATGACTGGGGAGGTGAGGGGATCTGGGAGTGTCACAGTGACATCACTTATATCTATAGTAATAATACAGGTACATGCCTGGGGAGGTGAGGGGATCTGGGAGTGTCACAGTGACATCACTTATATCTATAGTAATAATACATGGACATGACTGGGGAGGTGAGGGGATCTGGGAGTGTCACAGTGACATCACTTATATCTATAGTAATAATACAGGGGCATGACGGGGAAGGTGAGGGGATCTGGGAGTGTCACAGTGACATCACTTATATCTATAGTAATAATACAGGGACATGACTGGGGAGGTGAGGGGATCTGGGAGTGTCACAGTGACATCACTTATCTATAGTAATAATACAGGGACATGACTGGGGAGGTGAGGGGATCTGGGAGTGTCACAGTGACATCACTTATATCTATAGTAATAATACAGGGACATGACTGGGGAGGTGAGGGGATCTGGGAGTGTCACAGTGACATCACTTATCTATAGTAATAATACAGGGACATGACTGGGGAGGTGAGGGGATCTGGGAGTGTCACAGTGACATCACTTATATCTATAGTAATAATACAGGGACATGCCTGGGGAGGTGAGAGGATCTGGGAGTGTCACAGTGACATCACTTATATCTATAGTAATAATACAGGGACATGCCTGGGGAGGTGAGGGGATCTGGGAGTGTCACAGTGACATCACTTATATCTATAGTAATAATACAGGGACATGACTGGGGAGGTGAGGGGATCTGGGAGTGTCACAGTGACATCACTTATATCTATAGTAATAATACAGGGACATGACTGGGGAGGTGAGGGGATCTGTGAGTGTCACAGTGACATCAGGTGAGGGGATCTGGGAGTGTAACAGTGACATCACTTATATCTATAGTAATAATACAGGGACATGACTGGGGAGGTGAGGGGATCTGGGAGTGTCACAGTGACATCACTTATCTATAGTAATAATACAGGGACATGACTGGGGAGGTGAGGGGATCTGTGAGTGTCACAGTGACATCACTTATATCTATAGTAATAATACAGGGACATGACTGGGGAGGTGAGGGGATCTGGGAGTGTCACAGTGACATCACTTATCTATAGTAATAATACAGGGACATGACTGGGGAGGTGAGGGGATCTGGGAGTGTCACAGTGACATCACTTATATCTATAGTAATAATACAGGGACATGACTGGGGAGGTGAGGGGATCTGGGAGTGTCACTGTGACATCACTTATATCTATAGTAATAATACAGGGACATGACTGGGGAGGTATGGGGATCTGGGAGTGTCACAGTGACATCACTTATATCTATAGTAATAATACAGGGACATGACTGGGGAGGTGAGGGGATCTGGGAGTGTCACAGTGACATCACTTATATCTATAGCAATAATACATGGACATGACTGGGGAGGTGAGGGGATCTGGGAGTGTCACAGTGACATCACTTATATCTATAGTAATAATACAGGGGCATGACTGGGGAGGTGAGGGGATCTGGGAGTGTCACAGTGACATCACTTATCTATAGTAATAATACAGGGACATGACTGGGGAGGTGAGGGGATCTGGGAGTGTCACAGTGACATCACTTATATCTATAGTAATAATACAGGGACATGACTGGGGAGGTGAGGGGATCTGGGAGTGTCACAGTGACATCACTTATCTATAGTAATAATACAGGGACATGACTGGGGAGGTATGGGGATCTGGGAGTGTCACAGTGACATCACTTATATCTATAGTAATAATACAGGGACATGACTGGGGAGGTGAGGGGATCTGGGAGTGTCACAGTGACATCACTTATATCTATAGTAATAATACAGGGACATGACTGGGGAGGTGAGGGGATCTGGGAGTGTCACAGTGACATCACTTATATCTATAGTAATAATACAGGGACATGCCTGGGGAGGTGAGGGGATCTGGGAGTGTCACAGTGACATCACTTATCTATAGTAATAATACAGGGACATGACTGGGGAGGTGAGGGGATCTGGGAGTGTTACAGTGACATCACTTATATCTATAGTAATAATACAGGGACATGACTGGGGAGGAGAGGGGATCTGGGAGTGTCACAGTGACATCACTTATATCTATAGTAATAATACAGGGACATGACTGGGGAGGTGAGGGGATCTGGGAGTGTCACAGTGACATCACTTATATCTATAGTAATAATACAGGGACATGACTGGGGAGGTGAGGGGATCTGGGAGTGTCACAGTGACATCACTTATATCTATAGTAATAATACAGGGACATGCCTGGGGAGGTGAGGGGATCTGGGAGTGTCACAGTGACATCACTTATATCTATAGTAATAATACAGGGACATGACTGGGGAGGTGAGGGGATCTGGGAGTGTCACAGTGACATCACTTATATCTATAGTAATAATACATGGACATGACTGGGGAGGTGAGGGGATCTGGGAGTGTCACAGTGACATCACTTATATCTATAGTAATAATACAGGGGCATGACGGGGAAGGTGAGGGGATCTGGGAGTGTCACAGTGACATCACTTATATCTATAGTAATAATACAGGGACATGACTGGGGAGATGAGGGGATCTGGGAGTGTCACAGTGACATCACTTATATCTATAGTAATAATACAGGGACATGACTGGGGAGGAGAGGGGATCTGGGAGTGTCACAGTGACATCACTTATATCTACGGTAATAATACAGGGACATGACTGGGGAGGTGAGGGGATCTGGGAGTGTCACAGTGACATCACTTATATCTATAGTAATAATACAGGGACATGACTGGGGAGGAGAGGGGATCTGGGAGTGTCACAGTGACATCACTTATATCTATAGTAATAATACAGGGACATGGCTGGGGAGGTGAGGGGATCTGAGAGTATCACAGTAACATCACTTATATCAATAGAAATAACCGAACAGCAGGGAGCCGGTCTCAGGTATTAGTATCAGTCCCACAGTCCTCACTGGAGTTGGGATTTAGTACATTGCTTGCAGTATGTTGTTTTTTTTCTGTCACTAACACAAAGATGTGGGAGCTGCAGGAGATAATATATACTCTACATTTTCCTGTATATGGGAGATTGTTATAAGACCTGTTTTTGTAAAATAGTCTTCTTGTATAAAATGCAAAGTGATCACCTGAGTAAACAGCCCCATTTGGGAGGAGTTTAATTGACCTTCTCTTTGATGTTTCCCCCAATACACAGGATCACACAGTAGTGAAGAAGACATCCGGTGAGTGTGAGACACCCAGCAGCCGTCTCCGTGTGTCAGGAGGACTGAGCAGGAACCAGAGCTCCATCATGGTGCCTCCACCTCACTCACTGATACATGAGAGACACAATGACCAGAAGATCCTGGAACTCACCAACAAGATCATTCAGTTGCTGACTGGAGAGGTGACTGCTGGGAATGGGGCATTATACAGTAACACCAGGGGATGTGTCAGGGGATGACTGGAGAAGTGACTGCTGGGAATGGGACATTATACAGTAACACCAGGGGATGTGTCTGGGTGATGACTGGAGAGGTGATTGCTGGGAATGGGACATTATACAGTAACACCAGGAGTAGTGTCTGGGTGATGACTGTATCATTGTGTGTGTCAGGTTCCTATAAAGTGTCAGGATGTCACTGTCTATGTCTCCATGCAGGATCGGGAGTATATAGAGGAACACCGGGGTCTGTACAAGGACGTGATGATGGAGAATCACCGGCCCCTGACACCACTAGGTAAGAGGAGACTGTCATTTATTGTACAGGGGAGAGCAGGTATGGGGGCCCCTATATACACACATCACCTGATAATCACATATATACAATGTACTCAGTCACTGTGTGTCTCCTACAGATGGACCCAGTAACAGAAATACCCCAGAGAGATGTCCCCTTCCTCTGTATTCACAGGATTGTACAGAGGAGAATCACAGGACCCCACAGGAGCATCAGGTAGGTGGGATTTAGGGTCTCACCAACAATATACCAAAGTGAATGTCACTATGGGCTTGATTCTGAGGAGTAATAGCCATGTTACCTTGCAGTTGGGGCAGATATAGAGTGTACAGAGGGATTTAGATTTTGGAGTGGTGCATCCAAGCTCAAATCTAAATTGCTGTATAAAGCTGCCCAGTATTTACAACAGGTCAGCTTGTTCCCTAACAGCAAATACAATGTCTAGGAGCACAAATACCATACAGTACAAAGTAACTCTGTCAGAGGAAAGGTGTCTCGGACAACAGCACTTAGAGCATGAAGTACAGATTCATCACTGGTCACCAATGAGGAGAGTGCTGCAATTATCGGTAATGTTCTCAACCATACAAATAGTCACTATTGCAATATGGCACATGCACAGTCTCCAGCTGGGATTGGTTACTCTCTGGTATCACAAACAGCCTGTCATCACCTACCAGGAAATCTCTAATCTGGTGACAAGACCCAGGACTGAGGACACCGGGTATGTCACTCTCAGATCCATAATGGGCAATATTGAGATTCCAGCTCATGTATCTAAAATGATAACACAAAGGACTTGGTCACAGAAAGAAAGGAGACTCCACATAGATATACTAGAAATTAGAGCCGTATGGAATGCAGTTCAGTAATTTCATCCATAGTCCTGGGAAAGTTCTCATGAGTATGTATAGAGAAGATAACTGGGGTGTCCATCATCAAGGAGGCACCAGAAGCAGAACTGTGATGTTGGAAATAGAAAAACGAATAACCTTGGGCAGAAGAAACCCTACGATCTCTTTCAGATTTCCATGTTTCAGGCAAGGAGGATACTGTGGCAAATTGCCTGAGCTGTAGACAAGTGGCCCCAGGACAATGGTCACTGCATCAGGAAGTCTCTCAATTACTGATTGAAAACTTCTGTCTTCTACAGATGCAGTGTGGCAACAACTCAGATTGCCAATGTACCAGTATTCTCTCAGCACAGAGTTCCTGGGACAGATTGAGTAGATGCATGGACAAGGCCATGAGGGGTTCATCTAGTTAAGAAGTGATGGTAATATTTTAATTCTGGCCATGATGCTTGTGGTTCCCCAGTGGCTTGGGCGATGATTCAGGAGGAACCATGGGCTATACCTCCACGTACTGACCTATTGCTTCAGGGTCCAGTATTTCACCCAAACGTTAAGAGATAAATTTGACAGCATGGAAATTAAGAATAAATTGATCAGAGACAAAGAACTTTCAGTGTCCATAATCCATACACTTTTACAGAGCAATGACGATAAACTTTTCTACTGTATATTACAGAGTCTAAGAGGCATTATGTCAGGCTAAAGTTGCCAAACCAAATATACTTTGGAAAGGCAGCTGGGTGACCTCACTAGTCATTACCACTGGGATATATTATCTTCTCCTGGTTCTCAGTGTGTGACACGTTCTCCACACAGCCATGTATTAAATGTATTATTATGCAGCATATGTTGCTTTAAATGTGCCTTTGTGACCCTCGCTATTGTATTGCCTGGGTGCGTCCCATTGTAAGGGCTGCCAAGGAGGACTGAAGGTGAGAACAGTGGATTATGTCCCTAATAATTCCTATTCCTCTCAGCACTCCATGGCGGCCCAGTGTTCCCATCCATCTTAGTTCATATTTTATATATTTCAGAGACAGCTTGGTAAGTTACTCATAGACACTGTGTGTCACATGACCTGGGTGAAATCTTACCCAGTGACGTTCAGGGGAGGATTCCAGTGGCAGTAGCTGGTTCAGGTATGGCAGCAAGAAGCAAGTAACCCACAAGATGTTATGAATTATAGTGAGAAAACTATATTAAGGATAAGCAGCATAGGTATGGTTAATATGTTTGTTGCTGGTTTTTAGAGTCTGGACAGTCATTATGTTTGCACACTAACAGCATATGTAGTATTAGACAAGACCTTAGGCAGCTATCTGGTTTAAGATTGTCCTGTAGGTCCAATACAATAATAAGCAGTTCAAAGGTCAGCACACTAAATTGTAGCCAAGAAGAGAGCCAGGGTTGGACCAACACATCAGCAGGAGGATTAGAGCAGAGATGGGTAGTCAAGCACAAGCAGATTTCATACACTATCAGCCAGAAGAGAAGGATGAAGCGGGTAATCAAACACAAGCCTGGATCAGACACTGTATCAGAAGTAGGTAGTTGAACACTAGGAAGGATTGGTAAACTATCACCTAGCATTGTGTGCTTGGATAGCAATACCAATCACCTAGCAGCAACTGATTTCCAGTTTCAGTGGGCAGGGATCCAAGGGCATAAGACTTGCTGACAACTCACACTTGCACTGTGAAACTTCCTCAATAATGAAGACGTGCGCTAGACCTGTCACTCTTCCTCTCAGCCAGTATAATTTCTTATCTGCTTCTCATACTGTCCAATTGGTATATTTTACATAAAAGATGAGTAACAGATCTTGACACGTAAAGGGGAGGAGCCGCATCATTTACCATCGTATTGGGTGTTTATTTACATACTTCTCTCTATCCAAGTTAGAAGGAACTTAGGGCCTGATTCAGACCCGGTCGCTAGGCTGCGTTCGAACGCAGCTGTCAGCAGCCAAAGTATGCAAGTCCTGCAATCGCTAGCAAGACATTAGCACGCCCACTATGTGTTGCCGTGCGATCACGGTATGTATTTAGACGCCCACTTTCCCTTAGTAACATACGTCATCTCCAGGAAGTGTATTAAATAATCGGTAACATCGGCTGACATCGGACCCATACGCATCACTTGTGACTGACCATACCCAACCATTCAGCCATGTGACGTGTATGCTGATGCTGCTTCTTAATTATGCACGCCCCTGAAACAGCGTTCATATACACAGACACGCCTACGTTCGCACCACCACACGCCCATTACCATCGACCACACCCTGTCACCACCCACAAATGGCACTTCCTGTCACTCATGCTTGCGGAGCGTCTGTGTACAGGGTGCGAACGCTTCCCGATCGCATTTACTGGTTCGCGCACTGCCTATTGTACGCATGCGCAGATTGCAAACATTGGCAGCTTGCGTGCGAACGCAGTCTAGCGACCAGGTCTGAATCAGGCCCTTAATCCACTGTAAGAGCTGCCATGGAGTACATCATAGAAAAATCATTTTCAGGTACATAATTTGCTGTTTTCTCTAACATCCAGTTGGAGGACACTGGATACTATGGGACAGAGAGTGTGGTGTGGAAAAACCAGTAGGAGTATGAGCGTTTCCGGTTAATATAAAGTGACCATGCTCCTGTCACCACACTCTGGGCCTGATTCAGACCCGCTCGCGAGCGCTATGTGCTCGCAAGCGGGTCGATGGTGGCCCAGTGCGCATGCGCGAGACCCGGATAGCGACGGGCAAACCTTCGCTCCGGGTCTCATACCAAAGGGGGCGTGCTGTCGATGTTCCGGGCTGGGGGAGTGGCTGCCCAAACGGAGGCGTTCCCATGTGAACGCCTCCATTTGGGGGCGGCCCCACTGACATCACGAGTGATGTCAGTGGGAGAGATTTCGGCTCTATGAGAGCCGAAATATCTCTGGGGCTTGCGGAAACGAGACCCTACCACAAGGGTCTCGTCGCAAGCCCGATGGTCTTGACCATCGCGGCATCTTCCTGGCCGCTCGCTATAGCTGTGGGTGGTCACCCACAGCTATGCGAGCGGCCAGTAGGCCGCTCTAAAAAACAAGAAGGCCGGCCCTGATTCAGAGCGAGCGCTCTGTCAGAGCGTCCGGCTCTGAATCATGGCCTCTGTACCTCATGGTATCCAGTGTCCCTCTAAGGACTGAGAGATAAGGATTCATAATGCAAATACTGAAATTTAATATTTTATTATATGACCTGTGTGCGCCTAATACACTAATATTCTTCTGTCTAATCTCAATTAATGGAACATAATTGATTAAAGATATTATTTTGTGGGTAATTTAGAGTGAAGTTCTGACTGATATTAAGGTCGAAGATATAGAGAAAGAAGAAGAGACGTATGTGACTGATATAAAGGCAGAAGAAGATATAGAGGGAGAAGAGACATATGTGACTGATATGAAGGCAGAAGATACAGAGGGAGAAGAAGAGACGTATGTGACTGATATGAAGGCAGAAGATATAGAGGGAGAAGAAGAGACGTATATGACTGATATGAAGGCAGAAGATATAGAGGAAGAAGAGACTTATGTGATGGGTCATCAGCAGTGTAAGGAGGAGGAAATCCCTACAGATATCAGCGCAGGTAAGTAATAAGCACTTATTACACAAGTTAATAAAATATTCTCTCTGTGCAACATTATGTCATAGTGTTCAGTTTGATTGTAACCAGTGTATTATTTGTGTGGAGTTTGTATGTTCTGCCAGTTTTTGCATGCATTTCCATACCCAGGTCAAAAGAATACTGGTATGTTAATTGACTTTTGACATTATGGGCCTGTGTGTATGTTAGGGTATTAAGATATATGAAAGTATGAAACACCGCACATTATATATTCGACAACCACCCTAAATGTACGAAGTTTAATATATAATCCTGGTGATTTATCATATTGTGTACATAGAGGGGGTGTGCTACATACTACCGTCATACATATACACAACACAAGACAAAGAATGTATTGTACGTATCTCTTCTATGGTATGTGGTTCGTGTAAATAAGATGTTGTACTGAAACAATTCTTTCTGTGTCATTTAATAATATCCTTCGTTCACCAGATACTGTAATGAACCTATCCTGTTAGGACTAATAGGACTAATCTATTGTCAGACCATTGGGCGAATATTATATCTAACACCCAATCTAGTTTAACTAAATGAACAAATTATGTGATTAGAAGAAATATATACAGTATATCCTATTGTATACTTTTTCTAGTCCCAGTCTGAAATAGTAACAACTATAAGATGTCATGATCAACACCTAAAACAAGCTCATAATATCTGCTATGAGTTATATGAGAGGATAATACCATATTTAAACCTTAAATCGTCACAGTAAAAACAGACTGAATATATTGGTAAGGGTATTGATCCAACCTATAAGAGAATGAGCTAGTCTCTTATATTAAAGGACTTTCCCATTGCAAACAATATCTATACACAGGATAGGTTCAGTACTGTATCTGGTGAACGAAGGATATTATTAAATGATACAGAAATAATTGTTTCAGTAAAACATTTTATTTACACGGACCATGTACCGTAGTAGAGATACAATACATTTGCAGACCTAATTGCATAACATTTTTTGATTAATGATCACAGTTATGATAGTTGACTTGTTGGCGTGAGGATACTAGAATAAGTCTGTCTGACGAAGTGACAAGACCCTTGGCACACTATTTTAATTCTAATATTTCTTTAATCTATATATTTTTAATACTTCGCTGGTCATCAACTCCTAGAGGGGCCTTATATTTTAATGTTTATTCAATAAAAGTTATTTTTTTTTAGAAATTAATTACAAGTTACTCGACTGGTGCACCAATATACTACCTCTTTTTTCTTTGTCTTGTGTAGGGTATTTAGATAGTAAGCTCAAATATGTAAGGGTCTAATCTACAGCACTGCGAACTAAGATTTGCTTATTATAAGTAAATTATAATATTTTAGTACAATAATCTCTTATTCTACACCCTCCTCAGCCGCTATTAGACTCCTCTCCTGATTACATCATATTTTTGCATGTTAGCGGCCAAGTTATCTGACCAGTGTCTTCCCCACACTCTCTGGTGATTGTCATGCAGCAGTACAAGGTGATTCCATCACCTATCAGTGGGATCAATCCCCATGTGATATTGCTAAAGAATCTACCTATGCACTACCACAAGTGACATTAACATTATCATCCTTGTCTAATAATACCTGAATGATTATATACTACAGTACTAAAGTAAAATAGTAGGCGATTCCCCTCACCCTAAGCTCTCGCGCCCCACTAGAACATACACGTCATCTCATACACAGAACTATAGCCACACACGTGTCATTGTGCAGTAGCTTCCTCCAGTCTCTGTGCTTGGGTGCTCTGTTCTGATGCTCTTCATCCTCAGACCTGTCTCTGTATCCTGCTGTGCCAGTTTCTGCTGTTTCCCATATAATATACTCTGCTGCTCTGTCCTACCGCTCTCCTTCCCTCTCAGTGCTTCTCAACACCGAAGCTTCTGCCTAAAGTATTAGCAGGACTCTGGCCGCAGGGCTATACTAACCAAGGGCACCACGAGGCACTTACAGAGGCTTCCCCTTGGGAACACTATCGACTGTAGGTTTAGAGGGGAGGAGTAGGCACTAAATACTTAAAACTATTGGAGGTGAAACTCTTATTTATTGGAGTGGCATGAAGATTTTAGGGTAGGAGCATTTGTTTATTTGTAGTTTATTTTTTTTGTTTTGTATTGTAGGTTGCCTTATGGAATCAGGATTCTAGGGAGCAGGCATTTTGACAACGCCGGCAGACGTCTGTCTTTCCTGCCACAGTGCGCTCTGTACCCCGGAAGAGGGTCATCAGGCACCTGTGTGTGCGCTGGGACCCTGTATTTTTGTTATTTATTGACAGTGTCCACTGGCTTTAAGCAGCTGTGCTTCCCGGGAGTCATGGCTTGTGTGTTCAGAGGTCAGAGCCTATGAGGATAGCGTTGGGCTGCTTAGTGTATTGGAGCCTGCCTTAATGGGAGGCAGAGTTTCAGCTCCAATAGTTTTAACTATTTAGTGCCTACTCCTCAGCCTCTCCTCTAAATCCACGGTCAGCAGTGTCCCTCAGATGGACTGAGAGGAATTGATTTTACTGTGACTAAAAGAAAAAACAGCTTCTTCCAGCATTATGCTTGTCATTTAAAGGTAGTGGTGTGATCAGAGATTGATTTGATTGATGCCTTTGGTGTGAAATTCTTAGTTAACTGTTTTATTTCTCCCAGATGAACGCAAAAACAGAAATAACTCGGATGGACATCTCATTTTGTCTCCAGATTTTAATTCAGAAGATAACAACATCACACAAGAGTTTCCAGAAGCAAACTGCGTTACCCTAAATATATGTCCAGTATTTCACAGTATAGATATATCTCCTGATCTCACTTATAATGAGGAATGTTTTCCTGGTAACTCCCATATTGCTACACATAGAACAGATCAGAGAGGTGATGCTACTTTTTCCTATTCTGAATCTGGTAAATGTTTTACAAATCAGTCAGTCTTTGCAAGACATGAGAGAAGTCACACAGCTGACAAGCCATTTCCATGTTCTGAGTGTGGGAAATGTTTTACATATAAATCACACCTTGTTATACATGAGAGATGTCACACAGGTGAGAAACCATTTCCATGCTCTGAGTGTGGGAAATGTTTTACACAGAAATCACATCTTATTATACATGCGAGAACTCACACAGGTGAGAAGCTATATTCATGCTCTGACTGTGGAAAAGGTTTTAAAATGAAATCACATCTTGTTAGACATCAGAGATGTCACACAGGTGAGAAGCCATTTCCATGCTCTGAGTGTGGGAAATGTTTTACACAGAAATCACATCTTGTTATACACGAGAGAAGTCACACAGGGGAGAAACTGTTTTCATGTTCTGAATGTGGGAAATGTTTTACACGGAAATCAGTTCTTGTTACACATCAGAGAAGTCACACGGGTGAGAAACCATTTCCATGTCCTGAGTGTGGGAAATGTTTTTCATGGAAATCAGATCTTGTTAGACATCAGAGAGGTCACACAGGTGAGAAACCATTTCCATGTTTTGAATGTGGGAAATGTTATACTCGAAAATCAGATCTTGTTACACATCAGAAAAGTCACACAGGTGAAAAATCACTTCCATGTCCTGAGTGTGGGAAATGTTTTACATGGAAATCAGATCTTGTTGCACATCAGAGAAGTCACACAGGGGAGAAACCATTTACATGTTCTGAGTGTGAGAAATGTTTTACATGGAAATCACAACTAAATAGACATCAGAGGTCTCACACAGGTGAGAAAAATGCTATTGTAAGGCATCAAGAAATTCACTCTTGAATGTCCATGAGATATTAGACAGGGTAGCATTAATATTCTACATACAAGCCTGCAATTCTAACCACAAAGTCACCGTGTATAGGGCAACTAGTAATGTAAATGATACAAACAGCCATAATTAAATGTTCAAAGTGGTATTTTCACTGTGTTATGGAGGATAGATCAATGCTGCAGTAACACAGTATATTAACATGTTATCATTGAACTACTATCCTCAAGCATAAGTGAAATATATAACAAGACTATAGTGTTACTTTATGCACACTTAGTTTGTATTGAAATGATTTTGTGCAATAGGTATTTTTGGATTGTTATTATACTACTTTTCAGCTTGTTTTCCTCAAATTTTAGTTGTGTATATGTTTTTTTATTGTGTAATAAATGAAAAAAGTAAATGTATAGGTGTATAGCATGGTGGCACTCACAGGACTTGAAAATAAAGAATACAAAGTAGATGGGCTGTTCCATTTACACTCATATTCCAGAAAAACAGAGACATTCTTTTCCATTCCCAGTAGATGTCACCACACCCCCGCATTAAATGGCATCTTCTGCAATTAGAGAACTATAGGCAGATATCTCAGCAATTTGTTGTCATAGAATTTGCAGTGAAGATGGCAGCGTATCAAGAATTCAGTGCATTCAAACGTGTCCCCGTTTTCTGGGTTTGCCGAACCCAGTGGCTGCATCCTTGGATTTACCTGGACATGCAGTTAATCTGAGGCTGCATCTCCGGACGCAGCATCGGATCAGAGATGCCGGCAGTGGACGTCTTATTACTTAGGACGCCTCCTGCAGCTTTTGCATATTGTAGCACAGCCGATGTGTACAAAGCTCAGCAGCTGAATCAGGCCCAAAGTCAATAATTATGCTCTTCATAGAGTCCAGTGGATGCAGTCTTTTAAAGTAAATTGGAGTAATTAGCTAATATCAACAATATAAAGAATGAACAATATAAATGTGACAACCAAATGGAACAGCCATATAAAAAACAAATCATTAAATTGTAAAGGGTCATTATATATATATATATATCAGAAAGAAAATGAAAGGGCGCTATACAGATAAGAATTGATTAATAAAAAAGGTTTATAAAACCAAATAATGAAATAAAACAAAAATAATGAGTATGACAAGCTAATGAATCAATCGATCAGTCCCAAGTGAGAGGATGGATAAGAGACTTCTTCAAGGAAAATCCTTTTGTTGATCTTTCCAGCTTGGTAATGAAGTGTGAAGTAGTAGGTACCAAGATGTTCACTTTATTCTTTATGATTTCACTGTAAGATACCCTTACACCAAGAGACACCCAGATATAACCGGCCACAAGGGCCACTATTAGTATTGAATAGAATCAAAATTTGTTTAAAAAGTACATATTTATTTCATAAAAAGTAGATTCCAACAGAGATTGCTTACATCAAATGTTATTCTTTACACAATGATAAGACCCAACGCGTTTCTTCCAAAAGAGGACTTCATCAGGGGTATATCTTAAAAAAAGGAACAGTGGGTGTATACAAGTGTAGGGTACAACCATAGACTCAATTTAAATATACCATAAATTTACCATTAGTTATTTATCAGAGATAACCATTAATCAAACAGATATATTTAATACATACCATTATAGCATTGAATCACCGATCTAAGCTTTGAAACTAAAAAGAAGTTACGGCCCAATGGTCAAGTAATCAAGATCAAGGCTTTTAGTAGCAAGATGAAAAACCTCTCAGCTTGGTGCCCAAATTTTGTTTGGTCTGCAGTGGAAAATGCTCAATTGCAATGAAGCCTATAAAAGGACATAATATATATAACCATTATTCATAATTATCGCCTCTATACGAGAAACCATTATGTGTTCTTGATCATATTGCACCGTCACATAATGTAATTCATTACTCATAATGGAGTCCATTTAGAATTAAAATTAATTAGAAAAAATGGTTAAATCTAAATAGTTTACAATAGATTATATCTCAATTTGAAACAGAGCTCATAAAATGGCTATTTACTAGACTAATAGTAGTGATATTAAGTTCAATAAAAAAAAAAATTGAACCATACAGTACTAAACTGGAATAGCAGAAAAGCCAGACTATACTTTTTTTTTTTTTAACACGTAACATTTTGGATCCTGACAGTGGTAGCATGATACTTAACATGATTATCAACATTCTTATTAAGACTAGAAGTGTATTGCATAGTAACTGCTATCTCTAATTCCCACATGAAAATAGCTTACAATGTAATCACATCAATGCTTTATACAAATCTAACCACAGTACAGATACAGACATTAAAGTCCAATAGGACCACCATTATTATACATTTACAATTACATATATATCACTAGCTGTATCCTATATGAGGAGTCTCATAATGCAAAGCATACATAGCTGTTACTGACCAAATGGTCCAAGGTAAATTTGATGTTACTTACATTTACACCCTCAATCACCAGCTTCTGTTAGACTCTGCAACTCTGTTAGCTCAGCACACAGGATTATCTGATCAACTGATTACCCTTTTATTCCCCTCCACAGGAAGTGATGTCATTAAACCCTTCTTGGGGATTATATATCCTTAAATCCCAACAAATTTATATTATATATTTTTTTTTCACACTCTGCACAAATTGTGTGACTTACCTTACCATTTGCTGCAGGTCAGGATTTCTGCCTGACCTTGTTCAGGAACCATGCAGTGACATCACCATCATGCACTATGTCAGCTGATAGCATTCTTCAAGTGAGAGTGCTCCTGCCTCAGCTGACCTCAGCAGCCTATCAGGGACTTGCAGCAGAGTCATATCTCCCGTGAGAACGCCCACTGGTGCCTGAGCAAAGTGTTGCTTCCTAGAGTTCAGTTCTAACCTGTGGCTCCTTTGTGCAGAAAACCACAACTGCTATCGGGCTCATTTACCAGTCTCCAGCGTTCCTGTGATATTCCGTTACCTGTTCCTGACCTTGGCTTCGTTTGTGACCCTGATTTCGCCTGACCCCTGGTACTGCATCTGATATCTGGTTTTGACTTCGGCTATTCCCTGTGACCTGTTTACGCCTGCTCCCTGGTACCGTCTAAGTCCGTTTGGTTCTGACCCGGCCTGTCGACTAAGCTATACGTCTTCTCCGCTTCATCCGGAGTTTACCAGCACCTGTATAAGGGAACCTATCCTTAGGGCCGCGACCTGTGTGTCGGACGCAGCCAAGCCCATACCTTCTTGCCAGGGTCCCTGGTGAAAACCGCCGGCACATTAGACTCCGCGCCTCAGAAATAGGTCACGCCAATCCCCAAATACGGGTTGCGTCCATTTGCCCTCCGAGAGTTGTGACAATATATATATATATATTTTATATATACATACATATATAATCTCATTTATGAAATATACCTGTGAAGGAGGGTCTGCTCCAGGCTAATACGTAGATCCTGCATGTTATGCCACACAATCTCCTTTAAAAGGACAATACAACCCTATACACTTTGTATTCAGTAAAGTATCCTCCCATAGAACTGAATCTTTAGGGAGTTCAGTTATTGTTTTCCTATTTTCTAAATAAATTGTCCATTTAGAAAAGCATATACTGCTACATTGGGAGTTAATCCTCAGATATTGTATATTTAAGTTAATTTCCTCCTGATAAAGTGAACTTCTGAGGGAGGTTATTAATAGCTAGAACAACAATCAAGCTGCTTATTCTAGAGTAATGCCATACTAGTCCCTTACTCTCCATAAATGGGAGCTTAGCCCTATAGGTTTGTTAAAGGTGTCAGCACTTTAGATATAAGTGGTCAGACACCCTCTTACCCAAACATGAAATATGGGCTGCAATTGGCAAATAAGGGATACCTAACATAAAAATAGACATACAATAATCAAATGACTTATTAGTTAGATTAATGGCATCATATTAAATCTCGCTATTGTCATGGATAGACGAAATTTAGAAATAATAATTTTCAATATGGCAGAAAACAATGGTTACAGGAATAATGAAAAAATACAACAATTTTTAAAATAATTTAAAAACAGTATCACAAGAATCAGACTTAAAATAACGCGTTTCACAGCACCTAGCCACTTCTTTAGGCAGTGTTGAATGAATGAGGCTAGTCAGAATGGGCTCAATAATTGATTGAATAATTAAGGGAGTATACATTATTGCAGAGAAATGTTACATAAACATGTAATTAGTACCAGAACTCGTTTTCGAAAGTTAAGTGAAACCAGTGCATATTGAAATTCATGTATAATTGAAAAATTAATTAAGATATAAATCAAAACATTAGAAATGAATGAAAAGTATGGGGGAAAAAAAATAATAAATGGGTGTGTATATATATATATATATATAATATATATAGTTTCCAAGTAGGTCCGGCACTCATATGTCCAATAATAATGTAGCCTCCGTGCCTTCCTTGTAATCAGTATGCAGAAGAGTAGGCGGCACTGAAGGTCCGTTATACATGGGGGAACAGTGTTATGTAACGTATTTATTCACCATTACTACCCAAATGTCCCATAAATCAGTTAGCCTGGTGAGCCCCACCCCTCGTCCCTGGAAGGAGATCCAGTGTGAAGAGGGTTCCATTTGGATCCCTTCATCTCCGCTGGTGCTTGCATAAACTTTGGGGGAGATGTATGAAATGCCGAAGCGGCATCAGCACACGTTGTGCGCTGATACTGCTTCACCATGTATGATTGGGGGGGCTTGGCGGTAAATGACAGGGGCAATATGTGCCCGTCATTATCGGTACTGCTATCTACAAGAAAGCAGCGCCAATAGCCTGGGCTATGTATGAATGGTCAGTTCGTCTGACTGTTCCACCCGCTGCAGCTGTCGCTATCAACAGCTACAGCTTGGCGATGTCCTGTCCCCACAGCAAGGACAGCACTGTCCCTGCTGCGGGGGCTGCCGGCACCAGGGATGCACGCGGAATCTCGCGATACTTGCGAGATCCTGCTCAGTGGAGCTGGCTGGGACTGAGATACTGTGTACTCAGGCAGGGATCGCCGGAGGGGGGAGTTATCACTCCCCCGCTCTGGCCAATGAGATGTTCCTACATCTCATCGTTAGTGCTTCCTGCTTCACCTCGACAATGAGGCAAAGCAGGAAGCGTTATAGCGACACGATAAGTTCCGCTATAATACATCTCCCCCCCTTATTAGTTGTGGGATAGCTGCTTTTCAGAGCTGCTGTCCTGGCTCCGTTACATTGGTATCTGCTGCCGTAACTCACGGTGATTTGGAGACATCATTTATGTGGGGCCATCAGGTGACGTATAAGCCACAATGTGCAAATGTTGCCTATCCAGTTACCATCCATTGCCTGCTAACTTGCCATGTCTGCAATTATTCTGCCTAAATGCAACAGGGTGACGAGTGAACCCACTGCTACAATATAATGGTAAAGATACAATACACTAAGCAATGTTTCAATTTCACAATGTAACAGCCACTGAGGTGTAAATGCAGGTAATACACGAAGAAAGGTTATAGAGGAGTGTCCACGGTCTCCGTGGGAGGTGTTGCAGGGGAGTGGAGGGTGCAGCCAGCGGACAGTTTGTGAGGAATTACCGGTAGGCATGGTAGGTCAGCCAGATAGACCGGTACCCCTCACCAGGTTCTACTGACCACCAAGATGTCAGTAATGCTCATTCCACTTCATGTGTATGTAATGTACAGTCAGTATGAATATATCAGAATATATTAAGACATGTTACGTATTGCGCTCATTATGTCAACATCTAAGTTGCTATCCACATTATAGATACAGTAATTAAAGAAGTCTCCAATAGGGGTCTAGGTGAATGTTTATTTAGTTATATATAGAGATTTTCTTTTCTAAAAAACAGGTCATATAACTATACTCATCTCGTATACTATAAATGATAATTAAAAAAAAACTTGTACCCTTAAAATTTTTTAACTCGGAAATGATATCTGTACTTAACTGTTTAGTAGAGCGCCTGGGTGTGATCATATCATATGACTCACTAGTGAACACTATCGCAAGGCATTACTATAATCAACATAACTATTCAATGTGGGGTTATAATGCTGTGTTCATAACATGTGACCTAGATCCTAGTGATGCTGTCGCTATACGGCTCACCAATCCGTTATCTTACTATATCGTGGATGTTATTTATACCTTTTTATTTGACCTTATAATAGAATCGCTACTCTATATTTAACATGTAATGACTGGGATTGGTCAGCTCTGTCACGTGACATTGCCCCCATTCTATGTTCCCAGAGATTTGCAGTTCTATAACTGCACCTTGACAACTGTTCCTCCACAAAACCAAATGGATCGGATTACTGACTCCCGCTCTAGTTCATTCTGGCACTCTGTAAACAGAGGGTGACATGATTGGTCCATTCCGATCACATGCAGGTTTTATACATCATGTGACACAGACTCGGGAGCAGCTGCTGTGCTGCATTAATTGGAAAGGAGGGGAAAAAAATGGATGTTTTTATTCTGAGGTTCTATATCATTTTTACAAATTCATGTGCTAATTACACATTAGTTTACGATTGCCTTATATATAATGCATACAGCTTAACTAATTATGGTTCGTTACCAGAAGCTTGTTTGATCTGCTCCTTGGGTATATAAGGCAGCCATTTTAACCTGTATGATACAAGTTGTGGGTTTAATTGCACAGCGAAACGCGTTAGTAACTTTATCCACTGGACACGTTTGGGCCACTTTTCCTTTCTTATCCGGACTAGCAGTGAAAGCAGGAATGTTGGGACATCCAGCGGTTACACCCATCAGCCATCACCCACTGCGAGCTTTCCTGCTAGACTGGACGGACTTCTGTCACAGCAACCTGGTAATATAACTATCTGCCAACTGGCAATTACCCGGATGCACCAAACGTCTTTTTAACAACTTGTAACTTTTGAAGTTAGCACAAAGAAGGAATTAGGGAAAGGATTTGTCTTTTGTTGATGCACAAATACAAAATATAACCTTTATTATTTAATTAATATGGTCCAAAAGAAACACAGTCAGTGAAATATTAAAAATACAGAAAATGTGAAATAGTCGTTAAAAAATGATTTAATGACTGTACAGGTCCATATGTTCGTTATTAGAGTTTATAGGTCTACATCTCCTTCTCACTTTATTATGTGTCCCTATGTATTGGATTAGTATTTCCACTCACAATACAGATCAACGATTTTTTTTACTCTGTGTTTTGGATTTTTATGTCTCTATCAAGAATTGATAGAGACATACAAATCCAAAACACAATTCAAGCACTTCTTCACCCTCCTCAAGTGATGAAGCATCACATTCTGACTCCTCCCAAAAAGAAGTCCCAGTGGACGTTTCCACTTCCTAGAGGTAGCCAGGACATTCCATGAGTTTTGCAAGGAGGCATTGAGAAACCCCTACACTGATGCTGGAAAACCTTTAAATCAAGCCGACTCCTTCTGAGCAGCTGCCACGGAAATCCAAGGAACACCGCCAAACAAAACTCGAGGTGACCAGAGACCATCCTGGAATCCCACTCTGGAGTAATTCAGCAATAAAGTCAGCTATGGACCAGGCCTAGGCATGACCCGTAAACTTTTATTCAGTCCCCCATGAAATGGGTGACCCCGTTACTCAGGCTGCGCAAGGTCTGGAAACAGCTGTTTGCCCCATCAGCAATTTAATTTGGGAGGTGGGGCAGGAGTACTCCCTCCCAGCAGTCGCTCTTGTATCTGACTCGAAAGAGCAGAAAATCCACAAAAGAGCCAAAGGACAATAGCAAAGTGCAAAGAGAAACAAAAAGTGAGCCAGAAAGACCGCCCACATAGCCCAGGTAATCTAAGAGAAACAACCACTCAGATAAATCGCTAAACTTGCAACTCGCTGCTGCTGCCCCTGGTGGGCTTCTACATGGAGTGTGAGAGTCTGCCGATAAAGACGTCCTTAAAGAGGAATGAAAGACCTCTCTCCAGACTCCAGTCACAAGATAGAACAACAATAGGTGCGCCTTCCCAACCTGTCAATAATTTCAAACCGACATCTTCAATAAACAGGATCTGCGAATCCTGCTAAAAACAACAGTAGAAATAGAATTAAGCGCTTATGTTTAAAATACCACACAAAATTGTTAAATATAAAATATTTAATTGTACAACGATAATACATTCAACATTTACATTTACAGTGCTGAAATATCGCATAAGTAATCACTCAAATGGATAAAATTGCATACACTATATACCTATAGATGGTTCCCTAAAAGTCCCGTATATTGTCACCTATCCTCGTGTGATTGTCACAAGGTTAGTTCATATGGATATAATGTAGGTCTAAATAGAATATAGGCAATAGAGTGTGATGTCCTTTATAGCGAATAGCCAAATGGTACCCGTAGCTTTAATAAAAGGTAAAATGCTGCTATATACGATGTTTGCTCACACAACTTAGTTAAACTGGGACGCTCACAATACGCTCACCACTTGTATTGTGTAGAGCCACTCAGCGCTCGTCAGCGGGTGTCTGTCAGCCGGTCGCCAAGATGTTTCCAGTCACATACAGCAATTCGTGGTCCTCCGACTTCTGTGGACAGGTCTCGATATCCACACGGCTGCCGGGACACCTGTGTTGGTGAGAAGCGAGCGGATGCTCCAGCTTCTGTGGATGCAGCTGTGCAGTGTGCCGGCTGCGTTAGGTGAGGCAGCCGGAAGCTCTGTCCAACAGCGTGTCAGCCGGACAAATGTGTCTGGCGGAAGGGTGAGCATGGTCTGGATGCCAAATCCACGTCCAGAGTGTGCTGATGCAAAATGGTCCAGCAGCTACAGAATGGTCAATATTGGCGGCCGGTACAATGGCAAATCAAGTAGCAAACCAGGGATTAGGAAAAGCACTTATGCAGAAAATCCTTGACGCGTTTCTTCGGGTTCAACCGTCCCGGTTTCCTCCAGTCACAAGATGTCTATCGTTCCTAAGGATGCCTTCCTCTGCCACCCTAGTCCCTAGTGAGATCTCTCAGCACCTGTACCACTAATGGACAAAGATGCACGCGGGATCTCGCGATACTTGCGAGATTCTGCTCGTGCTCAGTGGAGCTGGCCGGGACTGAGATAGCCAAAGCCCACCACGGTTAGTATTCAAAAATCCTCTCCCATAATACTTACCTATCAGCCGCCCTTTGGATAGTCCATGGTGCAGTTACTGCCGGCAGGCTGATGCTGCAAAGGCCTCCTTGTCACAGCCATCATCTGAAGCTCCAGTGTTGGGAGCGGGTCCTGGGCCACAGAGGTGCTGCTATGGCATATCCAGACCCCACTCACAGCCTCTCAGCCACCAAATACATGAGACAAAGGGATTCATTCAGAGCCGCTCGTAAGCGGCCGTTCGCTCGTTCCGAGCGATGTTCGCACATCTGCGCATGCGTACGTATTGTAATACGCATGCGCGAACCAGTCAGTGCGGCCGAAAATCGTTTGTTCGCTAAATAGCGAATGCCTGCTATTTTGAGTGACAGGAGGAGGCGTATGTGGGTGATAACGGGAAGGTGCTTGAAAACGGGGAGTGGAATTCAGAATGCAGGCGTGCTTAAAGGTCAAAACGGGCGTTTTAAAGGTGGGCATACTTAAAACAGCAGCGTCATTGACCACGTCACTTGGTTGTTTTATAGTCAGAACTGCTCGCAAGATTGCGGTAAGAAATACCAACCACAAGAATAGCGAGCAGTTCATACGCTGTTCGATGTACTCGATTAATCTAATAAATAGCGGACATGACGTATGGTGCGAGCGGCCAACGGGCGTTTTTTTCAAAATTACGGCCGCAAGTTTTGTTCGCTCGTTCAGACTTAGAGGCGTGAACAGACCGCAAAGAGCGAACGGTTCATTTGAATAGCCACCCCTTTTTTGTGAACGAACGACCGCAAATAGCGTCCGGCTCTGAATCAGGGCCAAAGCTCTTAAGAGATGATAAAAAGCCAGCACCAACTGGGGAAGTCAAGAGTTACAATGGGAGCCCCAGCAGTAGGTACTTTCGCTGTACCAGGCCATTTCTACAAATGGGCAAAATAAGCCATACACCAGAGAGTGTGGGGAGGAGACTGGCCACATCTCAAAGCAGGTAACACACAGTAACGTGATGTGAGGGGGAGAGCAGGAGTATAATAGGGGCTGATGGCTCCTGATGTATGAGATACACCAGAGAGTGTGAGGAGGAGGCTGGTCCGATCTCTGGGCTGGTAGCCAACAGTGATATAATGTGAGGAGGAGAGCAGGAGTATAATAGGGGCTGATGGCTCCTGATGTATGAGATACACCAGAGAGTGTGAGGAGACTGGTCAGATCTCTGGGCTGGTAACACAGTGACATGATGTCAGGGGAGAGCAGAAGTATAATAGGGGCTGATGGCTCCTGATGTATGAGATACACCAGAGTGTGGGGAGGAGACTGGTCAGATCACTGGGCTGGTAACACACAGTGACATGATGTGAGGGGGAGAGCAGGAGTATAATAGGGGCTGATGGCTCCTGATGTATGAGATACACCAGAGAGTGTGGGGGGGGAGACTGGTCAGATCTCTGGACTGGTAACACACAGTGACATGATGTGAGAGGGAGAGCAGGAGTATAATAGGGGCTGATGGCTCCGAATGTAAGAGATACACCAGAGTGTGGGGAGGAGACTGGTCAGATCTCTGGACTGGTAACACACAGTGACATGAGGTGAGGGGGAGAGCTGGAGTATAATAGGGGCTGATGGCTCCTGATGTATGAGATACACCAGAGAGTGTGGGGAGGAGACTGGTCAGGTCTCTGGGCTGGTAACACACAGTGACATGATGTGAGGAGGAGAGCAGGATTATATTAAGGGCTGATGGATCCTGATGTATGAGATACACCAGAGAGTGTGTGGAGGAGACTGGTTAGATCTCTGGGCTGGTAACACAGTGACATGATGTGAGGGGAAGAGCTGGTGTATAATAGGGGCTGATGCTTCCTGACTCCCCCACTGGGCAGATATATTTCACTCATTAGTTTGTACTGACAGAGGAGGGTGTAGGATTATTGTGGTAACTGAACAAGGAAATATGTGACTCTCTTCTGTAATAAGTGATTATTACTCACCTGTGCTGATATCTGTAGGGACTTCCTCCTCCTTACACTGCTGATCACCCATCACATATTTTTCTTCTCCCTCTATGGGCCATATATTGCTGGACTTTTCGCTCCACATCAGCAGTTTATCGGGGATAAAGTATCGGGCGCGTGCCCGCTTTATCCCCGTATTCAATTAGGAAGCAGCGAAAACGGTAGCTGGGGAAAAGGCAAGTATCGGAAAAATGTCCGTAATTTTCGGGAAATGTCCCTGGGTCCCCCCTAAAGATGTCCAGACATGGGTGTTCACTATGGGTACTCCCATTTTAGCCTGCTGAAGGAAGTTGGGGATTGTAATAGCTGCGGCAGGTGCATAAATGCGGCTATTGAAGAAGTGGTGAAAAAAAGCACTTAGGTTTTTTTTTTTTTTTTTTAAATAACTTGTTCCATAAAATTTGGGGTACATGAAAATGGGTGCAAGCATATTTTAAAGTCCCTAAGGTGCATTTTTAGAATTCTTCAAAAATGCACCTGCCGCTACCACCCGCATTCTTTATAACACCTGCCGCATACTTGGGAACCCCTCCAGTATTTATTTCGTTAGTTTAAAACTTGTTCCCCATATTTTTTTTTTTAACCCCAAAATTGAACTTATTTTTTTGGGGTGTCATTATTTTTTTTAAACCCCAATTCTGCACTTTTTTTCGCCACCTATTTCAGTCGTGAAAAGTTATCCCGTTTTTTTTCAAAGACTTTTCGAACTTGCGAAAAGTCTTTAAAATTGAATTTGGGGATAATTGGAAGAGGCGAAAATGACGTAATCGGCGATAAATTATCGCTGATTCCGACATTTCGCTCCAAATTGAATATGGCCCTATATCTTCTACCATAAAATGAGTCAGGTCTTCACCCTAATTAACCCATAAAACACAGTAATTGCTGTCATTAATATAGATTACACAGTAGAACATCAGTGTATAAGACACACACAGATTCCCTACAGATTATATAGTGGCAAAAAAAATATATAGATCTATACTTTGCGTAAACAATCCACAATTTCAGCCTGTGAATACAGGGAGTTATCACTAATCTCCCAAATATAAAGTGCACAATAAATAAGTGATGTCACTGTGACACTCCCAGATCCCCTCACCTCCCCAGTCATGTCCCTGTATTATTACTATAGATATAAGTGATGTCACTGTGACACCCCCAGATCCCCTCACCTCCCCAGTCATGTCCCTGTATTATTACTATAGATATAAGTGATGTCACTGTGACACTCCCAGATCCTCTCACCTCCCCAGTCATGTCCCTGTATTATTACTATAGATATAAGTGATGTCACTGTGACACTCCCAGATCCCCTTCGGAGAAAATTTGTGGTAATCAAGATTATCTACTGGAGCCCTGCTCCCTCATCCAATGTACGGGGCTGTTGCGCTTGTGTCATTTATCAAGCTTCCAAGCTAAAGGTTTTCTGAGCTTGAGTCCAGCAGCGTACGTCATCTTCCGAGCTCCTGGATTCCAGGAAGATCCCACCAGTTACACTGCTAGTTTACGACACGAACGGGTAATGGGCTGAGCCAGGATGGCTATGCAATGAAGGGGCTGTAGTGTGTGTGTGGTAACACAGGCCCCTTAATGTGGAGTAACGGGGCCCTTAGTGTGGGGCAACAGGGGTCCCTTAATGTGGTGTAACAAGGGCCCCTTAGTGTAGAGTAACAGGGGCCCCTTAGTGTGTGTTAACACGGACCCCTTAGTGTAGTAACAGGACCCCTTAGTGTGGGGTAACAGGGGCCCCTTAGAGTGGGGGTAACACGGGCCCCTTAGAGTGGGGGTAACAGGGACCCCTCAGAGTGGGGTAACGGGGGCTCCTTAGTGTGGAGTAACACGGGCCCCTTAGTATGAGGTAACAGGGGCCCCATAGTGTGTGGTAACAGGGGCCCCTTAGTATGAGGTAACAGGGACCCCTTAGTGTGGGACAACAGGGGCCCCTTAGTATGAGGTAACAAGGGCCCCTTAGTGTAGAGTAACAGGGGCCCCTTAGTATGAGGTAACAGGGGCCCCTTAGTGTGTGGTAACATGGACCCCTTAGTGTAGTAACAGGGGCCCCTTAGTGTGTAGTAACAGGGCCCCCGTATTGTAGAGTAACAGGGGCCCCTTAGTATGAGGTAACAGGGGCCCCTTAGTGTGTGGTAACGCGGACAACTTAGTATAGTAACAGGAGCCCCTGAGTGGAGGTAACAGGGGCCCCTTAGTGTGGGGTAACACGGGCCCCTTAGAGTGGGGTAACAGGGACCCCTCAGACAGGGGTAACGGGGGCTCCTTAGTGTGTGGGGTAACAGAGGGCAGCACAAGAGCTGTGAGAGGGGTGTACTAGACGCAGGGGGGAGACATGCAAGCACCACACCCGCTGCATGTACCGTGTAATATCTCTCCCTGTATCTATGTACTTATCGCCAGCCCTGCACGCGGAATGCGCTGCACACCCCACTTCCGCTCTGTGCGTTCCACCCGACTTCCGCTCTGTGCGTTCCACCAATCTCCTCCCATTAATAACAGCTTCCGGTAGACTGTGCTGTGCGGGAAGAAGCAGAGAGGAGACTTTGTTTTGTCTGAAGGTGACTATTATTATAATTATACAGGGGGAGCAGCCTGTGGTGTCCTGTTATTATTATTTTACAGGGGGAGCAGCCTGTGGTGTCCTGTTATTATTATTTTACAGGGGGTGCAGCCTGGGATGTCCTGTAATTGTTATACAGGGAGAGCAGCCTGTGGTGTCCTGTTATTATACAGGGGAAGCAGTCTGGTGTGCTGTTATTATTATTATACAGGAACAGCAGCCTGTAGTGTTCTGTTGTTGTTCTTATTATTATACAAGGGGAGCAGTCTGTGGTGTTCTGTTATTATTATTATTATTATTATTATTATTATTATTATAATACAGGGGGCGCTGCCTGTGGTGTCCTGTTATTATACAGAGAGCTCAGCCTGTGGTGTCTTGTAATTATTATTATACGGGACGAGCAGTGGTGTCCTGTTATTATTTTATAGGTGGAGCATTTTGTGGTGTCCTGTTGATAATATTATACAGGGGAAGTTATTTGTGGTGTCCTATTATTATTTTATGAGGGGGGCAGCCTGTAGTGTTCTATTATTCTTATAAAGAGGGGAGCAGTCTGTATTGTCCGGTTGTTACTATTATTATACAAGGGGAGTATCCTTCGGTATCCTGTTACTAATATTATTATATAAGGGGAACAGCCTGTATTGTCCTATTTTTATAATACAGGGTGAGAAGCCAGCACTATATTAATATTATTTTATAGGTAGAGCAGCCTGTAGATTTCTATTTATATATTAAGGATTTTTTTAGGGGGAGCAACCTGTGCTATGTTGTTATTATTTATTATTAATTATTATTATACAGGGAAAGCACGCTGTATTTTTTTTATTAATACTATTTTATAGGGGAGAAGCCTGTATTTTATTATTATTATTATTATTATTATTAATTATTATTATACAGGGAAAGCACGCTGTATTTTTTTTATTAATATTATTTTATAGGGGAGAAGCCTGTATTTTATTATTATTATTATTATTATTATTATTATTTCACAGGGCTAGCAGCCTGTATTTTTTATTATTATTATTATTATTATTATTATTATTATTGTTTGTTATGGGTAGCAGCCTTTGGTATCTTATTATTATTATTATTAATATTATACAGGTGTTGCAGACTGTGGTTTCAGTGTAAACTGTGTATAGCTATCAGTGTGTATCATAGTCTTCATTCTAGCACCCTGCATCCGTCACAACCCATGCAGTTCCTCTTTCCTGCCGGGGTTTCACTCTCTGCTGTGATGCTTCTAGCATATTTAGCTGATGCAACAAACTACTGAGATACAGACCAGAGTGTGCTAGAAGCACCAGAGCAGAAAGCGACACCCTAGGCAGGAAGGAGGAACTGCACAGGTTGTGACAGGTGCTGGATGCTAGTATCAGGTGTGTGATATCAGTGTGACCTGTGTATAGTGATAATATCTGATACACACTGATCACTATGCACACCTAACGGTCACACAATATCATATCTGAATATATTACATGTGTATACTGTGATGTTTATTATAATTATATTTATTTCTAGACAACCAAGCAGGGATGGACTAAAGCATTTGTCGTAAAACTCTTGCAAGGATGAGTCGTATCATCGATTCCCAGAGGATGGACAAAGATAGGAGTAACATGACAGAGAGGATACTAAATCTAACCCTAGAGATTATCTGGCTGCTAACTGGGGAGGTGAGAGGGTCTGGCAGTGTCACTGTGACATCACTTATAGCTATAGTAATAATGCAGGGACATGACTGGGGAGGTGAGAGGGTCTGGCAGTGTCACTGTGACATCACTTATATCTATAGTAATAATACAGGGACATGACTGGGGAGGTGAGGGGATCTGGGAATGTCGCAGTGACATCATTTAAATCTATAGCAATAACCGAGCAGCAGGGAGCCGGTGTCAGGTATTAGTATCAGTCCCACAGTCCTCACTGGAGTTGGGATTTATTACATTGCTCACAGTATGTTGTTTTCTTTCTGTTACTAACACAACAATGTTTGAGCTGCTGGAAATACTATATACTATGCATTTCTTATATATTGGAGATTGTTTCAACACTTGTTTTTGTTGATGAGTGTTTTCTCGTATTCTCATTTTTTTGTGCAAAATTAACGCCTGAATAAACAGCGCATTTAGGTGTTGTTTCATTCATCTTCTCATTGATATCTTCCCAAATACACAGGATTACACAGTAGTGAAGAAGACATCCGGTGAGCATGAGACACCCAGCAGCCATCCCCGTGTGTCAGGAGGACTGAGCAGGACCCAGAGCCCCATCACGGTGCCTCCACCTCACTCACTGATACATGAGAGACACATTGACCAGAAAATACTGGAACTCACCAACAAGATCATTCAGCTGTTGAGTGGAGAGGTGACTGCTGGGAATGGGACATTATACAGTAACACATGGGGATGTGTCTGGGTGATGACTGGAGAGGTGACTGCTGGCAATGGGACATTATACAGTAACACCAGGGGATGTGTCTGGATGATGACTGGAGAGGTGACTGCTGGCAATGGGACATTATACAGTAACACCAGGGGATGTGTCTGGGCGATGACTGGAGAGGTGACTGCTGGGAATGGGATATTATACAGTAACACCAGGGGATGTGTCTTGGTGATGACTGGAGAGGTGACTGCTGGGAATGGGACATTATACAGTAACACCAGGGGATGTGTCTGGGTGATGACTGGAGAGGTGATTGCTGGGAATGGGGCATTATACAGTAACACCAGGGGATGTGTCTGGGTGATGACTATATCACGTTCTCCACACAGCCATGTAAATAAATATACTATTATGCAACATACGTTGCTTTAAATGTTTCTTTCTGGCCATCGCTATTGTATTGCCTGGGCACGACCCATGGTAAGGACTGCTAAGGAGGACTGAAGGCGAAAACAGTGATTTATGTACCTGATCATTCCTATTGCTGTCAGCACTCCATGGCAGCCCAGTCTTTCCACCATTTTTGGTTCATATTATATATTTTTTCAGAAACAGTTTGGGAAGTTAATCAAAGACACAGTGAGTCACAAGACCTGTGTGTAAACTTACCCAGTGAGGTTCAGGGGAAGATTCCAGTGGCATGAGCTGGTTCAGGTATGGCAGCGAGAAGCAAGTAACCCACAAGATGTTATGAATTACAGTAAGAAAACTTTATTAATGATGAACAGCATAGGTATGGTTAATATGTTTGTTGCTGTTTTTTAGAGTCTGGGTAGTTCTGATGTTTGCACACTAGCAGGCATATATAGTAACAGACAAGACCTTAGGCAGCTATTTGGCTTAAGCTTGTCCTGTAGGTCCAATAAACTAATAATCAGTTCAAAGACTAGCGCTCTCTGAATTGTAGCCAAGAAGAGAGCCACAGTTGGAACAATCAGCAGGTGGATTAGAGGAGAGGTGAGTATTCGAGCACAAGCAAAGTTCATAAACTGTCAGCCAGAAGAGATGGATGAAGCGGTCAGTTAAAAATAAACCTGGATCAGACACTGTGTCAGAAGGGGAGGCGGAAGAGCATAAGCAGGTAATCAAACACAAGGAAGCATTGGTAAACTATCACCTAGCATTGTGTGCAGGAATAACTTGCATAGCACTACCCATCACCTAGCAGCAACTGATTTCCAGTGTCAGAGGGCGGGAATCGAAGGGCATTTGGACTTTCTGACAACTCACACATGCACTGTGGAACTTCCTCAATAATAGAGATTTGCACTAGACCGGTCACTTTTCCTCTCAGCCAGCATACTTTCTTATCTGCTTTACATACTGTCCAGTTGGTATAGTTTGCATAGAAGATGAGTAACAGATCCTGACATGTAAAGAAGAGGAGCTGCATCATTTACCATCCTATTGGGTGTTAATTTGCATACTTCTCTCTATCTAAGTTAGAAGGAGCTCAACCCATTGTAAGAGCTGCCTTGGAGTACATCATAGAAAAGTAACTTTCAGGTACATAATTTACTGTTTTCTCTAACATCCAGTTTGGGAACAATGCATACAATGGGCAGACCAGCAGTATGAGTGTTTCCGGTTAATATAAAGTGACCATGCTCCTGTCACCACACTCTGTACCTCAGAGTATCCAGTATCCTTCAAAGGACTGAGGGGGGTATTCATGAAAGCTTGGAGAGAGAGAAAATTGTGAAAGATAAAATACCAACCAATCAGCTCCTAACTGTCGTTTTACAGGCTGTGTTTCAAAAATGAGTTAGGAGCAGATTGGTTGGTACTTTATCTTTCACATTTTTATCTCCAAGCTTTTATAAATCCCCCCTGACAGAGAAGCATTTGTAACGCAAGTACAAAAATCCAATCTTTATTATATGACCTGTGTGCATCTAATACAGTAATATTCTTCTGGTTAATCCCAATTAATAGAACAGAAATTATTATAGTGTTATTATTTTGTGGCTTATTTAGAGTGCAATTCTGACGAATATTAAGATCAAAGATATAAAGGGAGAAGAAGAGACGTATGTGACTGATATGAAGGCAGAAGATACAGAGGGAGAAGAGACGTATGTGACTGATGTGAAGGCAGAAGATACAGAGGGAGAAGAGACGTATGTGACTAATTTGAAGAGAGAACATACAGAAGGTGAAGAAGAGACGTATGTGACTGATGTGAAGTTAGAAGATATAGAGGGAGAAGAAGAGACCTATGTGACTGATATGAAGATAGAAGCTATAGAGGGAGAAGAAGAGACGAATGTGACTGATATGAAGGCAGAGACTATAGAGGGAGAAGAAGAGGCAGATGTGACTGATATGAAGGCAGAAGATATAGAGGAAAAAGAGGAGACCTATGTGACTAATATGAAGGCAGAAGATATAGAGGGAGAAGAGACATATGTGAGAGGTGATCAGCAGTGTAAGGAGGAGGAAATCCCTACAAATATCAGTGCAGGTGAGTAATAAACACTTATTACAGAAGAGAGCCAAATATCTGTGCAGAATTAGGAAATAGTGTTCAGTTTGATTTTAACCAATGTCTTATGTGTGTTGAGTTTGTATGTTCTCCCAGTTTTTGCGTGGATTTCCTTCCCTAGTCCAAGCATATACTGGTATGTTAATTGACTTCTGACACTATAGTCCTTTGTGTGTGTTAGGGTATTTAGATAGTAAGTGCAAATGTGTAATGGTCTTGTGAATGTCTACATATCTTGTATACAACACTGCATACTAAGGTTTGTTTATTGTAAGTAAATTATAATATTTCAGTTAGTTCAATAATCTTTTATTTTACACCCTTCTCAGCCCCTATTAGACTTCTGCTCTCCTCCTCACATCATATCATTGGATGCTAGCGACCAAGTTATCTGACCAGTCTCTTCCCCACACTCTCTGGAGATTGCCTTGCAGCAGTACAAGGTGATTCCATCACCTATCAGTGGGACCAATTCCCATGTGATATTGCTAAATAATCTACCTAAGCACTACCACATGTGACATTACCACTATCTTCTTTGTCTAATAATACCTGAATGATTATATACTGCAGTACTAAAGTAAAATTGTAGGTGATTCCCCTCACCCAAAGTTCATGTGCCCCACCACAACGCACATGTCGCCTTATGCACAGCAGCATAGCCACCCATGTGATTGTGCAGTAGCTTCCTTCAGTCTCTATGCTGGGATGCTCTATTCTGATGCTCCTTATCCTTCATCCCCTGTCCTGTCTCTATGTCCTGCTATGCCCTTTTGTTTTCTGTTGTATCCTATATAATATACTGTGCTGCTCTGTCCTACTGCTCTCCTTCTCTCTCAGTGCTTGTCTCCACCAAAGCTACAGCCTAAATTATTAGCAGGACTCTGTCCGCAAGGTTATATTAAGTGAGGGTGACATGTGGCACATATAGAGGTTTCCCCACTGGTTTATTTTCTTACATTTGTGCCCACTTTGAAATTTCACTTAATGCCAGGGTAAGGACACAGGGGGTCATTCAGACCCGGTCGCAAGCACCGATGTGCTCGCAACCGGGTCGATGGGTGGCCCTGCGCACGCAGCGGCCGCACTGGGCGTGCGCAAGCCCCAGAGAGAGAGAGAGAGAGACACTCTCTCGCTCCGAGCTCGCTACAAAAGGGGCGGCTGTCGATGTTGACAGCTTGCCCCTTTTTGTAGGCGGGCCGGGGGGGTGGTTTCCAAAACGGAGGCGTTTCTTAAGGAACGCCTACCGTTTTGTGGGCAGCCGCACTGACATCATCAGTGATGTCAGTGGGGAGCTTCCTGTTCGATCAGAGCAGGAAGCTCCCTGGGGCTTATGAGTGCCCAGACCCAACCTTAGGGTCTGGTCGCAAGCCCCGACCATCACCATCGCGACCATCACCCTGGTCGCTAGCTAAGCTGTGGGTGGTAACCCACAGCTTAGCTTGCGACCAGGAGGCCGCACCAAAAAACCAGAAGCGGCCGCTCTCATTCAGAGAGAGCGATCGCTTCTTGCGACCGCCTCTGAATGAGGTCCCCAGTTCTCATTTAGCCCATGTCTACACTGCTTCCCAGGCCTCAGTGTGTGAATCTGTGAGGACTGTGGGCCTGATACAGACCCGCTCGTGAGCGCTATTCGCTCGCAAGCGGGTCGATGGTGGCCCAGTGCGCATGCGCACGACCCGGATAGCGACGGGGAAGCCGTCGCTCCGGGTCTCGCTACAAAGGGGGCATGCTGTCGATGTTGAGTGACAGCACGCCCCCTTTGGTGGGCGGGCCGGCGGCGTGTCTGCCCAGACGGAGGCGTTCTCATGGGAGTGATTTTGGCTCTGACAGAGCCAAAAGCACTCTTGGGCTTGCGGCAACGAGATCCTACCGCAAGGGTCTCGTCGCAAGCCCGATGGTCGCGATGGTCTTGACCATCATCATGGACGCTGGCATAAGCTGTGGGTGGTAACCCACAGCTATGCAAGCGTCCAAGAGGCCGCAACATTAAAAAAAAAAACGCCCTGATTCAGAGTGGGCGCTCGTTCAGATATGTGTTCATATCAGCCAACTGCCTCCTTATTTCCTTATCGTAATCAGACCAATCCTGGATTACGATGGCACCCCCCTTATCGGCCGGTCTAAAGACCAGGTTCAAGTTGTTCCAAAGTGAACTCAGGGCCTCTCTCTCCTCTTTTGTTAAATTATCAAAAATTCTAGGACCTGTATCATTCAAGATATCAGAGTCAGTCAATCTTAAGAAAGTTTTAAGACTCGCATTATTCGAGGGGGGATTAAAAGAAGACGGCTTCTTCAATTTGGTCCCTTTTTTCCGATCATCAGGTGATGATGGAAAATATTCTCTTAATCGAACATTCCGTCCAAATTTATAGTGATCAATGCTCCATTTGAAATCATTGTATCTATATGTTGGTACAAAAGTAAATCCCTTAGATAACAATCTCATTTCAGTCACGGACAGGGGAGTGCTAGATAAATTAAATATCAGATTTAATTCCTCCTCCTTCTGTTCCTTCTTCTTATAACCCCCTCTCTGCGTACGTTTTCTATGCCTCTGGCGTGACTTGTTGTACTCGGTACCCCTAAAAAACCACTAGGCGGTCTATTCTCGGGGTTATCAGTGTCAGAGGTGGATATAGATGAAGCACTATCCACAGTGGGGAAGCCAATATGTTTATTAGATTTGGTAAATCTCTGGGGTCTTCTTGTGCTCTGATCACCTGTGAGCCACCTATATACAGTGTGATTTTTATAGTCGTTGTTTACGGTGGCCAATTTTTTACGTTTAAAAGCCACTAGTTCTTTTTTATAAATGTCAATCTGATTTGCAACTTTCTCGAACCATTTATCAGATTTATCATTCAACAATTTTTATTCAACTCCCTGAGGAAGGCCAAGCGGCCGATACGCGTCGGAGCCCATACACCACATAATCAGGAAACCCCTATCACTCTCGCAAGTCTCCTCACCCCAGCGAGTCGAGCGACCGGCTCCAGGAGCGTGAAAACCAAGGTCCGCGCAATCTCGCGAGAGCGCGGCACCTCGGAAGGAATGCGACGGACCGGTGAGTAGGATAACATCCAGTCTCCTCGCTCCGGCGAGTGGAGCGACCGGATCTCCAAGCGTGAGGACGAAGGACCGCGCAATCTAGCGAGAGCGCGGGACTTTGGAGGAACGCGACGGACCGGTGAATACAACCATCCAGAGCGTAGCAGACAGAGGGACGCTGGCGAGGACGCCGAGTAAAGAAGACCATCCTTTCGCTTACCAGGAGGTGAGCGCTACACTGGGTAAGTTGTGCACCTGGCAGGACACGGGACGCCGCTCCACCAGACACAGCCCCCAGCAACACTATATCCCCACACTTCCTATTTGAATTAATTTTTCTTCATCCTATACCCAATTTTAAGCAGTAACAATAGTTAACTGGACAACAGCTGACCTGTATATACTTTTACCCGGTCAGGGAATCCATAAATCTTATTAATTCACCCGGTTAGGGTACGTCTGATTTAAAGACAAAATCCCGGTCGGGGTATTATTCAACCTTGGAGCAATCCAAGAACAATAATCTAGTAATCTAATAATCTAGTAATCCATATAGTACAATTAACTGTATAAGGAGCACTGTGACTCCAAGAATTAACACCATCCGTCCTATCAGTTTAATAAAGTAAATTAACACTTTGTGGGGTTTACATTTATATCCGCAATCATAATCAGTACACACAACTAGCGCGGATCTTCTAACCTCTTTATCAATCTCCAAGAAATAGGCACAGGGTACCCTATATAGATGCAGCAGCTGGGTTAACGAAACCACAATCTAGAGAGCGCTTGCCCCTATAATAAATAATATTATCATTCAACAGTGTCTGTTCATAGGCTCCATTAACTGACTAATATCTGCCTTGGTTTTTTTCAGTTCAGACCCTACCTCCTCTACAACAAGTAAAATTAGGTCTAGGGAACATTTATTCAGTACTGCACACCACTGGCTGCAAAAACTGGATTGTTGCGGCCGATGGTGGGTACGTTGTTCACCCTAAATCCTCTTGGGATTTGTTTGGTACGAAAGTATTCGGAAAAAAATTGTCCATGTAATTCAAGGTCAATTTCTCTGCGTTTGTACTTCAGTAGACGATAATAAAGGTCCACTGAAGTTTCAGCAGGCAGACCCTGAAATTCAAATTGATCGAAGAGGAATTTATTTGCATCATCATCAGTGAGAGACCATACCCCACATTCAGCTTGTGCGAGTAACTCATCATCTAGAAAGTTTGAGGCTCCTTGTGACATATATGTATCAATATATACAATCAATCTCGAATGGAGCGACACTCAAAGAAAAAAATCAGCAACACAATACGTTTAAATCAATAATAGCATTAATCTAAATATTACACACATTTAAAAATTTCTATAGGGTAAAATAATATACACCCATGTAAATAATCTAAAGACATGAAGAATTCAAATGTTTCAACGTATTTGAAGACCGGTGTCAGGCAAAAAGCGATTCACAGATCCAAAGAATGCTTGAATCCAGCCTATAATAAATCAATCCGTAGCCTGCACTCTCTGCATAAACTTCAGGTTCAACATTCGGGGTGCAATCCTCAAACCAAAAAATGGTCAAATGTACATCCAATTGTTTCTTCCACACATGGAAAATAACAGAGGGCACTCACCAGAGGTAAAAGTTCACGCTGTTTTAATCATCACTGGTAAATATAATGTCGACGTTTCAGTCCCGAAGGGCTTTCCTCAAGACACCAATCTCATAGTAAATATCATCTTTATACAAGTGGTCATATCACCAGATAATGTACATAAGTGTAACAATCAATCTCTATTTATACCCAAACCAATCACACATGATGCAACTCACCATCAGTACACAACGCTGAACGCAATGCGGCACAGCTACGGGGACCGGAAGCCATGTGACGTGAGCCAGGATTGGTCTGATTACGATAAGGAAATAAGGAGGCAGTTGGCTGATACTAACACCTATGTGAGGTTGCATTATAACCCTATTGATAAATTGAAAAAACGAGTTGATGATTTAATTAACATAGGGTTGTTTAACAATTGGTTGGATAAGGACACTGCAGAGTTTTTGACGGTTGAGTACCCGATTACACCTATTATATACACACTCCCCAAGATCCATAAGGACCCCTTGCGTCCACCTGGAAGACCTATAATCTCCGCAAGGGCTTCTTTGTTACAACCCTTAGCAATTTATATAGACACTATATTGCAACCCTACGTAATAAAGGGTCTGAGTTACATCAGAGACACAGGGGATTTTTTGGAAAATTTGAATGAAGTTGGTGAGCTTTCCGTTGATAGCTTTCTGGTTACAATGGATGTATGTTCATTATATACCATAATCCCCCATGCTGATGGACTCAGTGCTCTACGTGAAGTATTAACTGGAACTGACTCTATGAGGAGCTCTATGAATCATCCTCCGGCTGAATTTGTATTGGAGATGACTGAATTGGTGTTAAGTAATAATGTTTTCATATATGGAAAGGATTATTACTTACAGTGCTCCGGGACAGCGATGGGATCGAATCTCGCTCCGGTTTATGCGAACATCTACATGACCGAGTACAAGAAGAAATATATTTTCCCGCTGTTCCGGGCACATATTTCATTTTTTTAAACGGTTTATAGATGACGTTTTCTTGATTTGGAGTGGCACTTGAGAAAGTTTTCTAGATATGATGACCCATTTAAACAGTTTGGATAATGCAGTCCGCTTTACATATCAGATTGATGAAAATAAAATTAACTTTCTTGATTTAACAATCTATAAAGATGGTGCAAAGTTGGGCACCACTTTGTATAAAAAAGATACGGACTGGAATACATTTTTACAGGCCTCCAGCTTTCATCCCATCCATTTAAAAGATAGTCTGCCTATCTCACAGTTTCTCAGAGTACTCAGAAACCATACCAATGATAGGAACACACAACAACAGCTGACTGAGATGACGTCAAGTTTCTTGGAACGTGGATACAATATAAAAACTGCCCAGAGGTGCCTCAAAAAAGCCAGAGCACGCTATAAATAAGGTAAAAACACTCCTGGAACATCGGAAATTGATACACGCATGGTCTATGTAAGCACATATGATGCCAAATCCAGTTTGGTTAAAAAGAGTATCAGAAAGCATTGGCCGATATTGTCTTCAGATCCGGCCTTGAAGGGTATAGGTAAGGTGCTGCCACTAATGGCTTATAGGTGTGGACCGAATCTAAAGCAGATGCTTCTGAGACCAGTGGTAAGACCTACGCCAGACACCTCGCAAGCATGGCTATGCAGCCAGAAACCTGGATGTTTCAAATGCAAAGGGTGCGTGACCTGTGGGGCTATATGCAGACTGGGTCACACTTTCCACATCCCTTGACAGGACGTAAAATGCGGATTAAATATAAACTTTTATGCACAATGGATCATGTAATATATTTGCTTACTTGCCCATGTGGCCTATGATATGTGGGAATGACCACTAGGTGTTTCCGCGAAAGAATGGCAAACCACAGGTTATCAATTCGTCAAGCATTGAACTCTGGGACCTCGGACAAACCCATTGCCATACACTTTATGAAATTACATCATCAAGTGGCTACGCTGAAGTGTCGGTTAATTGACTGGGTGCCCCCCCCCGATTCGAGGTGGTGATAGGGCCTTGCAACTACGGAGACTTGAGAGCTGGTGGATAAATAAATTGGGAACTATGACCCCGAGAGGCCTTAATGAATCCAATCCTCTGAACATATTTTTGAAATAAAGAAATGGGTGCTTTGAGCTATAAGGGTCATCTATCTGGAAAATTCAGCAATTTTATATTATATTTGTTGTTTGTGTGTTTTTGGGCACTATATTATATATATATTTTTTTCATGTGTATCTTGATTTATGCCCAGATTATCTCAAACATGATATTTGAAATCAGCATATGTTCTAACGTTATATGTTGAATCAACTTGTGGATTTATGGTCCCTGATTTATATGTAACAGTCAGGTTTTGACTGTCTGTGCGTTTGATAATGGGTATCATACCACAAAGATGTAAACAAAAATTATGTCATATATTAGACTGGTTAAGCCTCGCCCTTTTGTGATGTAGCGCAGTTGCAGTCCTGCCTTTTTGTGATGTAGCAGTGTTGACTCCACCCCCGTTTGGTGTGTCGGACGTTTTAAAGCTTCACAGTGCATTAATAGTGACATAGGTAAAATATGGGGGATTCCTGAGTCACTCTCCGCGTGAGGACATCACATGGCGAGTGTATTGTACACCCGTGATTTTGGCTGGCTATCCGGTGATTGTTTATTGTTGCTGCTGAGTCACTCTCCACGTGATGATATCACGTGGCGAGTACATGATACACCCGTGATCTAGGCTGCCTATCCGGTGATTGTTTGTTGTTGTTGTTAGGCAACCAAACAGCGGTGTGACGTGACTTCCGGTTCACGTCACATGGCTTCCGGTCCCCGCAGCTGTGCCGCATTGCGTTCAGCGTTGTGTACTGATGGTGAGTTGCATCATGTGTGATTGGTTTGGGTATAAATAGAGATTGATTGTTACACTTATGTACATTGTCTGGTGATATGACAACTTGTATAAAGATGATATTTACTATGAGATTGGTGTCTTGAGGAAAGCCCTTCGGGACTGAAACGTCGACATTATATTTACCAGTGATGATTAAAACAGCGTGAACTTTTACCTCTGGTGAGTGCCCTCTGTTATTTTCCATGTGTGGAAGAAACAATTGGATGTACATTTGACCATTTTTTGGTTTGAGGATTGCACCCCGAATGTTGAACCTGAAGTTTATGATGAGAGTGCAGGCTACGGATTGATTATATATATATATATGTACACACACACACACACTCACGCGTATACACATACAGACACAGCCGTGGCTGCTGTTTCTTTTGAAGTCATGACTGCTCTGATTGGCAGTATGAAGGTGTTAGTAACGTGTCATATAATAGAACTGTGCCATGAATAGTGATGTGTACAACAGTAATTAAAGAAAATAATAAGACAGTTGATTTGACTGATTAAAGTGTGTAGTTACACATCCATTTTCAAATTAACTGTCTTATTATTTTATTTTTTATTATCAATCTACAGAGATATGTTGAAGAGTAAGTGGTGCTTCGATTTTTATTATTTCAATCTGCTACTCATAAAACCTTGTATTACCTGGTCTGAGTAGATCATACTAAATAATGATACATATATTAGGAAAACGCGTGCAATCCTGTTAATTATCGAATGAGTTTGGGAGCTGTTGCACTCAGCAGTTTGTAAGCACTAATTTCTAACCCCACTTTGGCACAAATTACTTTGTCTCTTTTTATTTTACTGAAATATTATTCTGTGATCCACAATAGTAGGTAAAATTTATTGAATATATCATGTTAAAAGGGAACATATTCAGAATTAATATTAATGCACGTACCATGAAAGTCTTGTAATTGTTTTTTTTAATAATTCGTATTTATTATTGTTTCAATTGTGAATTTAGGGTACAGACAAAAAAGGGGAAAAGAACAAACAGATAGGGGGAGGGGAATACATTACAGTAGTCATCTGAAGTGTACAATATGCATAACAACAAAACAGTTATATAAGATAACCTTTAACATCCCCAAATCCAAGAGAGAAATTAAAATTAATGATCTATTTTGTACCATTCTCAAGAAAATTCACCTCATTATCTTTCTTCATCTCTTTCATCCTATCTGGGGGACACTGCCAACTGTAGGATTAGAGGAGAGGAACTAGTTAAAACTATTGGAGCTGAAACTCCCCCCACCTCTGAGCCCTCCCAACTGCTCCAGCAATACAGTTTTTTATTTAATGCCTGAGGAGAGGCATGAAGATTTTCGGGTAGAAGCATTTGTTTGTGTGTAGTATCTCTTTGTTTGTATTGTAGGTTACATGAATCCATCAGGATTTTAGGGAGCGGGCATTATGGCAACACTGGCAGTCAGCCTCTGTCTTTACTGCAGCAGTCCGCTCCCTGCCCCGGAAGACTGTCACCAGGCACTTGTAGGTGCTCTCGGAGCCTGCAATTATTTTTCTTATTGGCAGTGTCCACTGGCTTTAAGCAGAACCACTACCCAGCAGTCACAGCTTGTGCATTCAGTGGTCAAAGGCTACAGGGGCAGCGCTGGTCGACCAGGGTAGCACAGTCAACCGCCTAGTGTACCGGAGACTGTCTCTCAGGCTCCGGTTCTATGGAGTGTTATATTGGCTCCCACTTCCTCTTTTATTACTTTGGGTACTGTTCCACATGGCAGGTGCCATCTTACTTGCATATTTCCAGTGCAGGGGGCGGTCCCTGTTCTCAGAACCCTCCTACTTAGCTTCCCGGGCTGTGATGTCAGACACCACTAGCCCTGCTTCCCTGAGGACATGCCAGAGTGCTAGGGAGTTATGCTGGGTACACACTGACAGATATATTGGGCAATTAATTGATCGGCCAATATATCGGGTGCCCATCGGCCAGTGTGTACCAGCGTTATGTCTGTGAACTATGTAATTCACAGACATATCGCATCTGCTGCACAGTCGCTGGCAGATATATCTGTCCATCGGGCAGTGTGTACGGGAGGTCTGCCGACCTTCTGTACACTTGCAGCAGAGGCCGCAAGCTAGCGAGACCTGTGGCCAGTGACAGATGATGGTCATTCAGTTTGTATAAACAACCATCATCTGCAGATATATCTTCTCTACCCTGGACTTTAGTCTATACCTAAAGTTTATTTTTCTTGTGCATTATTTTATCACATTAGCAATAGTGGGGAACTAAGATTTGCTGTGCATAGCCCCCTCTCACCATACCTTTTTATATACTGCTTTTTATTTCATACTACAGCTAACCTCTATATACATCTAAAGGTCAGCTCATTCATTTAGCAAGGGATTTGATTCCTTTATTACAGCTACTCCCAGAGGGATTACTTCTGGAAAACCTCTCAAGTTCAGCAGATGCGTTGCGGCAGGCCTCTCCATGTCCCAGTTGAACAATGCAAAAACTATGGCATATTTCAAATGGCAGAGCTGGACCAGGAGTCACCAGCCCTTGACAGAGACGGCTTGCATCATGCGGTGGGTGGAGAAGTTCTTTCTGGCCATCTTGGTTATATTCATTCTGGGAGCAGACAATTGGTAAGCCAACTTTCTCAGTCGGCACGCGGTCCTTCCTGATGAGTGGGCATCGCACCAGGTTGCATTAACCTTTCTTTTGGGAAGATTGTAGAAAGCTGAGGTATTCCACGCATCGATCTCATGGCCTCCAAGCTGAACAGTAAGCTGTCATGTTACAGGACACAGGCCTGGGATCCTCAGGCAGCCTTAGTGGATGCTCTGACTGCGAGATGGTCCTTTCACCTGGGTAAACTGTTCCCGCCTATCTTGCTGCTGATGTAGGTGATCCTCCACATCAAGGGCTTTTCCTGCATTCAGATATGCCTTGGCTAGCTTTGTTGGCTTGGCACTTGAAACTAGGACAGGCTCTTGGTCCTCTATGATGCTCAACAGTGGGGCTGGCCTGCCTGTACACAGTGCATTGATCGCTGAATCACTTCTATTAAGCAAGCTTATGTCGCTTTGGGTAAGCTGGTGCCTGACCCTATCCAGGCATATTCTGGAGTGCTTTTTGGGTGGCAGGGTGCCTTTGTTGAACAAGTGTGCAGAGAGGCTACTTGGTCCTCTTGCTCACCCTCAGCAATTTTTATCAGTCCCTCGCTGGCTTGGTAAATATCTGGCTTGCTGGAGCAGGTGGGAGGCAGCGTTGCAGCTCCAATAGTGTTAACTATTTAGTGCCTACATCTCAGCCTTTCTTCTAAATCCACAGTCTGTAGTGTTCCCCCAGATGGACTCTGAGGAATTGATTTTACAGTGACTACAAAAAACTGCTTTTCCCAGCATTATGCTTGTGATTTAATATAGGGATGAGATCACGGATTGATTAATGATGCCTTTTGTGTGGGTTCTTAGTTAACTATTTTATTTCTCCCAGATGGATGTAAAAGCAGGAATACCTCGGATGGACATCTCATTTTGTCTCCAGATTTTAATATAGAAGCCAACACCACAAGAGAGTCTCCAGAAGCAAACTGTGTTACCCTAAATATACATCCAATACTTCACAGTGTAGATATATCACCTGATCCCGCTTTTAATGAGGAATGTTATCCTGGTAACTCACATATTGCTATAAATAGTACAGATCATAGCAGTGACGCTACTTTTTCCTCTATTGAATGTGGTAAATATTTAACAAATCAGTCAGTCTCTGTTAGACACAAGAGAAGTCACACAGGTGAGAAACCATTTCCATGTTCTGAGTGTGGGAAATGTTTTCCATATAAATCAACTCTTGTTATACATGAGAGATGTCACACAGGTGAGAAACCATTTCCATGTTCTGAGTGTGGGAAATGTTTTACACAGAAATCACTTCTTAATATACATGTGAGAACTCACACAGGTGAGACGCTATTTCAATGCTCTGACTGTGGAAAAGGTTTTAAAATGAAATCACATCTTGTTAGACATCAGAGATGTCACACAGGTGAGAAACCATTTACATGTTCTGAGTGTGGGAAATGTTTTACACAGAAATCACATCTTGTTACACATGAGATAAGTCACACAGGTGAGAAGCTATTTTCATGTTCTGAGTGTGAGAAATGTTTTACAAAGAAATCAGTTCTTGTTATTCATCAGAGAAGTCACACGGGTGAGAAACCATTTCCATGTCCTGAGTGTGGGAAATGTTTTACATATAAATCAGATCTTGTTATACATCAGAGACGTCACACAGGTGAGAGGCCATTTCTATGCTCTGAGTGTGGTAAATGTTTTGCAATCAAATCAGATTTTGTTAGACATAGGAGAATTCACACAGGTGAGAAATTATTTCCATGTCCTGAGTGTGGGAAATGTTATAGATGGAAATCAGCTCTTGTTACACATCAGAGAAATCACACAGGTGAGAAGCCATTTACATGTTCTGAGTGTGAGAAATGTTTTACACAGAAATCACAACTAAGTAGACATCAGAGACGTCACACAAGTGAGAAACCATTTCCATGTTTTGAATGTGGGAAATGTTTTACACGAAAAACAGATCTTGTTAGACATCAGAGAAGTCACACAGGTGAGAAAACATTTCCATGTCCTGAGTGTGGGAAATGTTATAGATGGAAATCAGATCTTGTAAAGCATCAGAGACAACACACAGGTGAGAAACCATTTTCATGTTCTAAGTGTGGGAAATGTTTTACACATAAATCACAACTAAATAGACATCAAAGATCTCATACAGATGAGAATCTTACTATTATGAGGCAACAATAAATTCACACTTGAATGTCCATGATATATTAGACATGAAACAGGGTTTCATTATTATTGTACATATAAGCCTGCAATTCTAACCACTATGCCACTGTGTATAGTAAAACTAGTTAATGTAAATGATTAAAAAAAGGCCATAATTAAATGTACAGAGTGATCAAAGTGGTATTTTCACTGCGTTGTGTAGGACAATTCATTGCTGCAGTCACACGGTATAATAACATATTATCATTGAAGTACTATCCACAGACTTAAATGATATGTTTTATCAACACAATACTACAGTGTTACTTTATGCTCGATTAGTTTGTATTGAATTGATTCTGTGCAACAGGTTTTTTTGTATTGTTATACTACTGCTCAACTTGTTTTCCTCATATATTTTCTTTGTGTATGTGTTTTTTTATTGTGTAATAAATGAAAAAAATAAATGTATATGTGTATATAATGGTGGCACTCACAGGACTTGAAAATAAACAATAAAAAACAGATGGGCTGTTCCACATGCACTCGTGACAGAATTACAGAAACAGTCGCTTCCATTTCCAGTAGATGCATTAAACGGCATCTTCTGCAAATTAAGTACTATATCTAGGCAGAGCCGCCGGTCTCAATACCGACATCAGAATCCCAACAAGGGACTTAAGATAGGCTTCGAAATACCGACGCCTATCTTAATCCCGATGCCGGGACGCCTACGGACATACCCGAACGGGGTAAGTCTGGGGTGCCCTTAGGGTTAGCGGTGGGGGTGGTGGGTTAGGTTTAGGGAGCGTAGCAGTTAGGTTTGGGGGGGGAGGTTAGGGTTAGGCACCCCTAGAGGGGAGGGTTAAGGCTAGGCACATCCCCTAGAGGGTTAGGTTTAGGGTGATGTACGGAGGGGTAAGGGTTAGGCACTAGAAGGGTTGTTAGGGTTAAGCACCACTAAGGGAGGGTTGGCGGGGTAGAGATAGGGTACTTATCTGCCCTGTCTGGATCTTCTCCCTTCGGGCTGCCGGCGTCGGGATACTTCATACCCACTCCGTCTCTGCAATTTGTTGTCACAAAATTTGCGGTGAAGATGGCAGCGAATCAAGATTTAAGCACATTCAAAGAGGATTGTCATTTGCAGCAATTTCAAAGGAGTTCTGTGACTACACATCAGCTAATACCTCTAGCGTGCGCCACCGATGTGTCAGTCAAATAATCATGGACAGCGTTGTCTGGCACACACTGTAACATCTGACTGGCATATGAAATGTAATGCTGGGTCCACAAGTAACATCAGCATTCAAACAGTACAATATTCCTTGTTTTCTATAGGGTACAGAAGCCTGCAGCCCACTCGGGTCCCATTGCAGACCTCATGCCTTAAGGCTCTTTGCACGGTCTGTACTCATGAAAACTGCCACTGCACACAAGCTTACAACTGTTTTAGGCAGATGGACAATTGAGGCATGTAGAGACAACCCCACAAGGCAATTGAAGCCATATGCCATCAAGGGACAGTTCTCCAATGTTGGATGATCTGCGCATGGGATCTGTACTGCTTATGTCCAGATCTGTCTGCGAGGGTGGTCACAGTGCCTCCTAAGCCGCAGCATGCTTGATATGCTGCGGACATTTGGGGACAGGAAAAGGGTGAAATGTAGCATCCCAGAAAATAGGGCCAAGCCAGCCCCATTTTCTAGGCATCCCGAAGCCAGTGGCTGCAGCCTTGGACTCGTTTTTACTGGCATGATTTACCTGGACATCCTGAGTAACCTGAGGGTTATTCAGATGTCCGATGGTCATACAGTTGATCTGATGGCTGCGTCTCTGAATGCAGCATCAAATCAGAGATGTTGGCAGTGGGTGTCATTACTTAAGACACCTCCTGAGGTTTGAGCATATTGTAGCACAGCCGCTATGTACAAAGACGCCCAATCGCGCCCAAAGTCAATAATTATGCACTTCATAGGGTCCAGTGGATGCAGTCTTTTAAACTAAATTGGAGTAATTAGCTAATATCAACAATATAAAGAATGAACAATATATACATGTGACTGAACCAAGTGGAACAGCCATATAAAAAATATCATTAAATAGTAAAAAATCCTAATTATTTGTATATATGTAGTTAATTTATGAGATACACCTGTGAAGGACAGTCCGCTCCAGGCTATTTGACAGAGACCCTCCATGTTACGCCACACACTCTCCTTTGAAAGGACAATACAACCCTATACACTTCTTATTCAGTTCAGTATCCTCCCATAGAAGTGAACTCTTTAGGGAGTTAATGTATTGTTTCCCTATATTTTAAATAAATTATCCAGTCATTTAGAAAAGCATATACTGCTACATTGGGGAATAAACCTTATGTATGGTATATTTAAATGAATATCCTCCTGATTAAGTGAACATCTGAGAGAGGTTATTTATTATTAGCTGGAACAAAAAAATCAAGCAGTTTAGTCTAGAATAATGAAAAACTAGTCCCTTACTCTGCATAAATTGGAGCCTAGCAATATAGGATTGTTAGAGGTAGTGTCAACACTTAAGATATAAACATGAATAGTTAAATAAATACATTTCATGCATATTGATTTTGTTTTCTTATATAATTCAGACTTTGAAAACGCTCATAGTATTACTATTATACTTGATGTTTTGTAGGTTTAGCGACTCCACGTTTCTATTGTTCACAAAGTGGATGAGCTTATGTAAGTTTGGGCTTGGAATTAGCTAATGTGCATTTCAGACTTCTAGATAGATTTGAATAGTTTTTTACGCACTTTGCCATGTTTAGTGTATCATTTTTGCTATATTCCCATACCTATGTTGTCCACTTGTCTTTGTATTTTGTTACCAATATACTGCATGGGTGGCTTTTTGTCACGTTCCTCCATGTTTTTGGTTTTGCCGTTTTTTTTTCCTTCTACGGCAAACATTTTAACCCTAATTTCTTGGGTTATCTCAGTTTCCCCTATGTGTTCCTTTTTTTTTTTGTGTGTGTGTGTCTTTTATGTTTTTTTTTCAGGTTTAATTTGTATTTTGGGTACCATAGGCCACATTACTACACCTCTGCTAGAACCTTGGGTATTTATGTCAAACCAATGTCTCCTATTTATGGTCTATAGATTATGGTTCAATTTTATTCTTTAAATGTACATGGTCTGAACTCCCCTAACAAATGCAGGCTAGCTTTGTCCACCTTCCATAGACATAGAGCTAAAGTTGTGGCTCTACAGGAGACTCATTTTTCATCTTTGGCCCCACCGATTTTAAGAGATGCGAGATATAATGTTGCTTATTATGCGAATGGCCCTCTCAAAAGGAATGTGGTAGCTATACTGTTCCATAATTCAGTAACTTTCACTTTAACAAAAAAGGTAGAGGATAAGAACGGACGGTATCTGATATTAGTGGGTCAGCTGGATGGTAAAGAGGTTACACTAGTTTCTCTCTACGCCCCTAATACCCTTCAAATACCGTTTCTTAGGCGAGTGTTTGAGGAAGTCCACCAGATTAGACGAGGCCATACGATTATAATGGGTGATTTTAATTTAGTCCCCGATAGTCGAATAGATAAATCGTCAGCTAATTCCCTCGGAGTGATCAGTGGCATTGCGGATTCATCTGCTCTGCTGCGGAAGCTCTTGGTGGAATTTGATTTATATGATGTGTGGCGAGTTCATTCGCCTACTGTGAAAGACTACACGTTTTTTTCACACGTACATAATACTTATTCACGTATTGATTTGATTCTTTTAGACAAACATTTACTCCTACATGCCAATCCAGTATCAAGCCTATAGTTTGGTCTGACCATGCTGCGGTAACGTGGACTTGGGATGGTCATAATACAAGATTTCCCCCTAGACCAAGGCGTTTACCAGATCACTTATTATCTACTCCCGAGGGTGTTAAACCATTAGCTGATGCCCTGGAATCCTATTTGGCAACCAATGACCCACAAGACACTTCTAGCACAACACACTGGTGCGCCCTCAAAGCTGTCCTTAGAGGTGTAGCCATTCAAACAAGTTCGCGACTCAAGAGACAATATTTATTCAATCAATCTGAGTTGGAATTTCGCTTAGCTCAGGTTGAGTCTTTGAATAGAGCCCGTCCCTCTCGCATTCTAAAGAGAGAACTAGTTTCTATCCGTAATCAACTTCAGAAATTATTTTTGGCTCGCATGAAATCGTCCCTAATTAAACTGCAGCAAAAGTTCTATAATTCAGGGAATAAGGCAGGCAAGTTCCTAGCTCGTAAATTGCGCAAACGTCAGGCCAGAAATAGGATTGAATATTTAATTACACCCAATAATAAGAAATTACTTAACCCTGCTGAGATTGCAAACGCCTTTGCTGAGTATTACGTGGATCTGTATAATCTCCATACTGACAGTACTATAACACAACCATCTGGTGCTTCTATTTCTGCCTTTTTACGAGATATTACTTTTCCTAAGTTAGGAGAGGATGCTTTGGCAGTTTTAAACGCCCCTTGGACTGAACAAGAAACCCTGAATGTTGTTAAAGCATTGCCCGTGGGGAAGTCCCCTGGTCCGGATGGGTTTACCAATTCTTTTTATAAACATTTTGCGAATTCGATTTCTCCTATACTTACTTCGCGATTTAATTTTGTTTCCGGTCAGGGTAGCTTCCCAGTAGAGATGTTGGAAGCTCAAATTATCACCTTACCTAAACCAGGTAAACCTCCTTCCTCCTGTCTGAATTTTCGCCCAATAGCCCTACTCAATTCAGACATAAAAATATATGCCAAGATGGTTGCTAGTCGGATGGCCCCTTTTATTCCCCTCTTGATTCACCCGGACCAGGTGGGCTTCGTCAGTGGCAGACAAGCATCAGATAACACTCGTAGGGTCTTCGATTTGGCAGAGCTGATGCTGAGGCGAAGTCAGGAGTTCATTCTTCTCTCTTTGGATGCCGAGAAGGCGTTTGATCGCCTTCATTGGCTGTTTCTCTATGAATCACTAAGCCATTTTGGCTTTAGGGGTGCTATCCTGCAGTCTGTCAAGGCTCTCTACAGCAATCCTACAGCTAGAGTGTTCAGTAATGGCTTCCTCTCATCCCCATTTAATATTAGAAACGGTACAAGACAAGGATGTCCTTTATCCCCACTTATGTACGTTTTAGCCATTGAACCACTGGCTTCAGCAATTAGAAATTCCCCTTTATTTCCTGGAGTGTCGGTCGGTGCAGCATCACATAAATTATGTTTGTTCGCAGACGATATTCTTTTGTTTGTAACTAATCCTGTTGCTTCGTTACCGACCCTTCATGGAATACTAGACAAATTTAGTTCAGCTTCACTATACAAACTTAACACTACCAAGACTGAGGCCCTACCTTTTAACATACCTGATCTGGTTTTGTCGCGTCTACAAGCTCAATATAGGTACAATTGGAAAACAGATTATCTTCTCTATCTTGGTATTAACATTCCGAACAGACTGGACAACTTTGCTAAGGTAAATTTTGACCCAACAATAAAACACATAGCCGAATTGTTAAATAATTGGTTGGGGTTTGAGGTTTCTTGGCTGGGTCGCCTTGCAGCATTTAAAATGATGATTTTGCCAAAGTTAATGTATTTATTTCGCACCATTCCCTTTGCGGTCCCGAAACACTTTCTCATTAAGGCCCGCAAACTAATTGTGTCTTATATATGGAAAGGTAAAACACCACGTATAGCTTACCAGCGTTTGACTAAACCTAAAATCCAGGGGGGGTTACAAATCCCAGACCTAGAGTTATATCAATCAGTGTGTTTAGTTTCACAAATTAGTGACTGGTTTCTTCCCCCTAACACTAAACCTTGGGTTGACTTAGAAAGGGTATTAATGAAAGAGTACCCCCTAGTGGATTTAATTTGGACACCCAAACAAATACGTCCTTTATCGAATAATACCCCTAGGGCCATAATCGACTCGCTTAAAAGTTGGGACGACATAATACTTCAATCTAAATGTATCAAACTGCCGGCTAAATCCTTATCTTTATCCGCTATAGCTCGCTTGATCCCTGATCTACCAGTGGCGACTTGGCGTTCTTGTGGGATTGAAACCATTGCTGACATCTCGAGTTCTCTAATCCCGTTTTCTCAAATTCAATCTCAATTTCAACTGCCTCCTGGAGAGCTTTTTTCCTATCTTCGCATTCAGCATTGGGTGGTTAATTTGATAAAGGCAGGTGGCTCTTTGGATTTACCTTCGGCTGATATCTTGGCTAAATTAAAAAGAGGTAATTCTAAGGGTACTATCGGCTTTTGGTACTCCATGTGTCTTGAGGCCTGCCCTCCAGTTAAGTCCAGGTCTCAGGAGCATTGGGAGCCTGATCTTCAGGAGGTTTTTACTCCCAAGCAGTGGGAATCTATTTTCACTACTGCCCACAAATTGTCCAAATGTTATAATCATTTAGAATTACAGTATAAAATTCTCCATAGGCTATATTTCACTCCAGCCAAATTACACGTAATATGGCCATCGCAATCAAAATACTGTTGGAGATGTAATATGTGTGTTGGTGACATATTCCATATTTTTTGGAGCTGCTCTCATATTCAGGCTTTCTGGAAAGATTTATTTGATTTCCAAGGTATTGAAAGCTAATATCCAACCTTCCCCCTCATTGGCGTTACTTCACGTTTATCCTGTAGATATGCCCAAAACTGACTGTTATGTAGTGGGTCATGTGCTTTTGGCTGCCAAGACAGCAATAGCTCAATTATGGAAATCATCTACTCTTCCTTCTATTCACAAAATCATGCATAAGGTACAATTCGCATTTTTGATGGAAACTGTAGATGTTGTATACTCCACATCTGCTGTTTCGCCTTTGAGGTTATGGTTTAAATGGCAGGAATTTGTAACTGTTGGTGGGGGTGCAGACCTTCTGCTTGGAGATATGCCTTCTGTATGAAAATAATTTGGGCATTGGTCTTTACTGAGATCTAGGCATTCTGAATATGATACAATTTATATGTACTGTATAACTTTCTCTTATTTGAGTACTGTGGTACCTTCTCCTTTTTTTATTTTTCAGTTTGGTTTTGTTTTGTTTTTTTTGCTTAATTTTCTCCCCTGGTTTCATTGTATTCTCATGTTACTTATTTTATGTCATTTATATCCAACTACTATAATTGTAAGTAATGTGTCTTTACTTTATTTTCTTTTGTTGTATCTGTGTTTTTCTTGTTGAAAAATTAATAAAAACTTATTGAAGAGAAGATATAAACATGAAATATGGGCTGAAATTGGCAAATAAGAGATGACCCAACAACATTTTTTGTAAATAATCATATGATTTATTATTTAGATTAATTACATATTAAAAAACAAAATTAAATTTAAAAATGGACAAAATTCTTTTAATTGTTGTAGACAATGGTTAAAGGAATAATTAAAAATATGATTAATTTAAATAATTTAAAAACAAGTTAAAAGTCAGATTAAAAAAAACAAATCATAAAAGGAATATTAAATTGTCACTTAAAATTGCAGCGCGTATCACAACACCTGGCAGCTTCCTTAGGCAGTAATTAGGGTAGTCAGAATGGGTAGAAATATATAGGCTCCATAATTGATTGCATAATTAATACCTTTTTCAGACAGAAAATGGCAAAAAACCCAGCTTTTCCCCGGCATTTTGCGTGGCAGGTTATTTGCCATTTTCTGTCTGATACCCCTTTCACACAGGAAAATGAAAATCCCAGGTAATTCACTTTTACCTGGTAATTTGCTAAACAATCTGTTTTTTTTTCCCTGTGTGAAAGGGTCAACCCGGGACTTAATTCCCGGGTCTACGACCCTTCAAAAACCAGGGCCGGAGACCTGAGAATTTAGTCCCGGGGTGACCCTTTCACACAGGGAAAAAACTTGGGTTGTCTAGCAGATTACCGGGTAAAAGTTAATTACCCGTGATTTTCAGTGTGAAAGGGGTATAAGGGAGTATACTTGATTGCAGAGAAATGTTACATAAACGTGCAATTAGTGCTCAAAAGTTAAGTAACGCCAATACAATTGAAAAACAAAATGAGATATACAGTAAAACATTAGAGATTAATTAAGGAAAGAGTAGGCAAGAAAGCATCAATAAATCATGATTATATAGGCTCAATAGTTAATTGAACAATTAAGGAAGTTTAAATGATTTTATCAAAATGTTACATAAACGTGGAATTAGTACCAGAACTCAAATTCAAAAATTAAGTGAAACTAGTGCATATTGAAATTCATATATAATTGAAATCCTAATTGATATAAATGAAAACATTAGAAATTAATGAAAATTGGGGGGAAAAAAGATAAAATAAATTATAAAATGGGTATACATAAATATATAAATATATATATATATATATAGAAACGAGGGTGGTACAAGAAGGCAAGGTAACAAGATCTCACATGTGTAATGTTCTCCATTTCCCTCCAGGCCAGAGCCGGTAGACCACCGATTTCTTTCACGGCCATTACACTGCGCCTTATATCAGTCATACTGTCCCAACATCAGTTGTAAGATGGCGGGGCTGGCGGAAATATGGTTACACATTGAGGTGCATAGTGTGATCAGATTTTCCATCTAAAAGGACACATCAGCAGGTGAAATTCATCGTCATCTTGTTGAGGTGTACGGTGATAATGTCATGTCATGGGAACAGGATTGGGTTTGGTGAAACTGCCTTTGATAACGGCAGGGCAGACGTTCTAGATGAGCAGCGTTCCGGCCAGCCAAGCACATTATCAAAGACAGACAGAAAGCTGCCAAAGTAGTTAAAGTAGTGCTCAAGTAGCACATAGTTATCTGGCGTGAATCAGGTAGAGAAAGCATTAAAAAAGAGCAGCCTGTTAATAGGCTGAGCGCAAAACACACCATAGCCACATACAGCATAGTTCACCAATACTCAGGACTCCTGGGGTCAGCGAGATAATTAAGAATGGGGATTGTGGTGGAGAGACACAATCGATGACAGAAAATATGAAGATAAGAAAGTACAACATATCTAGAGGCAGGAGCAAAGCAATGAAAACAAAAAATTTCACATTACAAAAACTGGTAAAAAATACGTTGGCAATAAAAAAATAACAGCAGGAATCTCCCACCAGCCAGGCTCAGGAGAGTCCGGCAACAGACCAGACTCTCTGATTAGCAGTGTTGAACCAGAGGTGAGGAGAATTAAATGGAATATTCCATGCATTAAGAATCTTAATGCTACCCTAAGTAGACAACGTCTGTGGAACCATTATTAGTATCAACTTATCAGGAATCCCTGCCCATAAGCAATATTTGCCTTTCTCAATGATCTGATAGAGAGATTCGCCTTTTGGCAAGGGTAGTCTGAGACAGGACCCCATCCAACTGAAGCTCACCAAGGATAGCAGCAGAAGCCTCCAAAGGTCTGGTAGCCAAAAAATAGACTTCTGAATATGAGATAAGTGTGATAAAATCAAAATGGTGTTAGAAGTATGTATGTAAGATAGTAATTTATTAAATTTCAGTTACATGTATAAGAATTAAAATCTCAGTCTGACTAGAAAGGGTAGATTTTTTTCAATGGAAATAAAAAACAATAGTAATGAGATAAAATAAGCATAGAAAGTTCACAAAAGATACTCAATACAGCATAAATCATCAGAAAAATTCCCCTGAAAAAAAGATACAACTTATCCCCACAAGAAAATAAAGCCTTGTGAGAACTACGAGAGATATTGTAATAAGGCCCGCTGATAAAGGTGTGTGTATTTTTATCATGGGAAAAGAAGATTATATCAAAGAAGCAAGGAGATGTTTGGATGATCAGACAACATAAGAGAAACTACATAAAGATCTGACAAATGTACAGTATATATAAACTTTGCTCAATAGAGCTTATGGTAAAGGTATTTTGAACTAGAATAAATGTGAATACATGCACAATAAAACCCCAACTATACCCATCCTTTATTACCTGGCAATAATACATAGGAACATTGAATCGAGATCCTATGTAAAGAATCTGGACTTTTTAAGGAACAGAGGGCCTGATTCAGAGCTGGACGCTCTGAACGAGTGCCCGCTCTGAATCAGGGCGTTTTTTTTTTTTATAGTGCGGCCTTTTGGCCACTCGCATAGCTGTGGGTTACCACCCACAGCTTATGCGAGCGTCCATGATGGTCGCGATGGTCAAGACCATCGGGCTTGCGACAAGACCCTTGCGGTAGGGTCTCGTGGCCGCAAGCCCTGGAGTGCTTTTGGCTCTATCGGAACCAAAAGCTCTCCCACTGACATCACTAGTGATGTCAGTGGGGCCGGACCCAGACGGTAGGCGTCTGGGCTGCCACGCCCACCAAAGGGGGAGTGCTGTCACTCACCATTGACAGCATGCCCCCTTTGGTGCGAGAACCGGAGCGACAGCTTGCCCGTCACTATACGGGTCTCGCGCATGCGCACGACGGAGCAGCCTCCGGACTTGCCCAACATCGACCCGCTTGCGAGCGGGTCTGAATCAGGCCCAGCTTTCATAGAACAGAAAATAAAAAGGAACATATAGGAATCGTCTATTTTAATAGACAATAACATTTAATATAGTATATATATATATATATATATATATATATACCACTTAAAAGTCAAAATTTCAATTATATAACTACTAAATTGGCATAGTCACAATATAAATAACAATTGCATTAGCCACTTAAATCCTATGGCCTTGGATGTTAGTAGTATCCAGTAAATATAAAATAGCTCAAAAAACTTGTACTGATATCAAATATTCAGCAGATTAATTTTGTATTAGACATAGGCCAAGTGACTTCAGATAACTGCATGTAGTTAAGCCAATTTAGATCAAGATAATTTAGAAAAAGCTCCACATAAATTGAGAAACGCGTTGGTCAAGAGCTGTGGAAGAGACTGGTACCTGTTTTCCCAGGAAGGAGAATCTTATGTCAACTGTGCAATTAAGGCTTTTCTTCCTCCACGACCTAGTACGTCTTTTCACCAGCCATTAGTGGATTTTATATACATTTTACGCAGATGTTGTATTTTTACAAATTGTGTTACGCTATGAGGAGCAGCGTTATTTGTGTTCCATTTTGAGGAATGTTAGCGTATCAGGCAGGAAGGACTGCATTGCAATATCAGGAATGCTACAGGCATCTTTCCTAAAAATCGTTTTGTGAGTCGCTCCAGTAATACTCTGAGATAAAGTATTCCTATATTCTACACATTAGATATAGGTTTGATTTGTTTTCAGATATATTTGTGAAATTGAAAGAACCTTCATTGAAGCTTAAAAGACTATTTTATATGATAATTGTCAAAGCGCTATACCACACTACTGCAAAGTATTAAAAAACATAGTATACTGTAGAGATTGTATAAAGAGATGTGTGTAACCGTCTGTATAATGATTACTTGTATATTGCTCTGTGCGAATAGACAATTGTAGAATTTAGGGAATAAGACAAATTGGAACTAAAAACAACTTTTTGAGGCCAGATTCCAAGGTGGGCACGTTGCCGATGTCAGACGTAGTGGAGTCACAGTTCTCTTTCCAGGCACATGCAGAGAGAAGTGTAATGAAAATGTAGCAAGCGTTCCTGGGGGGTGACAGGGAGGTGTCTTAGCACTCGCACTGAGATGGTCCATCTTATGGGACTGTTATGGGATTGTCAAGGGCATCTAAGTGGAAGTGGGAATACAAAGATGCTTGACTGCTCACATAGGAGGCCATACTCTGATGGAGACACTCCACCTGTGCAAGTTTCGATGGGGGTGTGTAAAGACGCACCATTTGGTATTACAGTAGATGCTGGCGGTGGCCATCTTGGTCCCTACACTTTTAGACACACGGCTACACACCAGGGAAGGGCTTTATATCGGCATAAAGTCGCAGATGAGCAACCGCTTAATAGACTCATCTGCAGGTACTTCTTTGTCCACCTCTGAACCAGGCCCTCTCTAGTATAGATAACAAAGCACACAAGTTTGATTTGATGGTCTCAGCCATAATGGACACTCCCATAAAAGAATCCTAGATAAGTAACCAGGTCCAATCTGTAATCACAATGAACAGTGCATATTGGATTAGCACAGATATGAGTAAAGATGTCGGTATGTTATCAGCTTGGTTACTGATGCTGGAGGAGAGCCAGAAGTATCTCTCTTCTTAGCGATTACACATCATGGATGACTTGTCCTTGGGGCCTATTAAGGTGAATGGGTCCGTTATACATGGGGGGATAGCATTTTCCGCATGTGTAATGTAACGGATCCATTCACCATTACTGCCCCGATGTGCCTACCGTCCATTCATCAAGCAGTTAACCCAGGTGAGCCCCACCCCTTGCAATTGGAAGGAGATCCGGAGTGTGGCGCTTGCATAAAACAGGCTGGTAGTGTAGACTTTATTAGCAGTGGTAGTACTCGTGGGATAGCTGCTTTTCAGAGCAGTACAGACTTGCTCCGTTACATTGATCCTGGTCCCGTCGGAGCCTGGCAGAGAGGAGCAGCAGCGCACAGCACCACTGCCACAAGGATGCTGACTTGGGAGGTACACTGACAAAGCAACACCTGATGCTGGTCCCACCGGCATTTGAACTACATTAAGACAGTTTATTTACTCTCCATCTTATCATAAACATAATACAGAGCACCTTTCCAATCCCCCCCCCTTTTTAATCTGCCATCTATCCACTCATATTGTAGTAATTTTTAGATTTATATCCTATTATTTCCAATAAAAAATCCACAAGTTTATTAGTAAGTAATTGTGTAAAGGTCTTTTTACATATATCTCCTATTATCGAATCAGCATATTGTCACATTACTATAGGGCGCAGTCCGTCGGCCTATGTGTGTGTACACATATATGCACTTTTGGTAGGTATACTCTAGGATTACTTAGATTCTGGGGAATTTAATCTAGGACTTGCAGCCATCCATCACACCCCCCATCCCCAATTTTAGTATAGTGAGCGCCAGGATTCCCATTCTGTTCTTCCACAAAGAGCTGGTTATATAACTATCTGCTAACTGAAAATCACCCAGATATATCTAACACCTGTTAACTTTTGAAGTTACCATTTGTGGCTGGTCCGACATCTATTGTTATTGATACCCACTTATTTGGACACAGCAGTGGCCCACTAGAACAGGCTTGTCAGATTTTGCCTGACTATCCTTTGAAGTGTTTTATATAATCTCTACATAATATGTTTGTCATTTTGATATCATTGATATTTTTTATATAAAATATTCTACATTTTTAATTCACTTTAATCAGGCCATATGACAATCATTTTAACGTTGATTAGACTCCTTTAATACTTTACAACCCCCCTCTTTTTATTTATTTGTTCCCCATCCTTTTAGAGGCTGACTCCTTCCTTTGTACGAATATAGCTGCTATACAACTCCTGACGGCACCTATCATATGAAATCTTCAGTAATCAGAGAGCCAGGCCATGCGGTGGAGTCCGAGCATTGATCTAGAAGAGTAATCCTGGACGGGCACCTGGAGAGATCTAAACCAAAAGCTGGCCGAGTTAAGGAACCCCTGATTATCTCCACATGGCAGAGGTGCAGGTTGTTGGAGGGTCAATCCAATAGTCACCAGCAGGATAATGGTGCGCGCTGGGGAACAGAGCACCAAGGGAAAGATCACCATGTTTATCACAGCAAATAACCCATTTGCGGGCTAAATAGCATCCCTGAAAGTAATATGCTTCAGTGTGCTAAAGTAAGAACTAAAGCAGCATTGGAGTTAGTAATGTCGGAGCCCTGAGTAAGAAGAGAGAGAGCCCCCATGTGGGGCCAGTTGACAAAACAAAAAGGTGCCACCATACCAGATGCAGAAGAGTAGGATCCCTTTCTAATTGGATAAATTTACTAAAAATTCATTTTGAATCGATGTTGTGTTTTTGAGGCTGAATCACACATTTAGGAACACTTACAAAAAATAAATTCAAACATTGTCTGTTGGTAAATGTGTGTTTTAGCCCCAGAAACACATCAATTTAGATCAATGTGAATGGGATCTAAATCGACCTTTAGTAAATTTACCCCAATGTGTCGAATAGTCATGAGTAGATCGTTTCTCCAGCTCAGAGAAGCCTTGTTTAAAAAATTTAAAAATATAAAAAATAAATGTAAAAAATTGTGCCGTTATAGAATTATAGGAATATACTAGAGGGGCTTCTATGTCGATCTCATTTATTCACCTGCAAATTGTGGACATACCCTGTTTGAGATGAGAAGAATGTATTAATAAAGCCAGATGTGGTAACACCATGAAATGCTGGCTACAAACATGACAATATCCTACACAAGTGCAATTGTTAAACGGAACGGTAGAGTGTAGAAGATCACAGAGGAGGTGCCACAATCGTGCCAGTTATTATTTTTTAATTTTGCCACAACTGCAGCTTGGGGTGAAGTAACGCACTTATTGGAAAAAGGCATCCGGATAAATAGTGTTCATTCTAGCACCCTGCACCTTTCACAACTCGTGCAGTTCCTCTTTCCTGCTCTGGTGCTTCTAGTACACTCAGCTAATGCAACAAATTGCTGAGATACAGACCAGAGTGTGCTAGAAGCGCCAGAGCAGAGAGCACCACCCCAGTCAGGAGAGAGGAACTAGAATTCTAGAATGAACACTAATAAAGATATGTCAGAGAGCTGATGGCACAACAGGAGCTGGCATATACCGAGCATACGCTCTCTTTCCAAACACTAGCTGATGGCTACTAAGATTTGTGCCATCTGTAACATACTTGGCATCTATGGAACAGGAATATTTTATCTACTCTGAAGAGCTGTAATAAATTGACTAAATGTCAGAGTTATCAGGAGAACATTCCATTCCATGAGGAGACGGGGCAGATGATATATCTGCATTGTGAGGTATTGGATGTATAACTGGGACAGTAGGGTTTTCTCCCAGAGAATCTCGTGTGATGAAGGTACAGTGTCTTCTACTGCCCAAGTAAAAGATAAAAGAAGATTTCCCTCTGAACTATCACTGCCGCTGCTTCCATCTGCTGAGAATAATATATATATATATAAATATATATATGGAAATGGAAGTAATAAAGGCAATTGAGAAAGATCACCAGATTACCAAATGAGAGAAATTCGAAAAGTTTAAAAAACATTTTTTTTAGTCCATTGGGGAATACTAAAACAGGGCTCAACAAATCCCGGGGGCCAGGTCGCCATGGTGACTATATTTTTTTGCCTGGCGACCAGATTTTTCAGGGAGGGAGGATCCAGGGAAGCAGTTCTCCAGCTTGCAGCTGTGCAGGGTATAGACAGGATTGTAGGCGGGGCTGCAACCCCGGGCCCCCCACCTTGTCCCCGACACTTACTATAAAAACCCGGAGTACAGCGTTTAGCTGTGTCAGCTCCGGTCCTTGGTCTCCTCGGCGGCTCAGCTGTTATTGCCTGTTACCGCGGCCGTTGAGGTGCTGTCACAGTACCAGTCTCGCGAGATTTGACTCATCATCTTGCGAGACTGGTACTGTGACAGCTCCTCAGTGGCCGCGGTAACAGGTAATAGCTGAGCCGCCGAGGAGACCAAGGACTGGAGCTGACACAGCTAAACGCTGTACTCCGGGTTTTTTATAGTAAGTGTGGGGGCCCGGGGTGGCCGTCCCGCCTATAATCTTGTTTCTACCCTGCACAGCCGGAATCTGGGGCCAGTGGCGGATCCAGGAGTGGGGGGCACACAACCCTGAAAGCCCCGCACACTTTGAGAGTGTCAGCCGACTCAGCTGGCGCTGCTGTCAGCAGTGAAGCCGCACAGGCCCACAGCGCAGCATCATAGAGAGTGGTCTGGCTGAGTGGCGCGGCGCACGGGCTGAGAATGTCTATTCCGCGGCTGGACCCACCTGTCCTCTTTGTGCAGAGAGGACGCTGAGGATACATTGAGGTGGGCACCATCTCGAGCAGCGGAGCAGGCTGGACTGTGTGGGCTGGTTGTGACGGTGATAAATGCAGCCTTCTCCTGCCTGTCACTTTTTTTGCAGACTGCTGTAAGTGAGTCATTGTGGAGCATATCATTAAGGGTCTGGAGGGATGGGAGCTCTGAGGGGCATTGAAAGGGCTTGTATTGTTGTCTATACAAGGTTTCATATATTTTAGTTGGGGAGATTGTCTGGCTCCTAAACTTTTAAGCTGGCTCCTAGATTTTAGAAAAATTTGTCGAGCCCTGTACTAAAGACATTGGGTTCTAGTGGTGAAGCCAGGGGTGCAGGCACTTTAAATCTGAAAGATTGATTGTAGCCTCCCTCATCCCACTCTCTCTTTATACACTGCACCTGCAGGCACATGGTTACATTTAACCAAACCCTAAGGGGCAGGATGGCGAGTAAGGAACGAGAATGAAGAAAATAGCACCATTAAACATACAGAAGAACATGGGTGGGCTCACAATGTCCCCCCTTCCCAATATACTCAAAGAGAAGGATTTAATGAAAGTTTATACAGTAAATCCTCTTCATCGCATTGGAGGACATTGCTGATTTTAGGCATGGCCATGGTCTCTATTGGAGGGCATGCTAAGTGGGAGTGGAAACCCTGGATGTAAACACATGAAGAACCTGGTAAATGTGTGATGAGATGATCAGGTGGTGGACTTACGCAGCTGTTCAGCTAAGGCCCCAAGTCCCGCACCGACCAGGAGCCACTCACCCAGTCTGGTAGAAGGATGCTTGAGATTTCGGGAACAGGCTTGCCTAGCCACCCTGTAAGCCTGATTAATAGTAGAAGTGATCCACCTTGTAATGGACTGCGTCGAGGACAGCTAAGCCCTTTTACAAGTATCATAGAGGACCATCCTTCATCTGGCGGACATTACTTTATCCCCAGAACATAACCCATCGAAGCCCTGACCACATCCAAGGGACAAAGAGAGCCCTATTCTAGAGACAAGTGATGGTCTAAAGCCAGAATCGTAGCATCCTGAATAATATGAAACCAAACAACACTGTTAAAAAATAAAAAATTGACTACTTAAGGTATGCAAAAAATACCTGCTGTCTACTTATATGTCTTACAATAGAAGGTAATCTACACTCTAACAGCAATACATATAAAAAAACAAAATTATGCAGCACACAAGATGGCGCTGGTTTACAAATACTCAGGCTAGTGGTAATGTCCAGATGATTGAAGCCTTTGATAATACAACGTCAGTGTTGATTTAAGCTCATGAAGAGGATAATTCATCACATGAAAAAGAAGAAAATATGTACAAACCGTTCAAGTCCTTTTCCCGGTATTGGTCAATCATCAATTTTAAAATCCAGAGGTCTATATTATTAAGGCATGTAGTATGGAAATATAGCATACCCCACTCTCTATAGAGCAGGTGGTCTGAAAGTACGTAAAGGTTTCTTTTCCAAACCAATGTTCAACCGATCTACAATATATAGTCAAATGATAGGAAAGCATGTCCAGACTCACATCTCCATCAGGATCGGTATGGAATATGGAATTCTAATCCCGGCAGTGAAGATCCCGACACGTAAGTATTTTAACTATTTACTAACCTAAACCCCCCTAACACTAACCCTCCCTTAGGGGTGCCTAACCCTAACCTTCCCCCCAAGTGCCTAACCCTAACCCCCCTTGTAAGTGCCTAAACCTAGCCCCCCCCTTCCCTGCAGCCTAAACCTAAGTCTCCCAGGGGTGCCTAACCCTAAAATCCCCCCGTAAGGTGCCTAGCCCTAAGTTCCCCCCCCGGGAGCCCCTAGCCTAGCATGGCTGTCCACGCCCATCGCCCAGCTTACCTTCGATTGGTATGCCGGGCGTCAGGCTCTTGGCGTAGGGAAAATGACATGCGTTGGGATTTTGATGCCTGTCATTAGGCCCCTGCCGGGATTAGACAGTCGGGATGCCGACGGTCAGCATTTGGACCATCAGGATCCCGACTGCCACCCATCTCCATCAGCTTTCACATGCATATAAAGGTTTCTTTCTGGAGATTTCAACCTCTCTCCTCCTTTTATTCCCTCCTTGTTTCCTCGTATACGGAGTTTGCCATAAGACAAAAAGAAAGGGAGGAACGGAGCTCGTATCAAAAAGGATAATTTATTAAGAAAATCTAACAAAGTGTAGAAAGTATGGATGACAGCACTTTCATAACATTGGGGCAGATGGTATAGATAAAGCACTAAACGTTGCAGTCATTGGATTCCGGATCTCCTCAAACTGCCATCAGTGACATTCCCAAAGTAAATAAAAAACAGTGGTTCAAACCATACAAAGACCACTGTTGTCTAAAAGGAAGGATTTGTCCAAAGGACCATCAAGTGCTGATGGAAAATGAGAAACGGAGACTACATGACAGAGCCCCATGCCCTTTTCTGTTTGCAGACAAATGCTACTCTGTAGCTCTGTCTTCTTTTTATCCAAGCTTGTTTTCCTGTCTGATTGTCTGCTGTGCCTCTCAAGAAATGGAGAGCGAACCTTGAAATAGCCCAATTCCTCGCAGTTACAGAGGTGCGAAAAGGACGGAATCTGGGACATCTAGGTCTACGGGCAATACCTGGCAGGAAAGAACCCTTGCACACCATGTCATGTAAAATGATACAGGTCGGGACCGAATAAATCCTCTAACTGTATAAAGAAAATATTTCAGAGTCTCCTCGGACTCTAAATCTGCTCAATGTGACTTAATAAGCTGAGTACAGTGCAGCAAAATTGCCGATACAGGTTTTGCCCCTTCATCTACAGCTGTATTATCCAGGTACAGTAAGTTGACAGGAGAATGTTCCACCAAGTTAAGCAATTCTGCTCTTGGCTTATTAGACTTTATGACCTCCAAGAGTTCAATTACCAATTTGTCCATTGCCATAATTAACCACATGGAAATCCAAAAAGGCCTACAGGTGGCCATACGCTAGAACAACTGTCATCCAATTAGTTGGTTGGCTGGAATGGAAATTTGGTAATTTGGACAATCAGCCATTTGCTCCCAAACACCAGAAAACAGACGAAAATTGTCATTTAGACAAATTGGGTAAATCTGATTGAAACAACTTGTCCGAATAACAGCTTTTGTCAATATTCAGATGTTTGGGAATAAATGGCTGATTGTCATTTGCTTCCATACATTACCAGATTTTAATTCCAGCCAACTAAATAAACGAAAGTTGGTCTAGTCTATGGCCAGTTTAAGGACACAATAAAGCTCTCCAGCACTAGGTATGTGAATGGTGGCAGTCCGGGAAAACCTTAAAAAGAAGGCATTTACAATCAGACTCTATTCCCACCATTCCCAATTATTGTTAGGAAGAGGACGACTGGACAAAACTCTGTGCATGGCATGGAGTTTACGAACTAGCCCACACTTGACTAACCAGATCCTCCAAACCTGGAGAAAAAAGGAGAAGAAACCCGTCACATCACCATATAGTGGTATTTTAGTTTATAGGATATCCAGTGCAGGACACATTGTTTAAACTAGGACATCTGCCCACTGCCAACATGAGGCTTCATCCTTAAATTACAAAGTAACCTTGAATTAAGGCCTTTTTCACCTTCCTTGAGTGATATTGTTCCCGCTAGCTTTTTTAGCGGGGCGTCGCAGCCTACCTGCTTTTAAAAGGGTAAAATGCCCTCTTCCCTATTAGCGGCACCCCGCTAAAACAGCATGCCCTCAGCCTTCCCCACCCGCGGGCCACAGTGTCCTGTGAGTGGAAAAAGTTGCGGTGACCAATTACCACCGGATGACAAGATGCCAAGCCCAGCACCTCCGTAAGTCGCATCCCAAGCCAAAATTGTCCCAGTGGATGCTTCCATTAGCAAGAAGTAGCCAGGACATTCCAAGTTTTGCAAGGAGACATTGATAAGCCTCTACTCTGCTGAGGAAAACCTTTAAATAAAGCCGGCTCCTTCTGAGCAGCTGCCACAGAAATCTAAGGGTCACCACCAAATAAAACTTGGGGTGACTAGAGACCAACCCGGAATCCCCCTCTGGAGTAGTTGAGCAACAAAGTCAGCTATAAATATCAGGCCTAGGCATGTTCCATAAACTTTGATTCAGTCCCCCATGGAATGGGCGACCCCTGATTCCCAGGCTGCGCAAGGTCTGGCAACACCTGTTTGCTCCATCAGCTATTTAATATAGCAGGTGGGGCAGGAGTACTCCCTCCCTGCTGTCGCTCTTGCATCTTACACGACAAAGCAGAAAATCAACAAACAGCTATAAGACAATAGCGGAATACAATCAGAAAAAGTACTTGCTACTCACTGCTGCTGCTCCTGGCGGTCTTCTAGATAGATTGTGAGAACCCGCCAATAAATAGGTGCATGAAGAGAAATGAAAATCCTCTCTCCAGAATCCAGTCACAAGATGCCTGCCGTCCCTGAGGATGTCTCCTTCTGTCACCTTAGTCCCTAGTAGTACCTCTCAGCAGAAAGCTCCTGTACCACTAATGGACATCCAAAGCCAACCACAGATAGTATTAAAAAATTATCTCCCAGAATATAGGAAAGGTTATACTTACCTATCAGCCACCCCTTAAGTGCACCACGGTGAAGCTACTGCTGGCAGGCTGATACTGCAGGCTCCTGATATACGAGATACACCATAGAGTGTGGGGAGGAGACTGGTCAGATCTCTGGGCTGGTAACACACAGTGACATGATGTGCAGGAGAGAGCAGGAGTATAATAGGGGCTGATGTCTCCTGATGTATGAGATATACCAGAGAGAGTGGGGAGGAGACTGGTCAGATCTCTGGGCTGGTAACACACAGTGACATGATGTGAGGGGGAGAGCAGGAGTATAATAGGGACTGATGTCTCCTGATGTATGAGACACCAGAGAGTGTGGGGAGGAGACTGGTCAGATCTCTGGGCTGGTAACACACAGTGACATGATATGAGGAGGAGAGCAGGAGTATAATAGGGGCTGATGGCTCCTGTGTGGGGAGGAGACTGGTCAATCTCTGGGCTGGTAACACACAGTGATATGATGTGAGGAGGAGAGCAGGAGTATAATAGGGGCTTATGTCTCCTGATGTATGAGATACACCAGAGAGTGTGGGGAGGAGACTGGTCAGATCTCTGGGCTGGTAAAACACAGTGACAGGATGTGAGGGGGAGAGCAGGAGTATAATAGGGGCTGATGGCTCCTGATGTATGAGATACACCAGAGAGTGTGGGGAGGAGACTGGTCAGATATCAGGGCTGGTAACACACAGTGACATGATGTGAGGGGGAGAGCAGAAGTATAATAGGGACTGATGGCTCCTGATGTATGAGATACACCAGAGAGTGTGGGGAGGAAACTGGTCAGATATCTGGGCTGGTAACACACAGTGACATGATGTGAGGGGGAGAGCAGGAGTATAATAGGGGCTGATGGCTCCTGATGTATGAGATACACCAGAGAGTGTGGGGAGGAGACTGGTCAGATCTCTGGGATGCTAGCACACAGTGACATTACTGTATAATGTCCCATTCCCAGCAGTTACCTCTCCAGTCATCAACCAGACACATCCCGTGGTGTTACTGTATCATGTCCCATTCCCAGCAGTCACCTCTCCAGTCATCAACCAGACACATCGCGTGGTGTTACTGTATCATGTCCCATTCCCAGCAGTCACCTCTCCAGTCATCAACCAGACACATCCCGTGGTGTTAATGTATCATGTCCCATTCCCATCAGTCACCTCTCTAGTCATCACCCAGACACATCCCCTTATGTTACTGTATAATGTCCTATTCCCAGCAGTCACCTCTCCAGTCATCAACCAGACACATCCCCTGGTGTTACTGTATAATGTACCATTCCCAGCAGCCACCTCTCCAGTCAGAAGCTGAATGATCTTGTTAGTGAATTCCAGGATCTTCTGGTCATTGTCTCTCTCATGTATCAGTGAGCAAGGTGGAGGCACCGGGATGGGGGTCTGGGTTCTGCCCAGTCCTCCTGACACACAGAGATGGTTGTTCGGTGTCGCATATTCACCGGATGTCTTTTTAACTGCTGTGTAATCCTGTGTATTGGGGAATACACCAAATATCACTGCTTACAGTCCCAGATCCCCTCACCTCCCCAGTCATTCCACTGTATTATTACATATGTGATGTCACTGTGACACTCCCAGATCTCCTCACCTCTCTAGTCATGTCCCTGTATTATTACTATAGATATAAGTGATGTCACTGTGACACTCCCAGATTCTCTCACCTCTCCAGTCAGCAGGCAGATGATCTCCAGGGAGATTTAGGGGGTCATTCAGAGTCGCTCGCAACCGACTCGATGTTGCCCCACTGGGCATGCGCACGACGGAGCCGGCTCCGTCGTGCGCATGCGCGAGACCCGGCTAGCAACGGACGCTCCATCGCTAGGGGTCTCGCAGCAGACGGGCCGAGCTGTCGATGATGACAGCTCGCCCCGTTTGGAAGGCGGGCAGGGGGCGTGCCTGCCCAAAAGGAGGCGTTCCCGCAGGAAGCTCCCTGGGGCTTCCGAGTGCCCAGACACAACCTTAGGGTCTGGTCATAAACCCCGATGGTCGCGATGGTCTTGACCATCACCCATGTCGGTCGCTAGAGCTGTGGGTGTTAACCCACAGCTTAGCGATTGACAAGGAGGCGGTCGTTCAGGATGCAAGCGGCCGCCCTGATTCAGGGCGACCGCTTGCAATTAACGACCGCCTCTGAATGGGCTCCTTAGTATCTTCTCATTCATAGAACTCCTGTCAGTGTTCATCCTCTGGGAATCGATGATAAGTCCCATCTTCGCAAGATTTCTAGGACAGATGCTTCCGTTCCTCAGTGATCGGTTTTCTAGGAACTAATATAATAATTATAATAAGCATCACAGAGTATACATGTAACATAGGTATGAAACACTGAGTGGAACAAGATGACAATGGAGACAGACCCATCTCCAATGCGACCATTGTAATTCATTTTAAGTGAAGGAAATTAAACTAAATATGTGACATGACAGGACCATGGTGTAAGTATAAGCAATACAGCGCTTAGGCAATACAGGGGAGTAGCCGTGGTACACTAAATCTCCTAGGTTAAGTGTCAGGGGCGATGCTGTTACCGCATGCAGTAAGACCACAACAATTCCCAAAGCACTAGTTAATGTGGATTTCTGCTCTCACCCTCAGAAGGGTGTGCGCAGAAATCTGCAAGCTATGAGCTTACTGCGGGAGCATCTGGATAGCCCAGGGCACTTAACCCGGGAGCTGCAGCTCCACTATACAAATTGAGTCACCCTCAGTGTCCATTATGTTATCCCATTTCCCCCGGGCAAAATAGCCCTGGTTAGTGTTTCTCAGATCCAGCTTCATGAGACAGGTCACTGCCCATCTCACAGAGCTGTACTGCTTATAGCTATAAAATGTCACATATTTCATTTCATTTTATTTCCTCCATTTAAAATCTATTACAATGGGCGCAACTGGGGATTTGGGTGAAAGGTTGGTGTCCGTTTATAGTATTAATATTACTATTACTAATTACAACAACACACCACAGACCTCTCTACCTGTATAATATTAACAACAACACCCCACAGGCTGCTCTCTCTGTATAATAATAACAGGACACCACTGGCAGCTTCCCTGTATAATAATAATAACAGGACACCACAGGCTGCTCCCTCTGTATAATAACAGGACACTACTGGTTGCTCCCCCTGTATAATAATAATAACAGTACACCACAGGCTGCACCCCCTGTATAATAATAACAGGACACTATAGGCTCTTCCCCCTGTATAATAATAACCGAACACCACAGGCTGCTCCCCCTGTATAATACAAATAACAGGAATACACAGGCTGCTCTTCCTGTATAATAACACGACACCACAGGCTGCTCCCCCTGTATATTAATAATAAAAGGACACCACAGGCTGCTCCCTCTGTATAATAAAAATAATTATAACAGGACACCAAAGGATGCTCCGCCTGTATTCTAATAATAACAGAACACCACAGGATGCTAATCCTGTATAATAATAATAGGACAATCATAGGCTGCTCCCCCTGTATAATAATAATAACAGGACACCACAGGCTGCTCCCCCTCTATAATAAAAATAGTTATAACAGGACACCACAGGATGCTTCTCCTGTATAATAATAACACGACACCACAGGCTGCAACCCCTGCATAATAGTAATAGTCACCATCAGACACAACAAAAGTCTCCTCTCTGCTGCTCTAGCCTCTTCCTGCACAGCACAGTCTACCGGAAGCTGTTACAAAGGAAGGAAATTGGTGGAACGCACAGAGCGGAAGTCAGGTGGAACGCACAGGCCGAAAGTCGTTTGGAACGCACATAGCGGAAGTCAGGTGGACCGCACACAGCGGAAGTGGGGTGTGCAGCGCATTCCGGGTGAGGACTGGTGGTAACTGGTAAGTACATACATATACAGGGAGAGATATAACACGGTACATGTAGCGGGTGTGGGGCATGAAGGGGACTTTAGTCTCCTCCTGCACTCTGCGGCCAGTCCACCTCTCTCAGCTCTGGTGCTGCCCTGTAACTCTTCCCTGCTGCACTCTGTTACCCCACACTAAGGGCCCCCCTGTTACCTCCACACTAAGGGGCCCCCTGTTATCTCCAAACTAAGGGGCCAGTTAGTTTTGTCACACTGGAATTTATTGCCCCCAAGCCAATCGTGTTCCTTGTTTGCACCATTAGCCACCGCTCCCTGGTTATTTATCATTGTTGCCCCCCAGTCGGTGCAGCCCCTCCGATACACAGTGTTTTGGTGCAGCCCACTACCCTGCCCAGTTCTACACTAGCAACGCTACCGGTGGGATCTACCTGGGAACTTTCACTGTGCTCCAGGAGCTCAGAAAATGGCTCAAGCGCAGAAATCCTTTGGAAGCTTAATAGATGACAGAAGCGCAGAGGTCCTGTACATTGTGTGGGGAGGGTGCTGGGCTCCAGCACTGACAGCTACAGGCTTAGAAAATAGATTTGTTACTTCATGTCGTGGTTATGGGGGGAGGAGGGGAGACACTGAGTGATTTCCGAGACCAAATGGCTCCTTAAATAGGCCTCTAAGTCTGGAGTTGTGACCTGTTCCTAACCCCCCCTCCCCATCAATCCCGCCTCATACCACTCACGCGGTAACCTCTTAATGCCGCCTAATAGTGCTCTGTTCACCTGGTATCCCCCTAATGCTTCCTCATACCGTTTACCAGGTGTCCTCCTAATGCCACCTCATACTACTCACATGGTAACCTCCTAATGCCGCCTCATACCTTTCATCTGGTGTCCTCCTAATGCCACCTCATACCTCTCAACTGGTATCCCCCTAATGTCTGCTTATACCACTCACCTGGTATCCTCCTAATGCCTCCTCATACTGCTCACATGGTAACCTCCTAATGCCGCCTCATACCTTTCATCTGGTGTCCTCCTAATGCCACCTCATACCTCTCAACTGGTATCCCCCTAATGTCTGCTTATACCACTCACCTGGTATCCTCCTAATGCCTCCTCATACTGCTCACCTGGTGTCCTCCTAATACCTCCTCAAAACGCTTACCAGGTGTCCTCCTAATGCTGCCTCATACTGCTTACGTGGTATCCTCCTAATGCCTCCTCATACTGCTTACCTGGTGTCCTCCTAATATCTCCTCATACTGCTTACCAGGTGTCTTCCTAATGCCGCCTCATACTACTCACCTGTTAACCTAATGCTGCCTCATACCTCTCATCTGGTGTACCTAGGATGGCACCCTGCAGCCAGAATCTATTTAGCAGTGCCGCCTGGAGTGTATTTAGGACGCTTCAAATAGTCACACCGCTGCCCTTACAGCTCCGGGTATTGCTTTAATCACTGGCGATTGTGCCACACCACCGAATGATGTCACACGGAGGGGGCATGGCCTGCATCGGGCCCACGAATAATATCAAAATGGCCCCACCCCTTTTCTACTGTGTAATCTCTGTTACTGACACCAGACATTATCATGTGTTTTATGGGTTATTAAGGGTGAAGACCTGACTAATATTACAGTAGAAGATATAGAGACAGAAGAAGAGACGCACGTGATGGGTGATCAGCAGTGTAAGGAGGAGGAAATTCCTACAGATATCAGCACAGGTGAGTAATAGTCACTTATTACAGAAAACAGTCACATATTCTCCTTGCTCCGTCACTACAGCAATCTCTTATCCTGCACCCTCCTCTGTCAGTACAGACTAATGAGGGAAATGTATCTGCCCAGTTAGGGAGTCAGGAGCCAACAGTCCCTATTATACTCCTGCTCTCCCCCTCATATCATGTCACTGTGTGTTACCAGCCCAGAGATCTGACCAGTCTCCTCCCCACACTCTCTGGTGTATCTCATACATCAGGAGTCATCAGCCCCTATTATACTCCTGCTCTCCCCCTCACATCATGTCACTGTGTGTCACCAGCCCAGAGATCTGACCAGTCTCATCCCCACACTCTCTGGTGTATCTCATACATCAGGAGCCATCAGCCCCTATTATACTCCTGCACTCCTCCTCACATCATGTCACTGTGTGTTACCAGCCCAGAGATCTGACCAGTCTCCTCCCCACACTCTCTGGTGTATCTCATACATCAGGAGCCATCAGCCCCTATTATACTCCTGCTCTCCCCCTCATATGTCACTGTGTGTTACCAGCCCAGAAATCTGACCAGTCTCCTCCCCACACTCTCTGGTGTATATCATACATCAGGAGCCATCAGCCCCTATTATACTTCTGCTCTTCTCCTTACATTACATCACTGTTGGCTACCAGTCCAGAGATCTGACAGCCCCCCACCACACACATACACACACGATTCTTGTACATCCAAACAAAGGACATCAGCATAGTATTTTAATCATTGTGCAACGGGATGAAAGACCATGGGGGTGATTCAATTGATTGCGATGTTGAATAGCCCCGAGAAGGAGGTCCTGGAGCTATTCAATTCACTGACTTAAGTGCTTCTAGTCGGACTTAGCAGAGCACTGTTAAGTCCAACTAGAAGCACGTTTGATAGACAGACCAGGGTGTTTAGTTACGAGAACTGGCATTTTCCGACTTACGTGCCGGCCAGGATGCTGTTAGCGCCGCACTAAGCTGCAAAACAGCATCGCGCCTGGCACGTTAGTCGTATTTCTGCTCTCCACTGAGGAGGTGCGAGCTGAAACCCTCTTTAGGGCCGTATTCAATTAGATGCGAAAATCCGTTTTCTGCGAAAAAGTATAGCGCATATCATCATTTCGCCAGGCGGAAACATTTCGCCGTATTCAATTCCAAATAGTTTTCGCGTACACGAAAACGCAATGTAAAAGACGAAAAACATTCGCCTATTAATAGGTGGTGAAAAAAAGTGCAGAATTGTTGTTTTGGGTGCAAACATCGGGAACCACTCAGCACCCGTGGGCCAGATCCCCCCAAATTATAACTGCGTAAAAAAATCCCTAAAAGAAAATGAGGAACACCCCAAAAAATTACTTTGAAAATGGGGATGAAAAAGTGCAAAGTGGGGGTAAAAACTTTTAACCTAGCTAAATTGAAATTTGGGGGGTCTGCAAGTATGGGGGAGGTGTTATTTTTATTACAGGTGCTTGCTGAAGGTGCGTTTTTTAAAACTTCACTTTTGCGATTTTAAACCATACTTGTACCCATTTTCAAGCACCCCAAGTTTGACAGGAGTACTTATTTTCTCAAAAAAAACTGCTTAATACTATTCTTCACCACTTGTGCAAAGATGCTAATTAGAGGCAATTGACAGCACTTAAGTACCCCAAATACCTTGTAGGGCTATTCAGGGACATCTATATTGATCCCCAATGTTAGTACATCTTTTGGGGGGTGTCAGGCTGATTTCCCTATTTTTGACAGCACTTTTCGCCTGTTTGAGTTTTGCCGGGATGCGTTTTTCGCGTCCTTTGGAATGAATACGGTGAATAGTGGGGGAGCTCTTGATAAGTTTCCGCAGCCAAAACACGCGAAATGTGCGGCAGGCGAAACCTTTCTGACTTTTCGCGGCTAATTGAATACGGCCCTTGGCTTAACATCTCGGCCAGTTGACTTGCTCCGGGACCTTATTCCTGGGGCTATTCAACTTCGCAATCAATTGAATTTCCCACTATGTGACATTGGTAACTATCCTCCCAGTGCACTACTAAATGTGACATAGTCCTCCAAGTGCACTTCATGTAACATTATTAGCTGAATGTTTGATTCTTTATATGTAGTTGCATGGTGTGGAGGCCCAACATGGCGGACGTGCATTGCATGAGTTCCTGATTTCAACCGCTCTATATTTTACTTCTTTCTCCTGCAATCTGTGGTCTCCACAATGATGCTGGCCATACTATTGGGATTCGGGATTGAAAAAAATCTAAATCCCGGAATTCCCAGGATACCCGGGATTGAGTTGAAAATTTCCGGCTGTGTGACCACCCTCCTTCAGTCCAAATTGAAGAACAGCAGGCTTCAGCAAGCTTTTCAGAGTGCAGGGCTAGCTCAGGACACTGGCAGGCAGCAGCAGGCATCGACTCCCATCTCTCAGTAGTCCCAACTCCCACCCTGGTCATCTCACAGCAGCCAGTGAGTAAGAGTGTCAGCAGTCAGCCTCCACTTAACAACAGCTGGCCACCCACAGCAGACTCCACATTGCAGGTGGGCGCAGCTGTATAAGGGTCGGGCTGGCGGGTGGCTGCGCAGCATGTTCCCTGTGTGTGCCGCAGCTTAATCCCGAAAATCCCGGGATTGGAGGCATCAATCCTGGGATTCAAATCCAGGTGTTTTTCATGCTAAATACCAGGATTGGCTTCCTTAGCTTCGAACCAAATTCCCCATGAAGGCATCTCCTCTGCCCTCCAGAGCCCTATTGGACGTTTCTTGGTGACACCCCTCAGCTGTTGGTTGCCTTCTGGATGGCTGGGTTCCTTGAGGTATCTGGGAATGCATTATGGACTGTGGCTCCTCTTCACAAAGGCAGCTCCATCACACCCTGATGGTACCACCCCACACTGGGGCCTTTTTTCTCCCGGACACTAAATGGCTACTGGGAGCTCTTTCTGTCATTACTCCCATAGAGGCTGATTCTGTGTCGGACGCATCAGCGATATACGAAGCAGTGGGGAGATGTTTTTCATCTGCACATATGTTTTATTCACACCGTACATGACTCCAGATTCACTGCGTTTCCAGTACATGCACAGTCCCGGAAAACATAGGCCTGTATCAGCCCATGTTACTGTGGCTGAGCGGAACTGCATTTTAGAGATTTTCTCCCTGCACCTCTCCCTCACAGACCCTGATTGTGATGCCTTTTGTGACCATATTATCACATCATCTGAAAATCTTATAAATATCAATGTACTCAGTCACAGTGTGTCTCCTACAGATGGACCCAGTAACAGAAATACCCCACAGAGATGTCCCCATCCTCTTTATTCACAGGATTTTACAGAATGGAGTCACAGGACCCCACAGGAGGATCAGGTAGGTAGGATTTAGGGTCTCACCAAAATACCAAAGTGATTGTCACTGTGATCTATAGAGAAGCAGTGTTTGTGGTTTGGATATGGGATGCCGGTGGTCGGAATGTCAGCTGTCAGAATACTGACAGCGGCATCCTGACAGTCAGACTCTCGACCCAGCTAGATAAGTATACTTACCCTAAACCACCCCCCAACCCGCAGTCTAAGCCTAACCTTCCCCAGCCTGACCCTATCCCTAAACTTAACCATTTGACTAATCATACTATCAGGATTCCAGCTCCAATATTCCGACTGCTGTTGGGATTCTGGCGCCGGTATTCTGAGTGCTGGCATCACGACTGCCAGGATGTCAACTAAATCTCATATGTGCTTTATACACTCATATTGTTCTAATTAATCTCAGGTGATGTATTTAGACAACTCTCGTTGTTTTCTGAACTACTTAGGGTGAATATCTGACTAATGTTAAGGCAAAAGATATAAAGGGAGAAGAAGAGACATATGTGACTGATAATAAGGCAGAATATATAAAGGGAGAAGAAGAGACGTATGTGACTAATATGAATGCAGAAGTTATAGAGGGAGAAGAAGATACGTATGTGACTGATATGAAGGCAGAAGATATAGAGGGAGAAGAAGAGACGTATGTAACTGATATGAAGCTAGAAGATATAGAGGAAGAAGAAGAGACGTATGTGACTGATATGAAGGCAGAAGGTATAGAGGTAGAAGAAGAGATGTATGTGACTGATATGAAGGCAGAAGATATAGAGGGAGAAGAAGAGACATATGTGACTGATATGAAGGCAGAAGATATAGAGGAAGAAGAGACGTATGTGACAGATACAGAGGTAAAAGAAGAGACGTATGTGACTGATATGACGGCAGAAGATATAAAGGGAGAAGTAGAGACGTATGTGACTGATAATAAGGCAGAAGATATAGAGAAAGAAGAAAAGACGTATGTGACTGATATGAAGGCAGAAGATATAGAGGGAGAAGAAAAGACGTATGTGACTGATATGAAGGCAGAAGATATAGAGGGGGAAGAAGAGACGTATGTGACTGATAATAAGGCAGAAGATATAGAGGGAGAAGAAGAGACGTATGTGAGGGGTGATCAGCAGTGTAAGGAAGACGAAATTCCTACAGATATCAGCACAGGTGAGTAATAAAAACTAATTACAGAAAAGAGTGACTACAGCAATCTCTTATACTTCACCCACCTCTGTCAGTACAGACTAATGAGGGAAATATATTTGCCCAATAGGAGAGTCATGAACCACGAGCCCCTATTGATTCCTACTCTCTCCATCACATCATGTCACTTTGTGTTACCATCCCAGAGACTGACTCCCCACACACTTTCTTATGTATCATACATCAGGAGCCATCAGCCCCTATTATACTCCTGCTCTCCTCCTCACATCATGTCACTGTGTGTTACCAGCCCAGAGATCTGACCATTTTCCTCCCCTCACTCTCTGGTGTATCTCATACATCAGGAGCCATCAGCCTCTATTACACTCCTGCTCTCCCCCTCACATCATGTCACTGTGTGTTGCCAGCCCAGAGATCTGACCAGTCTCCTCCCCACACTCTCTGGTGTATCTCATACATCAGGAGCCATCAGCCCCTATTATATTTTGCTCTCCTCCTCACATCATGTCACTGTGTGTTACCAGCCCAGAGATCTGACCAGTCTCTTCCCCACACTCTCTGGTGTGTCTCATACCTCAGGAGCCATCAGCCCCTATTATTTCTCCGAAGATGTGTTTTATCTGTTTGATACAATTCACAGTTGAGCTATGTATATACACCGATCAACCATAACATTAAAACCACTGACAGGTGAAGTGAATAACATTCATAATCTTTTTCCAATTGCACCTTCATGGGATGGGGGCTATATTAGGTAGGAATTGAACACTCATGGCCTGATTCAGCACAGAACGCAGATGCAAATGCCAACACACCCGCTCACGCAATACAGCTGCGAAATATGCTATTTTATCGCACTCGCAGCCCAGTATAAGGATGCCCACTTCCCCTCTCAGACATCCGTAATACCTTGCAAGTCTCCAAAAACATCAGTAACATCGAGAAACGTCGGAGCCTCATGCAACATTACAGCAGGTCAGACTGTACTCAGAAATTGCTAACCTTCCTGCACGCCATGAGGCCTCACTGTTTCCCCTCGCAGAGACTTAATTATGTACGCCCCTGTAACGGCGTTTAAACGCACTGGCATGCCTGCATTTCACTGACCAGCCCCCATCACCACCCACAAACTGCCCTTCCTGTCAATCACTGAGCCATGGGTCTGCATATTCCCTGCGATCACTTTCCCGATCGCAGTGTCTAGTTCACGCACTGCAATGCATACTTATGCGCAGCACGCCAACATCGGCCGAGTGCGTGCGAATTTGCATATCCGTTTCTTGCTGAATCAGTTGATGCATTGGAAGCAGGAAAAATGAGCACGTGTTAGGATCCGAGTGACTTTGACAAGGGCTAAATTGTGATGGCTAGACAACTGAGTCAGAACATCCCCAAAACAACTGGTCTTGTGGGGTATTCCCAGTATGCAGTGGTTAGTGCCTACCAAAAATGGTAGGGAGGACAAACGGCAACAAGTTTATGGGCCCTCAAGGCTCATGGATGTGCTTGGGTAGCGAAGGCTAGCCCGCCAGGTCCTATCCAACAGGAGGGTTACCGTAGCAAAAATTTTTGAAAAATGAATGCTGTCCATGATAGAAAGGTGTCAGAACATGAAGTGCATCACAGCTTGCTAATTAGCCACAGACCAGTCAATGTGCCTATGTTAATCTTTGTCCACCTCCAAAAGTGCCTACACTGGGCACATCAGCGTCAAAACGGACCACGATAGAAGGTGGGCTGGTCGCATAAATCATGTTATCATGCGGACGTCCGGGTGCATGCATGTAATTTACCTGGGGAAGAGAAGAAGGCAAGCTGGCAGAGACAGTGTGCTGCTCTGGGCAATGTTCTGCCGGGAAACTTTGGGTCATGCCATTCATGAGGATGTTACTTTGATACATACTGCCTACCTAAACATTGTTGCAGACCAAGTACATCCCTTCATGGCAATGGTATTCCCTGATGGCAGTGGCCTCTTGCAGCAGGGTAATGCATCTGCAAAACATTGTTCAGGAATGGTTTGAGGAACATGACAAAGAAATCAAGGTTTTGACTTGGCCTCCTAACTCCCCAGATCTCAGGATGATCGAGCACCTGTGGGATGTACTGCAAAAACAAGTCAGATCTGCTGCTAATATTTAGTGCCAAATACAAGAGGACACCTTCAGAGGTCTTGTGGAGTCCATTGGGTATATTTACCAAAGGTTGATTGTGATCAATTTTGTATTTCAGGGTCTAAATCATAAATTAACATGATTTTTGACATAATTTTTCTAAATGTCAAAAATCATGTGTTAGTAAATGTGTGATTTACGGGTATATTTACTGAAAGTCGATTTGGGTTGATTTTTGGTCAATTTTGTGTCTAAATCACACATTCACTTACAGATGATTTTTTTGACATTGTTTAAAAAAAATTTAAAATGTCTAAAATAATCTGTTAGTAAATGTGTAATTTAGACCCTGAAAGAAAAAAATATTAAAAAAAATCGACCCACAATCCGCCAAACTTGACTTTTAGTGAATGATTCAGGGCTGTTTTGATGGCACAAGGGGGACCTACACCTAATATTAGGAAGGTGGTTTTAGTATTTTATTATATAAAAGTTTTTGCAGTTTGCATATTGAAATTCCACTTTCATACATTTATTTCCAACAGATGGACACACAAACAAGAAGACCTCAGAGGTAGATCTCAATGTGTCTCCAGCTTTTAAAACAGAAGATAACATCACACATCATGCTTTAGGGGAAAGCCCCATTATTCTTAATAAACATTCAGTACTTCTCAGTGCCGATAAAGCACCTGATCCCTACAGTCATGGGGAATGTTCTCAACCTTCGTATATATTGACACAAAGTGCAGCACATAAAGGTGATTCAGTATTTTCCTGTTCTGAATGTGGTAAAAGTTTTATACATCGGTCAGTCTTTGTTAGGCATCAGAGAAGTCACACAGGTGAGAAACCATTTCCCTGTTCTGAGTGTGGAAAATGTTTTACACATAAATCAGGTCTTGCTACGCATCAGAGAGGTCATACAGGTGAGAAATCATTTCCATGCTCTGAGTGTGGGAAATGTTTTACACAGAAATCATTTCTTGTTAGACATCTGAGAAGTCATGCAGGTGAGAAACCATTTCCATGCTCTGAGTGTGATAAATGTTTTACACATAAATCAGGTCTTGTTACACATCAGAGAACTCACACAGGTGAGAAGCCATTTTCATGCTCTGAGTGCGGGAAATGTTTTACACAGAAATCTTTTCTTGTTGAACATCAGAGACGCCACACAGGTGAGAAACCATTTCCATGTTCTGAGTGTGGGAAATGTTTTACACGAAAATCAGCTCTCGTAACACATCAGAGATCTCACCCAGGTGAGAAACCATTTCCATGTTCTGAATGTGGGAAATGTTTTACAGAGAAATTACATCTTGTTACACATCAGAGAACACACACAGGTGAGGTATCATTCTCATGCTCTGAGTGTGGGAAATGTTTTACACAGAAATATAAACTTGTTGAACACCAGAGACTTCACACAGGTGAGAGGCCATTTCCATGCTCCGAGTGTGAGAAATGTTTTACACGGAAAGCATTTCTTGTTAAACATCAGAGAATTCACACAGGTGAGAAACCATTTTTATGTTCTGAGTGCGGGAAATGTTTTACACAAAAATCAGATCTTGTTACACATCAGAGAACTCACACAGGGGAGAAACCATTTCCGTGTTCTGAATGTGGGAAATGTTTTACAGAGAAATCAAATCTGATTAGACATGAGAGAATACATACAAGGGAAAAACAATTTCCATGAGCTGATAAGACATTAAACAGGGTTGCAGTAATGTTTTAATATTATAAAAAGCTGTTGATATTAATGTGGATGAATGAATCATGAGTACAGTTACAGGATGTACACTTAAAGGTATATCTCAGAGTTATGTAGGGCAGATTAAAGCTCCATTCACACCAATTTTTAACGTGTTATAATGCTATATTTCAATGTCATTGGGCAGCATCACATAAAACTAGACAGATCACACTTGTACTGTATGTAACTTATTGCAGTTTTCTTATTCTGTTAGATATCTGTACCACTGTAGTTGTTAGGGTCCTATGTAATATGTATAATATGTATATCAATGCATTTCGCAACTTTTTCAGACATCCTTAATAAAAAGTTTCCAAAGTATGATAAAACTCATCGCTCAAATTGTTTGGTGGGCTATATATTTTTATCTACTGTATAGTGGAGCGATTGCTTCTAACCTCCATAAAGAGAAAGACCACCTATTCCAAAACCGCTATTTAGAGAACAAACTAGTGATAACACATAACATTCTGCTGTGAATAATATTTTTCTAGTACCATTCAGGATTTATTCATCGTTTTGCCCTAGAGGGATTACAAATCCCAGTTTAACTGCATCATGGGGGTAATTTTGACTATTTTTAACTGTCCCCATGCACAGTATTTTACTGGGTACACATATATATGGAATAACTTTTCTTGAAAGTTTGTGCACCCATAGTTGGCTCATTTTAGTCTGCTCAATGCTACTTTGTTTTTGGATTTTTAATATGGATATGTGATGTTTTCGTTAATGTGTTTTGATGTATATTAAATTAATGTCTTTTTATTGAACTTGGTGTGGATTTCTGAATTCTCCCAATAGTGAAAACAACTGGATATATCTATAGCACAGATATTTTAATATATGTCTAATAGTAAATGTAAGTAAGATGTCCCCTCACTCAACAATAAAACCGTGAATGAGGCCTGGAATGAGGAGCGTTTTTAAATAAATAAAACCTTTGCTTTAATAAAGCCTTTAGTTTTAAAATAGCATCAGGCTTTGGAGGTAACATTTTTATTCTTTCCACCGTGTGCGCACACAAAGGATTGCGCAAAAGCAGAACGCACGTATAGACCTAAGTCTACACTAGGCCGATAGATTAGTGTATTTGTTTTGCAGGGATCCCTGCGAGTTGAAGGATAGTCAGGCAGTAAATTCTGTCCAATTGAAACCTTGCAACTTATTGAAAGATGCCCAGCAGATCTCTTGCCTACACAATGTATAGGTAAAGGCATGAGATTATATGAGATAAAGTAACTGCTTAAAACATGTTATCCTATACCTAAGTAATCTCTGGCTTTGTACTCATCTATCATGTAACTTTGCCTGTGTGTTTGATCTCACAGTTGATTACATTAAGACCTACCTATCAAAATACACTAGAGGTGCATGTGAATTAGCCAAACATCTTAGAACGACTTACAGGTCCATTTATTAATGATTGCAATGCGATCTAGCTGCGACATTAGCGCCCATGATCGCGCCAGCGAGCTCTTTACTCCTGTGCCAGGGATCCTGTGCATACGCAGTCTACAGACCACACATGTGCGGCGTCCATTGCCAGGGGAGGGTTCCTATGGAACCTTCTCCCGGATAGTTTTGCAATATGTAGTCCATGGGTTACATTGGCAAACTCCATCTTCAGCTTCTGGCCATTCTAATCCAGTCTCTGCCATGATTTTACTTAGCTTATTTTTAATAGTCCTGTTCATCCTCTCTACCTTGGCACTGGCCTGCAGTCGGTAGGGGGTGTGAAGTCGGCTATTAATACCCATCAGCTTACATATATTTTGGAAAACATCACCTGTGAAATGGGTACCCCTATCACTCTCGATGATTCTAGGGATACCGTACCTGCATACAAATTCCTGAACTATTTTCTTAGCAGTGAACGCAGCAGTATTAGTGGCCGCTGGGTAAGCCTCAACCCAGTTAGAGAATACGTCTGTGCACACTAATACATACTTAAGGTTCCTGCAGGGTGGTAATTGGATGAAATCAATTTGTATCACCTGGAAAGGTCCATCAGTCGGTGGAATCTGGGATGGTTCGGTAGGGATCGCTTTCCCTATGTTCTTTCTCAAACAGGTCAGACAGGACATTGCTATCTTCTCTGCTTGTGAAGAAAAACCTGGTGCGCACCAGTATGCCCTCACCAACTTGCACATACCCTGTTTACCCAGGTGAGTCAGACCGTGTGCTGCCTCAGCCAGGCTGGGGTAATATGCCTTGGGGGCTACTGGCTTACCCTGTCCATCCCTCCAGAGCCCAGAGGACTCTTGCCCACACCCCTTGGACTTCCAAATGGATTTTTCCTGAATTGAACACAAATTTTGCTTATCAATTAATTTCAGCATATCAATAGATTGAAATGACATAATTGTTTCAGTTGGAGGAAACATTTTTAACCCTGTCGCCCATTTTGCAGCTTCGTCAGCTCTGTTGTTGCCCAGTGACGCCGGGTCATCCTCACATGTATGGGCTTTGCATTTAATTACTGCCACTGCTTTGGGCAGTTGGATTGCTTCTAAAAGATGTTTTATGTATCGGGTATGTGCAACTGGTGTGCCTGCTGCTGTCATAAAATTTCTCAGACGCCATAGAGCCCCAAAATCGTGCACCACCCCGAACGCGTACCTCGAGTCAGTGTAAATGTTAGCAGATTTGCCTGCTGCCAGTTCACATGCTCTAGTCAGTGCTACTAATTCTGCCACCTGGGCTGAGTGAGGAGGACTGAGAGGTTTAGCTTCTATGGTGTCTGTGTCATTTACAACAGCATAACCTGTACATAATTCCCCTGTGTCTGTTTGTCTATGACAACTCCCATCCGTATAAAAAGTTACATCCATATTCTCTAAAGGTGTGTCATGTATGTCAGGTCTAGCAGTAAAGGTCTGATTCAGATATGTCATACAATCGTGCGTATCATTATGTCTGCTGAACTCACCTCCCGCCAGCAACTCCTCTCCTTCCACCCTTTGTACATCATGTTGTACATATGGTAGGTATGTTGCTGGATTCAGCGTACTGCAATGTTTAATAGTAATATTTGCAGGAGCGATTAGAGCTAGTTCCCATTTGGTGAACCTAGCCGAGGAGACATGTCTGGTTTGAGCTGAGTTCAACAGAGCAGATACAGCATGGGGAGTGTAGACAATCATATCATGGCCCAATACTACGTCCTCACTTTTACTCACCAATAAAGCGGTAGCTGCTACACTTCTCAAACAGGTGGGGAGTGATCTTGCCACCGTGTCCAATTGGGCACTGTAGTATGCTACGGGTCTACTGGCATCACCATGTTTTTGTGTAAGGACACCTGCAGCACAACCATCGGCTTCCGTACAATACAAATCAAAAGGTTTTTCATAATCAGGTATTCCCAATGCAGGAGCTCTTGCCAGACTATCCTTAAGATTATGGAAAGCCTGTTCTGATTCCTCTGTGTGTATGACACGATCGGGCTTTGAGGAAGAGACTAATTCCTGTAAAGGTAAGGCCAAAATAGAAAAACCTGGTATCCACATTCTACAGTATCCACACATTCCCAAGAAGGTACGAATTTGCTGTTGATTCTGCGGCAGTGTCATGTTTTATATGGCCTGGATTCTATTTGTTGTAAGGTGTCGTAACCCCTGGGTTAGGCAGTGTCCCAAATATTTTACTCTGGATTGGCACGGCTGTAGTTTGTCCTTAGCCACCTTGTGTCCTGTTTGTGAGAGATGAAGTAACAAAAGTTTAGTATCATTCAAACATGACATAAACGAGTCAGAACATAGCAATAAATCGTCCACATATTGAATTAGAACAGATCCATTGGCAGGTTGAAAAGATTGCAAACAGTCATGCAATGCCTGGGAGAAGACACTGGGGCTGTCTATGAAACCTTGGGGTAATCGTGTCCATGTGTATTGTAAACCTCTGTATGTAAATGCGAATAGATACTGACAGGATGGAGAGGCACAGAGAAGAAAGCTGAACAGAGGTCAATGACAGTGAAATGGGTTGCATTTGGTAGGATTTGCATCAAAATGACAGCTGGATTCGGCACTACGGGGAATTGGCTCTCTACTACCTTATTAACACCTCTAAGGTCTTGTACCAGCCTATAACCCCTCCCACCACTCTTCTTCACTGGAAAGATGGGACTGTTGGCTACACTAGCTGTACGAACTAAAATTCCCTGTTGCAATAATCGTTCAATTATTGGAAAAACCCCTAGTTCTACCTTCTGCTTTAGTGGGTACTGGGGAATTTTTGGAGCTTGCCTTCCGCTTTTTAAATTTACCATTACTGGGCTTACGTTTGCCATTAATCCAGTGTCCTGTCCATCTTCAGTCCAAAGGGAATCTGGAATTAGGGACAACATTTCATCTACTTGTGATGGAGTTTAATTTAAAATGGTAGAGTGATACATTATCCTTTGAGGAGTGTCTAACATGTCCCGCACCTCGTATACCATTCTCTCTGGGATATCTAAAAATACACCATCAGGGGTGCAATATATAACACATCCCATTTTACATAACAAGTCTCTGCCCAGTAGGGTAGTAGGAGCCGCAGCAGCCAGGAGAAAAGAATGCCTGGTATGCAACGGCCCAATAGTAACCTCTGGACTTTGTTAAAGGATAATGTTCCACTTTACCTGTTACACCCATTGTTAGTACTGTCTCGTTGGTCACCTGCAAATTAACGGGAGATATTATCACCGACCTGGTCGCCCCTGTGTCTACAAGAAAAGGATATTCAGTACCAGCTACATCAACCATCATGAACGGTTCTTCCCTAGTACTTCCCGTTAATCTGACCATCTGTAGACTACAGGTATGACCTGACCCTAAGCATTGGCTACCATTCTCCAATAAAGCATTTACAGCTACAATTGGAGCTGGTGCCTGCTGAACATTTGCTGGCCTCTGTGCATATCCCTTATGGGGATATCTAGGTCTTCCCTGATGGGAGATCCCTACTCCTTTACTGTACAGTTTCTACTTAAGTGTCCTGTTTGTTTACAGTTAAAACATGTTCGTGTTTCGGGTGAAGACGTGGTGTTGTGAGGTTTGCGCAGAGGGTAAAGGTGGTGGATATGGGTAAGGATAGGGAGGGTAAGGGTATTGTGGGGGATAAGAGGTTGGTGGATAGCCTGGGACCTGTGGTTGCATCGGGCTAGTAGGATAGAGTTGTGTTTGTTGTTGAGTGGGGTTAGTGAGAGCACATACTTGTTCAGAAGTGAGTATGTGTGCAAGTGCGTCTGTTGGCTGTGCTGTTTCCGTCATTCCCTCCAGAGCTTGTATACTAACAGCCATTAGTTTTTAGCTCCGGGCTTCTCTCTTTTTGGAGATGTTTTTATCATGTTCAATAGCGGTTTCTATGAGGGTATCGATTGTAAGTCCCCGCCAGCCAGGCTGTGAGGTCTGAACCCGAGTTTTTAAACTCTCAGACCATCCACAAGTACCGTAACTATCATCCCCCTGTGGTGAGTGCTATCTTTAATATCTTCTATCCCAGTGTACTGGGTGATAGCCTGCAGAGCCCGATCGCAGTAATCTTCTGCAGTCTCACTCTCTTTTTGTTTAACGGTGAAAATTTTGTTCCAGTTAACTACTACTGGAAAATATATACCCAACTGAGTTACAATGCGGGAAATGTTACCTTGGTTTACTTGGTCTGTTAAGGGAACGTCACCATCCAATACACAATCCGTGATAAATTTTGTCACATCGGTATTGCGTGACAGACAGGCCCTTAACACCACACGCCAATCTTTATTAGTGGGCTCATGTGAACTACCCAAATTTCTCAAAAATCTTTGACATTTGGCTAATTCCTTTTTGGGATTGGGGAAATCATTTATGATGGAATTAGTTCTGCTCTTGTCCAAGGACAATGCATTACTACTTCCCTCGTGGGCACTATACCATTTGCGTCTGCATTTCCATTTGGAACAGTTATTGTCCGAATGGGATGCAGACCGGTAGCGCTGCTACCTTTGACCTGGTTACCTGGCTGGGGGTTAAGTCTGCTGCTGCTGCGTATGGTATGAACGACTTCCTCTACAGGTGCAGAGGACACTAATACTTCCCTTGCTGTTACCGATGGAGATGGCGGCACCACTCGTGATTGTGGTGATGCAGCATCTATCATCTGCACAGCATGGGAAATGGCAGACATTACAATAGGCTCATCATCCGCATCATGAACATTTTCTTTATAGTTGCTTAAGAGAGGGTACAAGTTGCTTGTTAAATTTTTATGGGTATTTTTGGTTACTGTACTTGCACCTCCATCCACATAAGGTGGGGGAGGTGAGCGTGAACTGCTGGCAATACTCTCCACGACGCTACATTGTCGCATGTGCGCGCCATTTTGCGGCTCGCCCGTATTGCAATTTAGCATCGCGGATGTATTTTCTGACAATGTGCTCGCGACGCTAGTTTGCATCGTTTGCACATTGTTAAGCCACGCATCCCCTTCATGCTGCCACAGTTTTAAACATTCAAAATATTTAACCTTTTTCTCTCTGGAGCGCATCAAACTGATGTGATCCCGGACATTGTCTAACACATTTTTATCGAAACTACCAATTCTGGGAAACGGTCTAACACTCTTTCTCGTCATATTAAACCATAAATCACAATAAATGATTGCATAAGTACCGTACTTGGTATGCATGATACGACGGGCCGATCCGATCAGCGCCTCCATTAGCAGCACATCATTGCCTAACATCTCTACTGTTTGCGTGGCTCCCATTCTGAGACAACTCCTATGCTTTTCAATAAAGATTTAAACCGGTGAAAGACAATCAAGACACTTTCACTTACCTGTGGACGATTTAAGTCGGCGGCGCCCACACACCTGGATAAGATTTAGTAAGGCAACTTCCACACCCGGATAAGATTTAGTAAGGCAACTTCCACACCTATGAGAGTTTGTATGTCGGCTACTCTCACGCACCTCTCTACAACAAAGACAACATGTACACCTGCTACTGTGTATAGAACGGTAAAGCTGCTTACCGAGCGGCTAGACTAACCCTTGCACCTAGCCTTTAAGGATCATACGATACCCTTAACATTGTTCAACAAATATTCACTGTTACACACTTTTTTCCTGCGCAGAAAAATACACGTTAACCCAGATATTGAAAAAAATGAAAACCTCAATGGCTTTGTTCAAACACGTGGTAGCACAAACGGAAGTACATATACGATATTGTGCGACCAGTCGCATACACAATAATGCGACTACCACACAACCGTATAATGGCTTTTTTTAACTGCGTACGCAAAAGTGCGTCTTTGCTATGCGCAAACTTGCGACTTAGCCACGTACTCAGTACTGTGACACCCCTTTAAACATAAGGTTCTATCAACAGAGGAAAACAAACTTTTTCCTCTCTTGTCCCTGGATTCTAGTCAGTTCCCTTGATTCACACGGAGATGGATAGTGATCTTTCAGCACAAAGCGGTTCCAGGCAAACCCTGCATGTGGCCACTCCACCCTTTGCTGAAATATCGATGACTGTATGTACCGTGTGAGCAGGTAAGTGACTTCACTACGAGCCCCCAACTAACGATACTGGATCAGAACGTCTATACACACCTTCCTATACCTTCTAATGTCCTGCCTATACCTTCTAAGGATGACGCTAATTTGCGTACGCAGTCACACCATAAATAAAGACTTAGACGTTGAATCTGTGGTTCCAAAGCACAAGTGATATTCAGGTAAAAGTTCAGACAGTTACACGCAATTGATCAAGACACAATTTAGGCGCAAAAGAAAATGAAACAGACCCAAGTACAGTATACATACGCAGGCGCTTCTGGACCCAGAGATAGGCATCAGCAAGAGACCCCTCATCATTCAGCAAGAAGACTTCAAATCAGCGTTCGTGCACTTATATTTATACCCCCCCAGAATAAACAGGACAATAGGGAAGTCTGTTGCTGATATCATTGGTTCTCAGGGGTGAAGCATCTGTTACAGCACATTTAACAGGCTGGTTCAAACAGACTCTCCCTGCCTCTAACAGCTGGGGGTCTTCCTCTTCACGCCTCCTGCAGCATCCTAAACAGTTGTTTCTAAAATATACATTTTGTTGCTTGCAGGCTCTGCGATCCATAACTCGGGAATGCATGATGCGATCTCCCCACCGATAACACCGGAATACTGTGAAAAGAGTACGCATCAGTACAACTCCAAACACGACTGGTTTAGCATGCATAATACCTTAGTTATCAAATATCTTTATTTCTCAGCATTTAAACTAACTGAACCTACTTAAATCATACACTTTAAAGCTTATTGAACCTTATGTGTGAATATGTAATGTGTGGCTATCCAGTGTTTGATATGAGGACGCTAGTTAACTTGGGGCAGATGCGTGCACATAAAGCTAATAAAACGCCGGTTTCATACAAAGTCCTATGCATTCGCTAATATGCGACTAATTAACAGCGCTATTGTATGTATTAATGTGCATATGGGAAATGATGAAAAATGCAATCGCATGGTGCTATTAGTATTATCGCCACATGTACTAAAATGTGAGTTTATCTAAAATGGCGCTTAGGCGGCCATTCGCAAAATGGCGTCTTGCGATCTCATTTTCAAGATGGCATCTTGCGGCCAGTCACAAGATGGCGTCGCCGCGATTACATTTCAACCTGAACTTGTCTTAGCCAATTATTCAGCTTCGACAGTCCACCCTTTGATAGCAAACAACATGCTATCACAATCTGCTATTAGAATTTAATTTAGGCTTACATTTACATATTATTTGGTGTTATTATGGGATGGCACAAGGTGGTTCTTTATCCATCAATAATGTGTCTCTGGGTGGGGACATAAAACTACTATTATACGCACACCGCAGATCTTGGAAAATCATGTGAAAGGTGTGGGAATGCACCAGTCTTATAATAGCAGTCTTGAAGGGGATTGAGACTTTACATCATCTGAGGTGTTCTATGAATAACATTTCAATAATACATTCTATGCATGTCTAAATATAATACATCAAACGATTGTGTTTCCTAGTTCAGGGTTGTAATGCAGTTCTATATTTACCTCAGTATACATATTGTCATTACTGACCACCATCATAGTTTTGTTCTTTCGTTTCACTCTGTTTCTACATTTTCCACACTTCAACACAATAGGAACACACCGGACGCATATGCCAATTATTATCATGACAATCAGTATAAGGATTAAGAATTTGCCTATGCTGGCGATCACTTCCTGGACCCATTCCCCTAGACCTGAGAACCATTTTACTGGGTTCAGCCATGACACCCATCCTTCTATCTTTTCCCCTACTTCAGCCACTGAAGCGTTATGGTTCTTGCGCAATTCCCACTTTAGCTGCAGAATTTCATCCATCTTCCGGTCTATCACCTCCTTAGGGTCGCTGGTATCATTGGTGACATTGGCCACATAATTTGGAGTAAAATGTTGCACCTATGTTACGCAATACCCTCCAGTAACAGCAGTTAAATAATTCAACACTAGCCTGTGTTGCACAAGTTCTTTCTTGTACGCTTGCAATTCTTTCCCTGTATACCTAAATGTGTCATCGTACATCTCGGTGATATTATCTATTAATTTAGCAAGTTCCTGGATATATCTAAAATTTAATGTACCCCGAGCGATCCTGGTGGGGTCCAATGCGACCAGAACTTGAAAGCCAGTTGTCTCACTGATTAACTGAGTGGCTTTATGTATATCACCAGGTACCATATTTCTTTTGCTACTGTGTTCATATTGTGTGTGAAGATATGGTGAGGGTGTGTCTTTATGTATACCCAGCATTTCAACATGTGTGAGGGTCATAACTTCTGAGACTACTTTTCCCAGGTAACACAAACCTTCGGAACTCGGGGAGAGCCATTTATACGCTTTTCTTCCACAGATGAAATATACATTATCAGGGAGAACATAAGGAATGGTATGCATCATTATCATTAAGCACATTTCCCTTGCAAACAATCCTATTTCTGGTTCTTCCATCTGGTACATGCAAGTTTCTGGCTGTATTATTTTAGCACAATAACCATTTGGCACCTTACCAATAATTTCTTTGGTGGAACTCAATGTATACCGATACCTAAAATGTTTCCCACCAGACTTAATGGAGCGCAGCAGATCATGGTTTATGGACTCATTATCAGCTCTTTGTGAGAAGGTCATCGTCTGATTATTCCCCGTCACTTCCCAACTCCCGGGTTTATTGGGGTTGGTTATGTTTAAACACAAAAGTGAATTATCTACTTGGAATTGATAGAGTTTGAAATGAGATGGTTTGGATGAGAGGAATTTTCCATCCAATGTTTTCCCTTTTTGTAATTCTAAAATTTCCGTGATATTCAGCGGAAATGGCACCAACCCTACGTTATGCTGTCCCTGGGGCACATGTGAACACACCCAGCAATCAGTTTGGTTTAACACTTTGCCTACCATACTGTGATAATCCTCTAGAGCATACCCACCCCAGTACGGATTATATTTAGGTTGGCACCGTTGGATACAGTTCTCATCAACTAGGGACCCACAAAGCTCAAATACAGGAATCTTCAGATGATAACCCTCCACACCTTCCCCGACTATCCGGAATGACAGCTCTTTTAACAATAACAGTACTAAGATTGGAAAGACACTCCCCTGATTGGCATTGCACTCCTCCTGATTCCACTCCATCAGCACTGCCATCAGCTCCCGTTTCCTCAATCGGTCCCCCATCACAGACACTGGATATCCCCGGACTGACCAGGATGGTGAACACTCTAAAAGAGAATATGAAAATGAACACAGCAGGCCCATCCATTCTCACAACAAGACCTGCAAATTTCTCTCAGTTCAGGTATCTTACTACGACCTTTTCAATCCTCCCGGAACAAGCTCGCGAGCGACAGATTCACGCTATCAGCTTTGTCTCCGACTTGTTTCTCCACCGGTTGATTGACCTTTTTGCAGTGAGTGGAATGGACCCAGGTATCTCTCTCGGCCACCTTCAAAGATGTAGTACTCGTCAGTAGCACCTGGTACGTACCTTCCCACCGATCAGTCAAACAATCTGAACGCAAGAAATTTCTGATCATTAGATATTATCCTGGTTCAACATCATGACAGTTCATTTCAGGCATATCATTAGACAACAATTTCAGTTTCTGCTGCTGTTGCTTTAACTGCTTACTCATTGATATAAGATACTTCACAGTTACCTCGTTGTTACCCTTTAGATCTTCCTGTGGACTTATAATCAAATGAGGTTGTCTACCGAACAATATTTCAAATGGGGACAGATTCAGAGGAGGTCTAGGAGTGGTCCTTATGCTATGTAGGACCAAAGGTAAAGCTTCTGGCCATCCTAGTCCAGTCTCTGCCATGATTTTACTTAGCTTATTTTTAATAGTCCCGTTCATCCTCTCTACCTTGGCACTGGCTTGCGGTCGGTAGGGGGTGTGAAGTCGGCTATTAATACCCATCAGCTTACACATATTTTGGAAAACATCACCTGTGAAATGGGTACCCCTATCACTCTCGATGATTTTAGGGATACCGTACCTGCATACAAATTCCTGAACTATTTTCTTAGCAGTGAATGCAGCAGTATTAGTGGCCGCTGGGTAAGCCTCAACCCAGTTAGAGAATACGTCTGTGCACACTAATACATACTTAAGGTTCCTGCAGGGTGGTAATTGGATGAAATCAATTTGTATCACCTGGAAAGGTCCATCAGTCGGTGGAATGTGGGACGGTTCCATAGGGATCGCTTTCCCTATGTTCTTTCTCAAACAGGTCAGACAGGACATTGCTATTTTCTCTGCTTGTGAAGAAAAACCTGGTGCGCACCAGTATGCCCTCACCAACTTGCACATACCCTGTTTACCCAGGTGAGTCAGACCGTGTGCTGCCTCAGCCAGGCTGGAGTAATATGCCTTGGGGGCTACTGGCTTACCATGTCCGTCCCTCCAGAGCCCAGAGGACTCTTGCCCACACCCCTTGGACTTCCAAATGGATTTTTCCTGAATTGAACACAAATTTTGCATCTCAATTAATTTCAGCATATCAATAGTTTGAAATGACATAATTGTTTCAGTTGGAGGAAACATTTTTAACCCTGCCGCCCATTTTGCAGCTTTGTCAGCTCTGTTGTTGCCCAGTGACACCGGGTCATCCTCACATGTATGGGCTTTGCATTTAATTACTGCCACTGCTTTGGGCAGTTGAATTGCCTCTAAAAGATGTTTTATGTGTTGGGAATGTGCAACTGGTGTGCCTGCTGCTGTCATAAAATTTCTCAGACGCCATAGAGCCCCAAAATCGTGCACCACCCCGAACGCGTACCTCGAATCAGTGTAAATGTTAGCAGATTTGCCTGCTGCCAGTTCACATGCTCTAGTCAGTGCTACTAACTCTGCCACCTGGGCTGAGTGAGGAGGACCGAAAGGTTTAGCTTCTATGGTGTCTGTGTCATTTACAACAGCATAGCCTGTACATAATTCACCTGTGTCTGTTTGTCTATGACAACTCCCATCCGTATAAAAAGCTACATCCACATTCTCTAAAGGTGTGTCATGTATGTCAGGTCTAGCAGTAAAGGTCTGATTCAGATATGTCATACAACCGTGCGTATCATTATGTCTGCTGAACTCACCTCCCGCCAGCAACTCCTCTCCTTCCACCCTTTGTACATCATGTTGTACATATGGTAGGTATGTTGCTGGATTCAGCGTACTGCAACGTTTAATAGTAATATTTGCAGGAGCGATTAGAGCTAGTTCCCATTTGGTGAACCTAGCCGAGGAGACATGTCTGGTTTGAGCTGAGTTCAACAGAGCAGATACATCATGGGGAGTGTAGACAATCATATCATGGCCCAATACTACATCCTCACTTTTACTCACCAATAAAGCGGTAGCTGCTACACTTCTCAAACAGGTGGGGAGTGATCTTGCTACCGTGTCCAATTGGGCACTGTAGTATGCTACGGGTCTACTGGCATCACCATGTTTTTGTGTAAGGACACCTGCAGCACAACCATCGGCTTCCGTACAATACAAATCAAAAGGTTTTTCATAATCAGGTATTCCCAATGCAGGAGCTCTTGTCAGACTATCCTTAAGATTAAGGAAAGCCTGTTCTGATTCCTCTGTGTGTATGACACGATCGGGCTTTGAGGAAGAGACTAATTCCTGTAAAGGTAAGGCCAAAATAGAAAAACCTGGTATCCACATTCTACAGTATCCACACATTCCCAAGAAGGTACGAATTTGCTGTTGATTCTGCGGCAGTGTCATATTTTGTATGGCCTGGATTCTATCTGTTGTAAGGTGTCGTAACCCCTGGGTTAGGCAGTGTCCCAAATATTTTACTCTGGATTGGCACGGCTGTAGTTTGTCCTTAGCCACCTTGTGTCCTGTTTGTGAGAGATGAAGTAACAAAAGTTTAGTATCATTCAAACATGACATAAACGAGTCAGAACATAGCAATAAATCGTCCACATATTGAATTAGAACAGATCCATTGGCAGGTTCAAAAGATTGTAAACAGTCGTGCAATGCCTGGGAAAAGATACTGGGGCTGTCTATGAAACCTTGGGGTAATCGTGTCCATGTGTATTGTAAACCTCTGTATGTAAATGCGAATAGATACTGACAGTCAGGATGGAGAGGCACAGAGAAGAAAGCTGAACAGAGGTCAATGACAGTGAAATGGGTTGCATTTGGTGGGATTTGCATCAAAATGACAGCTGGATTCGGCACTACGGGGAATTGGCTCTCTACTACCTTATTAACACCTCTAAGGTCTTATACCAGCCTATAACCCCTCCCACCACTCTTCTTCACTGGAAAGATGGGACTGTTGGCTACACTAGCTGTACGAACTAAAATTCCCTGTTGCAATAATCGCTCAATTATTGGAAAAACCCCTAGTTCTACCTCCTGCTTTGGTGGGTACTGGGGAATTTTTGGAGCTTGCCTTCCGCTTTTTAAATTTACCATTACTGGGCTTACGTTTGCCATTAATCCAGTGTCCTGTCCATCTTTAGTCCAAAGGGAATCTGGAATTAGGGACAACATTTCATCTACTTGTGATGGAGTTTCATTTAAAACGGTAGAGTGATACATTATCCTTTGAGGAGTGTCTAACATGTCCCGCACCTCGTATACCATTCTCTCTGGGATATCTAAAAATACACCATCAGGGGTGCAATATATAACACATCCCATTTTACATAACAATTCTCTGCCCAGTAGGTTAGTAGGAGCCGCAGCAGCCAGGAGGAAAGAATGCCTGATATGCAATGGCCCAATAGTAACCTCTGTGGACTTTGTTAAAGGATAATGTTCCACTTTACCTGTTACGCCCATTGTTGGTACTGTCTCGTTGGTCACCTGCAAATTAACGGGAGATTTTATCACCGACCTGGTCGCCCCTGTGTCTACAAGAAAAGGATATTCAGTACCAGTTACATCAACCATCATGACCGGTTCTTCCCTAGTACTTCCCGTTAACCTGACCATCTGTAGACTACAGGTATGACCTGACCGCTAGCGTTGGCTACCATTCTCCAATAAAGCATTTACGGCTACAATTGGAGCTGGTGCTTGCTGAACATTTGCTGGCCTCTGTGCATATCCCTTATGGGGATATCTAGGTCTTCCCTGATGTGAGATCCCTACTCCTTTTACTGTACAGTTTCTACTTAAGTGTCCTGTTTGTTTACAGTTAAAACATGTTCATGTTTCGGGTGAAGACATGTGGTGTTGTGAGGTTTGCGCAGAGGGTAAAGGTGATGGATATGGGTAAGGATAGGGAGGGTAAGGGTATTGTGGGGGATAAGAGGTTGGTGGATAGCCTGGGACCTGTGGTTGCATCAGGCTAGTAGGATAGAGTTGTGTTTGTTGTTGAGTGGGGTTAGTGAGAGCACATACTTGTTCAGAAGTGAGTGTGTGTGCAAGTGCAAGTGTGTCTGTTGGCTGTGCTGTTACCATCATTCCCTCCAGAGCTTGTATACTAACTGCCATTAGTTTTTCGCTCTGGGCTTCTCTCTTTTTGGAGATGTTTTTATCATGTTCAATAGCGGTTTCTATGAGGGTATCGATTGTAAGTCCCCGCCAGCCAGGCTGTGAGGTCTGAACCCGAGTTTTTAAACTCTCTTTCAGACCGTCCACAAGTACCGTAACTATCATTCCCCTGTGGTGAGTGCTATCTTTAATATCTTCTATCCCAGTGTACTGGGTGATAGCCTGCAGAGCCCGATCGCAGTAATCTTCTGCAGTCTCACTCTCTTTTTGTTTAATGGTGAAAATTTTGTTCCAGTTAACTACTACTGGAAAATATATACCCAACTGAGTTACAATGCGGGAAATGTTAACTTGGTTTACTTGGTCTGTTAAGGGAATGTCACCATCCAATACACAATCCGTGATAAATTTTGTCACGTCGGTATTGCGTGGCAGACAGGCCATTAACACCACACGCCAATCTTTATTAGTGGGCTCATGTGAACTACCCAAATTTCTCAAAAATCTTTGACATTTGGCTAATTCCTTTTTGGGATCGGGGAAATCATTTATGATGGAATTTAGTTCTGCTCTTGTCCAAGGACAATGCATTACTACTTCCCTCATGGGCACTATACCGTTTGCATCTGCATTTCCATTTGGAACAGTTATTGTCCGAATGGGATGTAGACCGGTAGCGCTGCTACCTTTGACCTGGTTACCTGCCTGGGGGTTAAGTCTGCTGCTGCTGCGTATGGTATGAACGACTTCCCCTACAGGTGCAGAGGACACTAACACTTCCCTTGCTGTTACAGATGGAGATGGCTGCACCACTTGTGATTGTGGTGATGCAGCATCTATCATCTGCACAGCATGGGAAATGGCAGACATTACAATAGGCTCATCATCCGCATCATGAACATTTTTTTTTATAGTTGCTTAAGAGAGGGTACAAGTTGCTTGTTACATTTTTATGGGTATTTTTGGCTACTGTACTTGCACCTCCATCCACATAAGATGGGGGAGGTGAGCGTCAACTTCTGGCAATACTCTCCACGACGCTACCTTGTCGCATGTGCGCGCCATTTTGCGGCTTGCCCGTATTGCAATTTAACGTCGCGGATGTATTTTCTGACAATGTGCTCACGACGCTAGTTTGCGTCGTTTGCACATTGTTAAGCCACGCATCCCCTTCATGCTGCCACAGTTTTAAACATTCAAAATATTTAACCTATATCTCTCGGGAGCGCATCAAACTGATGTGATCCCGGACATTGTCTAACACATTTTTATCGAAACTACCAATTCTGGGAAACGGTCTAACACTCTTTCTTGTCATATTAAACCATAAATCACAATACCTTATTGCATAAGTACCGTACTTGGTATGCATGATACGACGGGCCGATCCGATCGGCGCCTCCATTAGCAGCACATCATTGCCTAACATCTCTACTGTTTGCGTGGCTCCCATTCTGAGACAACTCCTACGCTTTTCAATAAAGATTTAAACCGGTGAAAGACAATCAAGACACTTTCACTTACCTGGATAAGATTTAGTAAGGCAACTTCCACACCTGGATAAGATTTGAAAAAGGCAACTTCCACACCCGGATAAGATTTAGTAAGGCAACTTCCACACCTATGAGAGTTTGTATGTTGGCTACTCTCACGCACCTCTCTACAACAAAGACAACATGTACACCTGCTACTATGTATATAACGGTAAAGCTGCTTACCGAGCGGCTAGACTAACCCTTGCACCTAGCCTTTAAGGATCATATGATAGCCTTAACTTTGTTCAACAAATATTCACTGTTACACACTTTTTTCCTGCGCAGAAAAATACACGTTAACCCAGATATTGGTAATAGAAAAAAATGAAAACCTCAATGGCTTTGTTCAAACACGTGGCAGCACAAACGGAAGTACGTATATGATATTGTGCGACCAGTCGCATACATAATAATGCGACTACCACACAACCGTATAATGGCTTGTTTTAACTACGTACACAAAAGTGCGTCTTTGCTATGCGCAAACCAGCGACTTAGCCGCGTACTCAGTACTGCGACACCCCTTTAAACATAAGGTTCTATCAACAGAGGAAAACAAACTTTTTCCTCTCTTGTCCCTGGATTCTAGTCAGCTCCCTTGATTCACACGGAGACGGATAGCGATCTTTCAGCACAAAGCGGTTGCAGGCAAACCCTGCATGTGGCCACTCCACCCTTTGCTGAAATATTGATGACCATATGTACCATGTGAGCAGGTAAGTGACTTCACTACGAGCCCCCAACTAACGATACTGGATCAGAACCTCTATACACACCTTCCTATACCTTCTAAGGATGACGCTAATTTGCGTACGCAGTCACACCATAAATAAAGACTTAGACGTGGAATCTGTGGTTCAAAAGCACAAGTGATATTCAGGTAAAAGTTACACGCAATTGATCAAGACACAATTTAGGCGCAAAAGGAAATTATACAGACCCAAGTACCCCAGAATAAACAGGACAATAGGGAAGTCTGTTGCTGATATCATTGGTTCTCAGGGGTGAAGCATCTGTTACAGCACATTTAACAGGCTGGTTCAAACAGACTCTCCCTGCCTCTAACAGCTGGGGGTCTTCCTCTTCACACCTCCGGCAGCATCCTAAACAGTTGTTTCTAAAATATACATTTTGTTGCTTGTAGGCTCTGCGATCCATAACTCGGGAATGCATGATGCAATCTCCCCACCGATAACACCGGAATACTGTGAAAAGAGTACGCATCAGTACAACTCCAAACACGACTGGTTTAGCATGCATAATACCTTAGTTATCAAATATCTTTATTTCTCAGCACTTAAACTGAACCTACTTAAATCATACACTTTAAAGCTTATTGAACCTTATGTGTGAATATGTAATGTGTGGGTATCCAGGGTTTGATATGAGGACGCTAGTTAACTTGGGGCAGATGCGTGCGCATAAAGCTAATAAAACAGCGGTTTCATACAAAGTCCTATGCATTCGCTAATATGCGACTAGTTAACAGCGCTATTGTATGTATTAATGTGCGTATGGGAGATGATGAAAAATGCAATCGCATGGTGCTATTAGTATTATCGCCACATGTACTAAAATGTGAGTTTATCTAAAATGGCGCTTAGGCGGCCATTCGCAAAATGGCGTCTTGCGATCTCATTTTCAAGATGGCGTCTTGCGGCCAGTCGCAAGATGGCATCGCCGCGATTACATTTCAACCTGAACTTGTCTTAGCCAATTATTCAGCTTCGACAACAGATACACAAAAGAGGCCAAGCAATCTCCATCAGCCGACGAAAATAGTGGCCTCTTCCCCCCCCCCAATGGCAGCGACAAGCCTCCGTTTGGGGAAACAGAGGACATCGCTCCCCCCTCCTGTCCACAAATGTCAGCATACTGTCAATCAATAAGTCTGCTGGCGCTCTGCATGCGAGGCCGCAGGACCCGTACTGCACATGCGCAGTATGGGTCATGTGCCTGCGCAGAGGAGGCGCAATCGGAGATGTGCTTTAACCATCGGGTTAGCGCACATCTCTAAATCAGCCACTATGTATATAGTGTTAGGCAAGTGATAGTAAATATAGGGACATTAGGATGTGTCCTTGGTGTACAGTGTGGGAACTATGGTAAGAGTAGGGATGAGGGATGGTGTGACAGGTGGCGAGATGAGTGGTTATATACATAGGAGTATGTAGTCCATTCCAACTACCTTACCTATTTCTGAGCACTGAGGTCTCAAGCAGTGGCGTCACAAGGGGGGTGCGGGCCGCACTGGGTGTCAGCCTCCAAGGAGGTGACACCAAAGACCGCACACTCCCCCACCGTTACACTTACCGCAGAACCTCAGAGAGGTGGTGGAGCACACCAGTAGCTAGCCACTTCATGCTCTCTGGAAGGGGATCTGCCCGCCCATTTCCCACCTTCTTCCACGGCCACTGCACATCCCGGCCTCCGTGAAGGCGCGCGGCGTGTGACGTCATGGCATCAACCTGCACCTCCGCTGCTGGATGAGAGGAGCCCACCTGCCCGCTGCTGCTGGAGGAGAAGAGCCCCCCATCCCGCCCGCTGCTGCTAGTGGAGTGGAGCCTGCTGCTCGCCCGCCGCCGCTGCTGCTGCAAGAGAGGAGCCGTCAAGGTAAGGGAAGCCAGAGTGCTGCTGGGGACAGAAGAGGAAGTGGCTGGCTGGGGACAACAGTGGGCAGTGGGGGTGGCTGGCTGGGGACAGAAGAGGGAGTGGCTGGCTGGGGACAACAGTGGGCAGTGGGGGTGGCTGGCTGGGGACAGAAGAGGGAGTGGCTGGCAGGGGACAACAGTGGGCAGTGGGGGTAGCTGGCTGGGGACAGAAGAGGGAGTGGCTGGCTGGGGACAACAGTGGGCAGTGGGGGTGGCTGGCTGGGGACAGAAGAGGGAGTGGCTGGCTGGGGACAACAGTGCGCAGTGGGGGTGGCTGGCTGGGGACAGAAGTGGGGGTGGCTGGCTGGGGACAACAGTGCGCAGTGGGGGTGGCTGGCTGGGGACAACAGTGTGCAGTGGGGGTCTCTGGCTGGGGACAGAAGTGGGGGTGGCTGGCTGGGGACAACAGTGTGCAGTGGGGGTCTCTGGCTGGGGACAGAAGAGGGGGTGGCTGGCTGGGGACAACAGTGCACAATGGGGGTCGCTGGCTGGGGACAGAAGTGGGGGTGGCTGGTTGGAGACAGAAGTGGGGGTGGCTGGCTGGGGACAGAAGTGGGGCTGACTGGCTGGGGACAGAAGAGGAAGTGGCTGGCTGGAGACAACAGTGGGCAGAGGGGGTGGCTGGTTGGGGACAGAAGAGGGAGTTGCTGGCTGGGGACAGAATTGGGGTGGCTGGCTGGGGAGAAAAATGGGGCTGACTGGCTGTGGACAGAAGAGGGGCTGACTGATTGGTGACAGAAGAGGGAGTGGCTGGCTGGGGACAGAAGTGGGGCTGACTGGTTGGGGACAGAAGAGGGAGTGGCTGGCTGGGGACAGAAGTGGGGGTGGCTCGCTGGGGACAGAAGTGGTGCTGACTCGTTGAGGACAGAAGATGGAGTGGCTGGCCGGGGACAGAAGTGGGGGTGGCTCGCTGGGGACAGAAGTGGGGCTGACTGGCTGGGGACAGAAGAGGAAGTGGCTGGCTGGGAACAACAGTGGGCAGAGGGGGTGGCTGGTTGGGGACAGAAGTGGGGCTGACTGGCTGTGGACAGAAGAGGAAGTGGCTGGCTGGGGACAACAGTGGGCAGAGGGGGTGGCTGGCTGGGGACAGAAGTGGGGCTGACTGGTTGGGGACAGAAGAGGGAGTGGCTGGCTGGGGACAGAAGTGGGGCTGACTGGCTGGGCACAGAAGAGGGAGTGGCTGGCTGGAGACAGAAGTGGGGCTGACTGGCTGGGGACAGAAGAGGGGGTAGCTTGCTGGAGACAGAGATGGAGGGACAGGCTGTCTGGGATCACAAAAGGAGGTAGGCTGTCTGAAAACACAGAAGGGGAGACAGTCTGTATGGAAACACAATAGGGAGCAGGCTGCCTGAGGTCACAGAAGGGGCTAGCTGGCTGTGGACACAGAAGGGGGGTAGCTATCTGGCTGCACAGGGGGCCTGGCTGTCTGGAGGCACAGAAGGGGGGCTGGCGGTCTGGGGACACAGAAGGAGAGCTGGCTGGGGACAAGAAAGGGGAGAAGTCTGGCTGGGGACACAGAAGGGGGGAGCAGGCTGGCTGGGGACATAAAAGGGGGGGCTGGTTGGCCGGGACGTGTGCTATTTTCTGTGGGGGAGCAATGTTATTTATCTCTGTGGGGGACCAATGTTATTTCTCTCAATGGGAGCATTGTTATTTTTTCTATTGGGGAGCAAAGTGTTTTTTTCCCTGTGGGGGGGAATGACTGATGGTGTACCATGGAAATTTTAACAGGTATTGCTGTCCCTAATCCTATGGTTATGTTAACGTCATTTATTCATAAGGTAGTCTTTTAACACGCCTCTTATTGTGAGACCACTTTTACTATATTAAGCTTTTTTGGGGGGGGGCATATTTTATAGGTTTGCACTGGGAGCTCCAGCCCGTTGAAATGGCCCTGCTCTCCGGGCCAGCCTAATGTTCGGTCTGGACTGGTACTGTTGTGTTATGTGTCTATCATAGTTAGTGCCCACTGTATCTCGCCGATGCGGAGCTACAGTTCCCGTGAGATGATGTGTCATCATCTCGTGAGTCCCTCTCTCTCTGCTCATGCCCGCCGGCATTCTGGGTGGAGCACTGCAGTGTGAGTACTGGACTGTGTGATTGGTAAGGGGGGAGAGAGTGTGGAGCTGCACACCTTGGTCCTGATTTTTTTTTTGGGTGGAGAGGGAGGGGGGGGGGGGTGACACCAACCCTAGTGACGCCTCTGGTCTCAAGTGTCTTGAACTCCAGATGCAAAATTATTGCTGTCACCTTCTCCCCTGTCCATTATCTACTGCTGGTTTTCATCCGTCTTCCTTGTAATTCTCGGTGCAACGCGCAATGCTGAACAGTGTTGAACATTTCACAACTGCCACATGTCATTGTTTCCTGCTGGAACTTCCAGCCTCTTTGTAGAAGACAGCAGACATCATGTAATGTGTTATGGCCTCATTCTACCTCACTTGCCATGGATGCAAAGTTAAGTGAGAGCAGGGAGTGAGAGGGATCCAAAAGGATGAGAGTGGTGAGAGGGAAACGGATGTGTGAGAGCAGGGAGAGAGATCCAGAGGATGTGAGAATGAAGAGTGAGGGGGAAACCGGATGTGTGAGAGCAGGGAGGGAGAGGGATCTAATAGATGTGAGAGTGGAGTGAGGGGAAAACCGGATGTGTGAGAGCAGGGATAGGGATCCAGAGGATGTGAGAGTGGAAAGCGAGGGGGAAACTGGATGTGTGAAAGCAGGGATAGGGATCCAGAGGATGTGAGAGTGACTGGGAAACCGGATGTGGGAGAGCAGGGAGAGGGATCCAGAGGATGTGAGAGTGGAGAGAGGGAAACGGGATGTGTGAGAGCAGGGAGAGGGATCTAGAGGATGTGAGAGTGGAGAGTGAGGGGGAAACCGGATGTGTGAGAGCAGGGAGAGGGATCCAGAGGATGTGAGAGTGGAAAGCGAGGGGGAAACCGGATGTGTGAAAGCAGGGATAGGGATCCAGAGGATGTGAGAATGGAGAGTGAGGGGGAAACCGGATGTGTGAGAGCAGGGAGAGGGATCCAGAGGATGTGAGAGTGGAAACCGGATGTGCGAAAGCAGGGAGAGGGATCCAGAGGATGTGAGAGTGGAGAGTGAGGGGGAAACAAGATGTGTGAGAGCAGGGAGAGGGATTCAGAGGATGTGAGAATGAAGAGTGAGGCAGCGGGTAAAATTAAGTATATTATATAGAACGCTCTGGGTAACAATCCTGCTCCAGGCTGTACTCACCATATCTCTTGTACTAGGCCCAGTTCAGTTCCGAATTACCACTTGCAGTGACACCTACCATGATTCGAGGTCTCATTTTGCTTGTGCTAGATTGACACCATAGCCCATAATATAAGACATATCATGTAGCAGTCTGTGCTAGGTGATTGCTTTGTGAAACTGTACCTGTGCACACCTCACACAAACAGTGAAAAAGACACCAGATTATGACTTCTTGGCTACTCCTCTGCCTTCTCCTAGGCTGAACTGCTGTGTACTCTCCTGGCTTACTACCAGGCACTCTGCTTAATTCTTGGCTTCTAAATATCCACTGCTGAGTACCAAATATTAGTCTTAGGCCCAGATGCATCAACGAGTGATATTCTTGTTATTACTAATTTTAAATGGTGCTCCAACCAATCAGCTCATAACGATCATGTGTTTGAAAACAAGTTAGGAGCTGATTGGTTGGAGCACCATTTGAGATTAGTAACGAGTGATAACAAGAATATCACTCGTTGATACATCTGGGCCTTATTTCCTGGATATTATTTTTGCTTCATCCCTGCCTGCCGTACCAGACCTGTAGGCTTGCTATTGGACTTTGCTTTGTCTACTACATTGTCTGCTGAGCTACATGCTAAGCATTATACTGGCACTGGACAGTACAACTATGAATCAATTGCATACATGCCTACCCTCCCGGTTTTCGCGGGAGGCTCCCGATTTTTCGGGTAACCCCCCGCACCCCCGGAAGGGTAGGCATTTCTCCCGCATTCTGCCCACTTCCTAGTGAAGTGGGCAGAATGGGGAGAACTTCCGCGGCAATCGCGGGTCTCGGTGTAGGGGGCGGGGCTTAATTACGCGATTCTGCACGAATCACGTCATTTAGCCCCTTCCCTTATGCAAATTTACGCCAATCGCGGGGATTTGCCACGAAGGGGGCGGGGCCTAATGACGCAAGATGTCAGGCCCCGCCCCCATCACAACCCGATTTTTCTCCTCTCCCCAAGTCTCCCGCAAAAGCTAAGTACAATGTAGGCAAGTATGATCAATTGTTTCCTGACAATATAAGACGTGGGGATAATCCCCTTACTATCTACCTATACGTGTGGCTGTGGACCTGGTTTTGCCATATCTAAATGTGTGTCCCTGCCATTGGTGCCCAACGTGAAAAAAAAGGTAATGTAACATAGTTGCTTGTGACAAGAAGGGGAGAATAGCCGAGTCAAGAGAACTCACCTGACTGTAAGCCAGAGAAGTAGCCCTAGGGAATGTAGTAGAGGACCTATTTTATTGACTTTACAGCGCTGGTAGAGTAGACAGGATTGTCCCTTCCAACGGGTTTGTTTTTGTCAATAGAGCAAAAACCATTTCCAGCAATATTTTTCGCTCTCTTATTCTATCTACTTTCCAGGTATAGTCATCTTCATTTATTACATTTCAGCGGTATAGTGTTGAAATTTCCTTTTGATCAATTTTAGTTAATTTTTATCAATAATGTTTGTTGAAACTTTTTGAACTTAAGGTTACAGTCAGGAAAAAGGGGTAGAACAAGAGATAAAACACCATAGTAAAGGAAAAAGACACCAGCAGGGGGCGACCAATGTCCAAACAATCAAGCCAGGGTACAATAAACAATCACCAGATGGTTACGGGCCTTACTGGGATGTTTTCTATTAATTACTTCTGTCAGAATAAGTTTGAATTCCAATCCGCCAAGAGCTGCGCCTAAGCCTAGCACCAGTTTGAAAGGCTATTCCTCTAACAACCACCTTAAGGGCGCACCAGAAAGTAGATGGAGATGTTGCTTGGGCAATTATTAAGAATGTAGTTAATGAGTCCCTGTTGTACGGCAGACCCGGCATCCGTTGAAAGGCACCATGGCCTAGGGGGAATGCCTGAATGATGGCCGCTCTTAGGTGACACTCCTTGATGGTGAAGTGGACCCTTAAGAGAGTGTACGTTGGATAGCTAGAAGCAGCAGTCCTGGCTTTTGGAGGCCTATGGATACGATCAGTAAGCAAATCCTTGTTGTTCACATCTGGAAGTAGTTTACAGTAGTGTGTCATAGCATCGTCTAACAATTCTGTGTTAGCCACTAAGCCTGGAGTACCTGTTTTTTGCATCTTCCAAGTCCACCACTTTATTTCAGTTTGAAGAGCACCATAGGTGGAGATTAAAGCATTTACTGAAGCCACCAGCTCCTCCATTTTGGTCTCTAGCTGGCCTCCAATATCTGATTCATCCGCACTTAAGTCTTTAATGGAGGCACTCATATCTCAAGAAAGATTTGAGCGAAGTACCTTAAGCACTTGATGTAAGGTGCACACTGTGTTGAAGCATCACAGTCCAGGTAAACCTCTAAGTCTGAAGGGTAAACAGGAGGCTCCAGAAGTTTAGATATCATGGAGTCTGGTTCTCTTCCCTTGCTACGACTGCTGGACCTAAAGATGGTCTAAGAGAGAAGTGGGACGGAAGGGTATTCATCTTCACTTTCTTGGGACGCATAGCCTTGTCAGATGGGTTTCATTTGAAAGATTGACAGGAACAAAAGGTTGACAGACAAAAGGTTGACATGGATGTAAGTTGTCAGGTACAAAAGGTCAACATGGGAATGGTCGACAAAAATGGTTGATACTTTTTTTTATTAGGGTTAGGGACTTACCAGAGAGTTAGGGTTAGACACTTACCTCCACAATTAGGTTTAGGCACTAGAAGGGATGGTTAGGTGCAGGGTGAAGATTAGGGTTAGAAAAAAAAAATGTCAACCATTTTTGTATGAAACTTTGACTTTGTTGACCTACATCCACGTCAACCTTTTGATTGTCGGCCTGTTAGACCACACCCTTGTTAGATGGAGGCAATAGGGGTACAATAGCAAAATTCCAGAGGAAGGTCATGGGGAAGCATGGTCTACACAAAGGAGTGTTGGCAGCGTAAGGTAATGTCAAGTCATTTAGCCGATGTCAGGCAAAGGTACTGATATAAAATTGGACATTTAGAGTGACTCACCAGAGATGATTTTGGTGAGCTGCAATGGACCTGGACCCCAGCAGTGGCAGAAGAATAGTGGAGGAAGCAGTCTTGGCTGTTATCATGAAGTCCTGCAATGTCTAACTCTAGCACCATGGCATCCAAACCCCCCCCCTCCGGCACTATGGCGTCCAGACCCGCCCCCCGGCACCATGGCGCACAGACCTTTCCCCCCGGCACCATGGTGTCCAGATCCTCCCCATCCAGCACCATGGCACCCAGACCGTTCACTCCAGGTGTCCAGAGGAGCCTCACCCAGTTAATTTTATTTTTTGACTTGTTACTCTGCAATTTGAACATTTTTGGTATTACGGTTTTCATTTTGCACATAAATATTCTGAGACTAAAAATGCTTAATCTATTATTCTCATTGTGATAGGGTATGTGTGTGTGATAACACTAAGCCTAGTGTTCACTCTAGCACCCTGCACCTGTCACAATCCGTGCAGTTCCTCTTTCTTGCCTGGGGTGTCGCTCTCTCCTCTGGTGCTTCTAACGTACTCAGCTGATGCAACAAACTGCTGAGATATAGTCCAGAGTGTGCTAGAGGCACCAGAGCAACACCACAGGCAGGAAAGAAAAACTGCACAGTTGTGACAGGTGCAGGGTGCTAGAATGAGCACTATAAGCTTCTCACTATATAAGTAAAATCTTCCACACCTTTACCGCAATAGAAATGGTGCGCTTTTCCTCCTGGTTTACCAACTTATAGCAACAATAAGCATAAAATTAAGTTTGGAAAAGAAAGATCTCTTTGAAGACACACAAATGTACAATTAGCGTCACCCCAGCCAGATCACCCTGATATAGGACCTGTCCTTATTCCACACAGTTGTTTTTGTGTCCTGATGCCTGATGGTGACAGACTTTTTTATTTTAGCAAATAAACCCATGGTCTCACAATTCCAAAAAACAACCCTCTCGCCCTTCGGCAAAGTGACTCTCCTGCCCCTCCACTCACTTAATAAGGAGATATGTTCTTGCAAGATGGATAATAATAAGAAAAAACAGCAAATACACAAGAATACGCTTTGTACAGTAAAAAAACAGCAAATACACAAGAATACGCTTTGTACAGTAAAAAAACAGCAAATACACAAGAATACGCTTTGTACAGTAAAAAAACAGCAAATACACAAGAATACGCTTTGTACAGTAAAAAAACAGCAAATACACAAGAATACGCTTTGTACAGCAAATACACAAGAATACGCTTTGTACAGCAAATACACAAGAATACGCTTTGTACAGTAAAAAAACAGCAAATACACAAGAATACGCTTTGTACAGTAAAAAACAGCGAATACACAAGAATACGCTTTGTACAGTAAAAAAACAGCAAATACACAAGAATACGCTTTGTACAGTAAAAAAACAGCGAAAGCTGAACACTTTATTGTATAAACAGAGAGGAAATGAGAGGTCAATGGAAAGACTTTGGGGGGGGAATTCAATTACAGGCGAAAGTGATACGTTTTCACGGGTGTCAACTTATCGTATCGCGCGATAATTTCACCTAACGCCTGTATACGGGTGTTAACGTATCGTGCAATCCAATTAGAAAATGGGTGATAAGTGTTTCACCCGATAATTCTTTCCTGGTTTTACACTCGTTAAGTAGAGGTGAAAATGGGTAAATCTGCCCCAAAAAAGGCAAATTAATATTGGATAACAGTATAGAAGTATATTAGTGGCCATAATAAAAGTATTTGGGGTTCTTAAATTGTGTCAAATGGCTGTTAAATGCATTTTTTCAAACAGTGAAAATAAATAATAGAACACTAGTGTTTTTTTGTATAATGATGCTCTACTTAAATTAGGGGTGTATAAAAACGCCTGTAAATATATATTTGTGTTATATTAAGCCATGTTTAAAAAAACCCCTTCAAAATACACCTCTAATACCCACCTGCACAATTAAAAACACCTGTGCCATTCATACAGCACCCTTATATACCTGCCCCACATCAATTAACTAATTTTCCTGCAATTCACAATTTCACCCCAAAAATTACATGTAATTATTGGCCGAATTAAGATAATTAAAAAATTTTTTTTGCCTAATTAGTCATTAAGGAGGTTGTCCCAGTGGATCTGAACCAAGGGCCTGATTCAGAGCCGGACACTCTTTATGAGCGCTCGTCCTGAATCAGGGCGTTTTTTTATTTTTTTGGTGTGGCCTCCTGGCCGCTCGCTAAGCTGTGGGTGACCACCCACAGCTTTTGCAGGCGGCTTGGTGATGGTCGCCATCATCGCGGCTTGCGGCGAGACCCTTGTGGTAGGGTCTCGTCGGTCGCAAGCGTGTAGTCACCCCCCCCTCCCCGCCTACAAAATGGGGCAAGCTATCGATCAACATCGACAGCCGCCCTTATTGTAGTGAGTCCCGGAGCGAGAGAATTTCTCTCTCGCTCCGGGGGCGTGCGCAGAACCCCACCATCGACCCGCTTGCGAGCGCTATGTGCTCGCGAGCGGGTCAGAATCAGGCCCCAAGTCCCAACATTTTTACTTTAACACAGGGATTTTCCCCAACTTTTCACCTGCTCAAGAGGTGGTGAAAAAAATTAGCATTGAGAATTATCAGGTGTTAACTTCAACTGCAATTGAATTGGACGATAATCACTTTTCATACGAAACAGCTTATCGCCTCTAATTGACTTTCCCTGTGTCAGGAAAAATAATATACTTGAGATTTGCTCTTTAGATAAAAGGTTTCCACTTGCAACACACACAAAGTATCACCTGGTAAATCTTTGTGAATAATAATAATGTATGGTTTATCAAAAAAAGATCTGTCATTTCTCTAATTTAGAGCATGGAAATGGTTTCTCACCTGTGTGACATCTCTGATGTTTAACAAGATGTGATTTCTGTGTAAAACATTTACCACAAGCAGAACATGGAAATGGCCTCTCTCCTGTGTGACTTCTCTGATGTGCAACAAGAGCGGATTTCTGTGTAAAACATTTCCCACACTCGGAGCATGGAAATGGTTTCTCACCTGTGTGACTTCTCTGATGTGCAAGAAGATCTGATCTCTGTGTAAAACATTTCCCGCACTCAGAACAGGAAAATGGCTTCTCACCTGTGTGACGTCTCTCATGCCTAACAAGATGTGATTTGTCTCTAAAGTACATTCCACACTCAGAGCATGGAAATGGCTTCTCACCTGTGTGATATCTCTCATGTTTAAGAAGAGCAGATTTCTGTGTAAAACATTTCCCGCACTCAGAACAGGAAAATGGCTTCTCACCTGTATGAAGTCTCTCATGTATAACAAGATGCGATTTCTGCGTAAAACGTTTTCCACACTCCATACATGAATATGGTTTCTCGCCTGTGTGACGTCTCTCATGTCTAACAAGATGTGATTTGTCTCTAAAATACATTCCACACTCCAAACATGGAAATGGCTTCTCACCTGTGTGACTTATCTGATGTCTAACAAGGTGTGATTTCTGTGCAAAACATTTCCCACACTCAGAGCATGGAAATGGATTCTCACCTGTGTGAAGAGTCTCATGTCTAACAAGAGCTGATTTGTATCTGAAATATTTCCCACACTCAGAACATGGAAATGGCTTCACGACTGTTTTACCCGGCTGATGGGTAATACGCTTTGTGCTCTGTGTGAAACATTTGGCATCTATAGAACAGGGAAATAAATTATCTACTGTAAGAGCTGTAATATAAGTGCAAATGTCAGATGTATCAGGACCAATTTCATCTTGATTACAGGGATCACACGATATATCTGCACTGTGAAGTGCTGGATGTATAATTGGGATAATAGCGTTTTCTCCTGGAGAATCTCGGGCGATGAAGTTATTTTCTATTTCACAAACTGGAGTTAAAATTAGATGATCAACTGAGAAATTCCGGCCATTACATCCATCTGTGGGAATAAAATAAATATATGGAAAGATAAATGTTTCCCTGTAAAAGAAATCTAATTTTCTGCTAAAGATTAATGTGAAAGATCCCCAAAATACAATAAATTGGGTAGAAATGTAGAACTCATTAAATATATACAGCCATGGCCAAAAGGTTTGAGAATGACACAAGTATTGGTTTTCACAAAGTTTGCTCCTTCAGTGTTTTTAGACCTTTTTGTCAGATGTTACTATGGTATGCATTACAAGCATTTCATAAGTGGCAAAGGCGTTAATTGACAATTACATTAAGTTTATGCAAAGAGTCTATATTTGCAGTGTTGACCCATCTATTTCAAGACTTCTGCAATTTGCCCTGGCATGCTGTCAATCAACTTCTGGGCCACATACTGACTGATGGCCACCCATTCTTGCCTAATCAATGCTTGGAGTTTGTTAGAATTTGTGGGTTCTTGTTTGTCCACCCACCTCTTGAGGATTGACCACAAGTTCTCAATGGGATTAAGGTCTAGGGAGTTTCCTGCCCATGGATTTAAAATTTCGATGTTTTGTTCCCCGAGCCACTTAGTTATCACTTTTGCCTTATGGCAAGGTGCTCCATCATGCTGGAAAAGGCATTGTTTATCATCAATCTGTTCTTGGATAGTTGGGAGAAGTTGCTCTTGGAGGATGTTTTGGTACCATCCTTTATTCATGGCTGTGTTCTTAGGCAAAATTGTGAGTGATCCCACTCCCTTGGCTGAGAAGCAACCCCACACATGAATGGTCTCAGGATTCTTTACTGTTGGCATGACACAGGAGGAAGACTTTTGGAGGATGTTCTGGTGTCAAGAAGGGCAGCAAAGAAGCCACTTCTTTCCAGGAAAAACATCAGGGAAAGACTGATATTCTGCAAAATGTACAGGGATTGGACTGCTGAGGACTGGGGTAAAGTTATTTTCTCTGATGAATCCCCTTTCAGATTGTTTGGGGCATCTGGAAAAACGCTTGCCGGAGAAGGAAAGGTGAGCACTACCATCAGTCCGGTGTCATGCCAACAGTAAAGCATCCTGAGACCATTCATGTTTGGGGTTGCTTCTCAGGCAAAATTGTGAGTGAATTCACTCCCTTGGCTAAGAACATAGCCATGAATAAAGAATGGTACCAAAACATCCTCCAAGAGCAACTTCTCCCAACCATCCAAGAACTGTTTGGTAACGAACAATGCCTTTTCCAGAATGATGGAGCACCTTGCCATAAGGCAAAAGTGATAACTAAGTGGTTCGGGGAAGAAAAAAAAAAACCCTCAATTTTGGGTGCATGGCCAGGAAACTCCCCAGATCTTAATCCCATTGAGAACTTGTGGTCAATCCCCAAGAGGCGGGTGTACAAACAAAAACCCACAAATTCTGACAAACTCCAAACATTGATTAGGCAAGAATGGACGGCCATCAGTCAGTATGTGGCTTGAAAGTTGATTGACAGCATGTCAGGGCGAATTGCAGAGGTCTTGAAAAAGAAGTGTCAACAGTACAAATATTGAATCTTTGCCAAAACTTACACTAATTGTCAATAAAAGCCTTTACCACTTATGAAATGCTTGTAATGTTACTTCAGTATACCAATAGTAACATCTGACAAACAGGTCTAAAAACACTGAAGCAGCAAACTTTGTGAAAACCAATACTTGAGTCATTCTCAAACCTTTTGGCCATGGCTGTACATAAATATATATCCCCTGATGAAAGTACTTGAACGAAACGCGTTGAGCGGCTTCCTTTATGTTATTTCAAGTGTTTCCAATCGGATTCTTCAGCACAGCGTAACATCAAGTGTTCTGTTTGCCAGAAGTTATCAGATAAGCGCTGTTTAGTTTTAACTTGTATGAGTCTTTATTTTGAAACTTCTAATGATCATAATTCCTTAGAATAATCACTAGATCATATGAAGGCAACTGGTAAGAGAGAATATGAAGCTGACCAGCGTGTGGGCTTCTCAGTACCAGCTAGGTCTGATCATGAGAAGCCTCCACTTGGAACAAGGCGAGTATGTGACACTTTTCTGTAATAAGTGTTTATTACTCACCTGTGCTGATATCTGTAGGGATTTCCTCCTCCTTACACTGCTGATCACCCCTCACATACGTCTCTTCTCCCTCTATAACTTCTACTTTAATGTAAGTCAAACCTTCACCCTACATAACCCACAAAACAATAAAATAGCACTTGAATAATTAATAGTAGAATCTCAGCATATAATACACACACAGCTCCTCCACACATCACATAGTGATAAATCACTTTGGTATATTGGTGAGACCCTAAATCCCATCTACCTGATGCTCCTGTGGGGTCCTGTGATTCTCCTCTGTACAATCCTGTGAATAAAGAGGACGGGGACATCTCTCTGGGTTATTTCTGTTACTGGGTCCATCTGTAGGAGACACACAGTGACTGAGTACATTGTATATATGTGATTATCAGGTGATGTGTGTATATAGGGGTCCCCATACCTGCTCTCCCCTGTACAATAAATGGCAGTCTCCTCTTACCCAGTGATGTGAGGGGCCGGTGATTCTCCATCATCACGTCCTTGTACAGACCCCTGTGTTCCTCTATATACTCCCCCTCCTGCATGGAGACATAGACAGTGACATCCTGACACCTTATAGGAACCTGACACACACAATGATCCAGTCATCACCCAGACACATCCCCTGGTGTTACTGTATAATGTCCCATTCCCAGCAGTCACCTCTCCAGTCATCACCCAGACACATCCCCTGGTGTTATTGTATAATGTCCCATTCCCAGCAGTCACCTCTCCAGTCAGCAGCTGAATGATCTTGTTGGTGAGTTCCAGGATCTTCTGGTCATTGTGTCTCTCATGTATCAGTGAGTGAGATGGATGCACCGAGATGGGGCTCTGGGTCCCGCTCAATCTTTCTGATAAATAGAGGAGGTTACCAGATGTCTCAGGCTCACTGAATGTCTTCTTCACTACTGTGTAATTCTGTGCAGTTATGGAGACATCAATAAAAAGGTAAATTAAACTCCACCCATACGGAGCTGTTTTTTAGGAGCCAATTGTGCATAATATACAATAAAATTGATTTTACGAATACAACCCCTTCCCTATCTGTAATACTGATCAACCATAACATTAAAAGCAATAACAGGTGAAGTGAATAACATTAATGATCTCGTTACAATAGCACTTGTCATGGGTTTGGACATATTAGGCAGAAAATTAACATTCAGTTCTTCAAGTTGATGTGTTTGATGCATGAAATGGTCAAGCATAAGGATCTGAACGACTTTGACCAGGTCTAAATTGTGATGGGTCTTGTGGGGCGTTCCTGGTGTGCAGTGGTTAGTACCTACCAAAAGTGGTTCAAAGAAGAACAACCGGTAACAGTGTCATGGGTGCCCAAGGCTCATTGATGCCTGTGGTTACTGAAGGCTAGCCCATCTGGTCCTATCCCGCAGAAGAGCTACTGTAGCACAAAGGCTATTATAGAAAGGTATCAGAGCATTGCAGCTTGCTGCGTATGGGGCTGCATAGCCATAGACCAGTCCAAGTGCATATGCTGACCCCTGTCCACCGCCGAAATTGCCTCAATGGGATTCTAAGAATCATAACTGGACCAGGAAGCAATTTTATTTTACATCATGTGGACAGCCAGGTGCGTGTGCGTTGTTCACCTGAGGAAAAGCTGGTACCAGAATGCACTATGGGAAGAAGGCAGGTTGGCAGAGGCGGTGTGATGCTCTGGGCACTTCTGCTGAAAAAACTTGGGTCCCGGCATTCATGAGGATGTTACTATGACACGTACCGCCTACCTAAACATTACTGAAGACCAAGTACACCCCTTCATGGCAATGGTATTCCCTGATGGCAGTGGCCTCCTTCAGCAGGATAATGCACCCAGCCACACTGCAAACATTGTTCAGGAATGGTTTGAGGAACATGACGAAGAGTTCAAGGTTTTGACTTGGCCTCCAAATTTCCCAATTCTTAATCCGTTTGAGCATCTGTAGGATGTACTGGAAGAACAAGTCTGAGCCATGCCACCTCAGAACTTACAGGATTTAAAAGATCTGCTGCTAACGTCTTGGTGCCAGATACCACTGGACACCTTCGGTGGTCTTATGGAGTCTATACCTCGATGGATAGGAACTGTTAGGCAGCACAAAAGGATCCTACACAATATTAGGCAGATTGTATTAATGTTATCGCTGATCGGCACTGTACTACTACAAGATCTCCTCACCTCGCCGGTCATATCCCTGTATTATTACTATAGATATAAGTGATGTCACGGTGACTCTACCTTGTACTTCACCTCCCCAGTCATATCCCTGTATTATTACTATAGATATAAGTGATGTCACGGTGACTCTACCTTGTCCCTTCACCTCCCCAGTCATGTCCCTGTATTATTACTATAGATATAAGTGATGTCACTGTGACACTCCCAGACCCTCTCACCTCCCCAGTCAGCAGGTAGATGATCTCCAGGGTGAGATTTAGTATCCTCTCAGTCATAGGACTCCGATCCTTGTCCATCCTTAGTGAGTCAGTGATGTGTCTCATCCTCAGCTGACCTCTAATAGAGATAAACTAGTTCCTCAAAGCACAGCGGTCTAGAAATAAATGTAATAAACATCACAGAATACACATGTACCATACTCAGATAGGAAACACTGAGTGACCCCTTTCCTCCAAGCCGTACAGCCCTGGTCAGTGTTTCTGAGACGTTACTCTGATCCAGCTACATAATATTCCTCAGAGACCATCACAGAGCACTTATGGTTAAACCACTCCAATTGGCCAAACATCTCTTTAATTTAATTAGCTCAATTTAAAATATGTTACAACGCATGAAGTAGGGAAGTTTTCTATTTTTACTCAGTGGGCCTGATTCAGAGATCTTTCTAACCACCCCCAAACACTGACTGCCTGTCACTCACTTTGCGAGTGAATCTAATGTACGAGCGCCATCGCAATACAATCGCTGCGCGTGCACAGTGCGACATTCGCGCATGCTCAATGGCAAACATACGCTTGATCTGCAAAAATATCGACATAGTGTAAATCTCGGAACCAGGCCCTGTGTTTTATTGAGAGAGACTTTTTTGACCAAGGAGCACAGGAATAAGGACAAGGGGAGAGACGAACAGGGAGCACAGGGATAAGGACATGGGGAGAGGCGAACAGGGAGCACAGGGGTAAGGACATGGGGAGAGGAGAAAGGGGAGCACAGGGGTAAGGACATGGGGAGAGGGGGACAGGGAGCACAGAGGTAAGGACATGGGGAGAGGGGAACAGGGAGCACAGGGGTAAGGACATGGGGAGAGAAGAACTGGGAGCACAGGGGTAAGGACATGGGGAGAGGAGAACAGAGAGCACAGGGGTAACGACATGGGGAGAGGGGTACAGGGAGCACAGAGGTAAGGACATGGGGAGAGGCGAACAGGGAGCACAGGGGTAAGGACATGGGGAGAGAAGAACAGGGAGCACAGGGGTAAGGACATGGGGAGAGGGGGGACAGGGAGCACAGAGGTAAGGACATGGGGAGAGGGGAACAGGGAGCACAGGGGTAAGGACATGGGGAGAGGGGAACAGGGAGCACAGGGGTAAGGACATGGGGAGAGAAGAACTGGGAGCACAGGGGTAAGGACATGGGGAGAGGAGAACAGAGAGCACAGGGGTAACGACATGGGGAGAGGGGTACAGGGAGCACAGGGGTAAGGACATGGGGAGAGAAGAACTGGGAGCACAGGGGTAAGGACATGGGGAGAGAAGAACAGGGAGCACAGGGGTAAGGACATGGGGAGAGGGGGACAGGGAGCATAGGGGTAAGGACTTGGGATGAGGGGAACTGGGAGCACAGGGGTAAGGACATGGGGAGAGAAGAACAGGGAGCACAGGGGTAAGGACATGGGGAGAGGGGGACAGGGAGCACAGGGGTAAGGACTTGGGGAGAGAAGAAAAGGGAGCACAGGGGTAAGGAAATGGGGAGAGGGGGGACAGGGAGCACAGGGGTAATGACATGGGGAGAGGAGAACAGGGAGCACAGGGGTAAGGACGTAGGGAAAGGAGAACTGGGAGCACAGGGGTAAGGACATGGGGAGAGGGGAACAGGGAGCACAGGGGTAAGGACATGGGGAGAGGGGAACAGGGAGCACAGGGGTAAGGACATGGGGAGAGGGGAACAGGGAGCACAGGGGTAAGGACATGGGGAGAGGGGAACAGGGAGCACAGGGGTAAGGACATGGGGAGAGGGGAACAGGGAGCACAGGGGTAAGGACATGGGGAGAGGCGAACAGGGAGCACAGGGGTAAGGACATGGGGAGAGGGGGACAGGGAGCGCAGGAATAAGGACATGGGGAGAGGGGGACAGGGAACACAGGGGTAAGGACATGGGGAGAGGGGGACAGGGAACACAGGGGTAAGGACATGGGGAGAGGGGGACAGGGAGCACAGGGGTAAGAACATGGGGAGAGGGGAACAGGGAGCACAGGGGTAAGGACATGGGGAGAGGGGAACAGGGAGCACAGGGGTAAGGACATGGGGAGAGGGGGACAGGGAGCACAGGGGTAGGGACATGGGGAGAGGGGAACAGGGAGCACAGGGGTAAGGACATGGGGAGAGGGGGACAGGGAGCACAGGGGTAAGGACATGGGGAGAGGGGGACAGGGAGCACAGGGGTAAGGACATGGGGAGAGAAGAACTGGGAGCACAGGGGTAAGGACATGGGGAGAGGAAAACTGGGAGCACAGGGGTAAGGACATGGGGAGAGAAGAACAGGGAGCATAGGGGTAAGGACATGGGGAGAGGGGGACAGGGAGCACAGGGGTAAGGACATGGGGAGAGGAGAACAGGGAGCACAGGGGGTAAGGATGTAGGGAAAGGAGAACTGGGAGCACAGGGGTAAGGACTTGGGGAGAGGGGAACAGGGAGCACAGAGGTAAGGACATGGGGAGAGGACAACTGGGAGCACAGGGGTAAGGACATGGGGAGAGAAGAACAGGGAGCACAGGGGTAAGGACATGGGGAGAGAAGAACAGGGAGCACAGGGGTAAGGACATGGGGAGAGAAGAACAGGGAGCACAGGGGTAAGGACATGGGGAGAGAAGAACAGGGAGCACAGGGGTAAGGACATGGGGAGAGAAGAACAGGGAGCACAGGGGTAAGGACATGGGGAGAGGAGAACAGGGAGCACAGGCGTAAGGACATGGGGAGAGGAGAACAGGGAGCACAGGGGTAAGGACGTAGGGAAAGGAGAATAGGGAGCACAGGGGTAAGGACATGGGGAGAGGGGAACAGGGAGCACAGAGGTAAGGACATGGGGAGAGAAGAACTGGGAGCACATGGGTAGAGTACACAAGGCAGTAGACAAGGTAAAGACATGGGAAGGGGAAGACTAAAGTTGGAAAAAAGAGTTGGAAGAATTGACGGGGTGGGGGAAGAATAAAACTAACATAATAGAACATGAATGGGAATATGACAGCATACAACAAATGAAATTAGAGAAGGGATAATACAAAATTTCCCCAGTCATGGAAAATATGTGACGCTGCAACTGTAGTGGGATCAAAAGTACCAGCATAACTTGTCATGCTAGATTCCACAGTAGCCCTACCACTGCCTTCAAATGTAGGTGTCATGTGTGACCAGAACAATAATAGCAGGACACCACAGGCCACTCCCTCTGTAGAATAATAACAGGACACCACAGGCTGCTCCCTCTTTATAGTAAGACACCACAGACCGCTCCCCCTGTATAGTAGGACACCACAGACCGCTCCCCTGTATAATAGGACACCACAGACTGCTCCCCCTGTATAGTAGGACACCACAGACCGCTCCCCCTGTATAGTGTAGGACACCACTGGCCGCTCCCATGTATAATAGGACACCACAGACTGCTCCCCCTGTATAGTAGGACACCACAGACCGCTCCCCCTGTATAGTGTAGGACACCACTGGCCGCTCCCACTGTATAGTAGGATGCCACAGGTCACTCCCACTGTAAAGTAGGACGTCACAGGCCACTCCCCCTGTATAGTAGGACACCACAGGCTGCTCCCCCTGTATAGTAGGACACCACAGACCGCTTCCAGTTTAGGACACCACAGGCCACTCCCCATTTAGGACACCACAGGCCGCTCCCCCTGTATATTAGGACACCACAGGCCGCTCCCCCTGTATATTAGGACACCACAGTCCGCTCCCCCTGTATAGTAGGATACCAAAGGCTGCTCCCCCTGAGTAGTAGGACACCACAGGACGTTCCTCCTTTATAATAGGACACCACGTTCTGCTCCCCCTGTATAGTAGGAACCACAGGCCGCTCCCCCTGTATAGTAGGACACCACAGACCGCTCCCCCTGGATAGTGGGACACCACAGTCCGCTCCCCCTGTATAGTGGGACACCACAGTCCGCTCCCCCTGTATAGTGGGACACCACAGTCCGCTCCCCCTGTATAGTGGGACACCACAGTCTACTCCCACATAGGATCTAGCCTCAACCCTGACACCACAGGCTGCTCCCCCTGTCTAGTAGTACACCATTACCTGCAGCTGCTGCCGGACACAGCGACAATAAACTGAAGGGGATCTATCCACTTCCCAGCGACGACGTCTCGAAAAGTCACTTCCCATCTATGGAACTCAGAGGGCGGAGTTTTGGTGGAACGCACAACCCGGAAGTGAGGTGGAACGCATATGGGACTATGTGGTGGAGCCGACCTGCCAACCCAAGAGTCGGGGGGAACGCACAGAGCGGAAGTCGGGTTTGTTACTTAACTGGGGGTTTGGGGGTTAGAAGAGCAGTGGCTGGCAGGGGGTAAGTGCATAGATATATAATAATGATATAATATACATCTCACCCAGTCCGTGGCCTCATACCTTTCACTGGTTACTCACACCTCCCACTCCATGGCCTCACATGTCCCAGTGGTGCCTCACACCTCACACTCCATGGCCTCGTACCTCCCAGTGGTGCCTCAAACCTCCCACTCCATAGCCTCATACCTCACAGTGGTGCCTCACACATCCCAGTCCATGGCCTCACACATCCCAGTCCATGGCCTCATACCTCCCAGTCCATGGCTTCATACCTCCCAGTGCTGCCTCATACCTCCCAGCCTTCTTGTCTGAATCTTGTTGCCCACCTGATATCACCGTAGAGCCGCAGTGTTGTTGAATAACACCACATAGAACAAATTACCTGGGGGTTCCTCGCACCCAATCTAATCGCAGTATTGTGCCACACTGTCGTACAGCGCCATCCGCTCCTGCCCCTCTATGGCCGGTGTAACCAGAGCCCTTTCCACATGTCGGCACTGCCCAGTCGCACAAGTCCATCGCAAGGCGCTAGATCTGGCCCTTTCTAGCCTCCCCATATCTTGTGGGAACTCACTTACCTGGACTGGTTCAGTACCTCCAACAGCCCTTACCTCACTGTAGACGCCACATGCAACATGGCTCCAGCATGTCTGCTCGAACGGATGTGACCCATCAGGCAAGGCACACTGCCAGCATATATACACAGCTACTAGATAGCCATAACAGCATTGAAGAATGACTTACATGCATTATACACTATACACACACACATACACAAGAACATTACACTAGATGCAATGTTTCAGCACTTTGGCGGGATGCCTAAGACACCCGCTCTCACCACAACCCAAAGCAATGTAGTTGTTATGCCTTCCCTCATAATACTCACTTTATATAGCTCACCTCATGTCCTCCAGATGCCAACGTCAAAGTCCCTTCATAGTCTCCTAAATCACGCTTCATCATGCTCCTTTATGTAGTCTCTTGTGGCCTTGTAATGCCCGACTCTGTCTCATGACGCCCAATTCATAACCCTTCCCTTTTTGCACCTCCAAATGGCCACCTCTTACCTTTAGTGTTCTGACGACCTTACCTTGGTATGCCAACCATGTAACCTCAACATGCAAACCTAAAAGATGAATGACCATGTTATAGTCACATAATGTACCCTAAATCTGTTAGTGCCTTACAATTCCAGACTTATAGCACCATCGTGTCCACTATACAGCAGAACACTGACCACTGTAATTATTAACATTTATACATAAGGCACCGCAAAGTGTAGACCACACCGTACAGCTTTAATATAGAGAACATTTCACAGTAACGGGGAATTGGGGTTTACCATACTAACTCCTAATGCTCATTTTATATTATGTAATTCCCACAATTCATACTTATAATGCCCATCCTATATTACTATAAATATATGTGTGTGTGTGTGTGTGTGTGTGTGTATATAAATATATATATATATATATATATATATATATATAAATAATATATATATATATGTATTTTGTTCATCTTATTGATTCATTATGTCAACTTTATATTGGGAACAGGATCACTGAGTACTGAATTGACCCCTCCTGCACTCCATGAAGCTACAGCCAGTTGCCCTACCCTTACCCAAGTTGTTTGCCCTACCTTGTCTATGGTGTTATAGTAATGTTTGCACTTATGCTATGTATCTATGCTCTGGTTAGGTGCTGTATATTGTAATTATACTGTTACACTGTTATTATTCCTTTTTTAAAATGTTAAGGTGCATACACACACAACGTTTTTTTGAACGATTATTGTTAACGATATCGTTTATTGTTCAATCTTTGTAAAAATCGTTCACTTTCTGAGTTAAAACGATGAATGATCATCGTTCATGCGCGTTTGTAGTTTGTACTTCAGTCAGACTGACCAATTGAACGATTTTCAGTAAGGGAATATGCAAAAATCGTTTGGAGTTCAAAACAATCGTTCATTACACTTTAAAAAAATCTGACAGGTAATCTGACGAAAATCGTTCATAAAATCGTTGGCAACAAAATGGTTGTGTGTGTATGCAGCTTTATTCCTTTGTACGGCGCTGGAGGCACTTTGTGGCGCCTTATAAGTAAAAGTTAATAATATAAGAGGAGTGGGACCAAATAGGATATATGCACTAAAGACGGAGCAAAAATAGTCACCCTGATGACTGCTTTGTCTGTCTGCTTTGTGTTCAATAAAGTTCTCTGGCTTCCAATATCTGCAATCCCTTATGACTGGAAGCAACACAACACTATACCACTATATTCTAGGTCCCCTATAAGGTGTCAGGATGTCACTGTCTATGTCTCCATGCAGGAGGGGGAGTATATAGAGGAACACAGGGGTCTGTACAAGGACCTGATGATGGAGAATCACCGGCCCCTCACATCACTGGGTAAGAGGAGACTGTTATTTATTGTACAGGGGAGAGCAGGTATGGGGGTCTCCTATATACACACATCATCTGATAATCACATATATACAATGTACTCAGTCACTGTGTGTCTCCTACAGATGGAGCCAGTAACAGTAATACCCCAGAGAGATGTCCCCGTCCTCTATATTCACAGGATTGTACAGAGGAGAATCACAGGACCCCACAGGGGAATCAGGTAGGTGGGATTTAGGGTCTCACCGATATAGCAAAGTGACTGTCACTATATGATCTGTAGAGAAGCTGTGTGTGTCTTATGTACTATCATTTTACTGTCTGTCCTCAATTTATGAATTTGTTTTTGGGTTGTGTAGGGTGAATATCTGACTATTATTAAGGCAGAAGATACAGAGGGAGAAGAAGAGACGTATATGAGGGGTGATCAGCAGTGTAAGGAGGAGGAAATCCCTACAGATATCAGCACAGGTGAGTAATAAATACTAATTACAGAATAGAGTCACATATTGGCCTTGATCAGTCACTACAGCAATCTACACCCTCCTCTGATAGTACAAACTAATGAGGGAAATGTGTCTTCCTAGTGGGGGATTTAGGAGCCATCAGCCCCTATTATACTCCTGCTCTCCCCCTCACATCATGTCACTGTGTGTTACCAGCCCAGAGATCTGACCTGTCTCCTCCCCACACTCTCTGGTGTATCTCATACATCAGGAGCCATCAGCCCCTATTATACTCCTGCTCTCCCCCTCACATCATGTCACTGTGTGTTACCAGCCCAGAGATCTGACCAGTCTCCTCCTCACACACTCTAGTGACTCACATACATTAGTAGGAGGGATGTCCCCATGTTGAATCTTATCAACAATGCAGTGGATGGGACATCATGTGACTTTACCCGTGATCCCCCCTGTGCTCTACCACATGTGATATTACCCTTTATCGTCATGTATTAATACCTGAATATTAATTACACATGTTTATGTCAAAGCTGCAGTAATAACGCAAAATAGCAGGAGATTCCTCCCTCCTTGCGATCACACACAGAACTAGACCCGTTATGTCTCGGGACCCGGATCACGTGGCTGAGGTGGCGGACGCAGCACTGAGGGGTGTTAGTCCCAATGCTAAGGCGCCAATTTTAAAAAAAGACTCCTGGTGACTCAAAACTCACAATGTAGAATATATCCTGGAAACAATACTGCAGTCAGCAGCCTGTACTCCGTGTGTTGTCCCAAAGCAAATGCCGGTGCTATGTGCAAAATGTGGCGTAATATGTAACTAACGTTATGTAAAAACACGTACATCTATAATAACCGGTTTATGGTTGGCAGTGCCGAGCTGGAATAGCTAATGTCCAGTGTTACAGCGCTGAGGGGGATTAAGGCCCTCATTCAGAGACGGTCGTAGGATGCAAGCGGTCGCTCAGAAACTGGGCGGCCGCTTGCATCTTGACCGGCCGCCTCTGTTGCGGTCGTTAGGCTGTGGGTTTACACCCACAGCTCTAACGACCGCTCGGGTGATGGTCGCGATGGTCATAGACCATCGCGACCATCGGGGCTTACGACGAGACCCTAGGGTAGGGTCTCCCTTGTCGTAAGCCCTGGAGAGCTTCTGGCTTTGTCAGAGCCGGAAGCTCTCCACTGACATCACTAGTGATGTCAGTGGGGCCTCCCCCAAACGGCAGGCGTTCCCATGGGAACGCCTCCGTTTGGGCTGCCACCTCCCCCCGGCCCGCCTTCCAAATGGGGCGAGCTGTCAATCAACATCGACAGCTCGCCCCCTTTGGATAGAGACCCGCTACGACCTGCGTTGTCGGTCGTAGCGGGTCTCACGCATGCGCACGAAGGAGCCGGCTCCCTCATGCGCACTGGACAAACATCGACGCGGTCGTAGACCGTACGTCCGCCTCTCAATGAAGCCCTAAGTCCTGATGCCGGGTGTAGCAATGTGTTCTTAATGTATATGATTTATGAGTCGTTTTGGGATTCATAAGTTATTTATCATGGGCTTGGTGACGCTTTGGTATAAATTAAGCAGCACTTTCTTTAAAATACACTTATAGTGAAGCATATAGTATGATGAGGCATATACTCTGGTATGATGAAGCATACTGTTGGATGAAACATGTAGTTTGATGCAGCATATAGTATGATGAAGCTTACAGTATGATGAAGCATACAGTATGATGTAGCATATAGTATGATGAAGCTTACAGTATGATGTAGCATATAGTATGATGAAGCATACAGTATGATGTAGCTTATAGTATGATGAAGTTTATAGTATGATGAAGATGAAACATAGATGGATGAAGCATACAGTATGATGAAGCATACAGTATGATGAAGCTTATAGTATGATGTGGCATATAGTATGATGAGGCATATAGTATGATGTGGCATATAATATGCATACAGTTACAGTTGGATGAAACATAGATTGATGACGCATACACTATGATGAAGCTTATAGTATGATGAAGCATACACTATGATGAAGCATACAGTATGATGAAGCATACAGTATGATGAAGCATATAGTATGTTGAAGCTTATAGTATGATGAAGCATACAGTATGATGAAGCTTATAGTATGATGAAGCATACAGTATGATGAAGCATACAGTATGATGAAACATGGATGAAGCATATAGTATGATGAAGCATATAGTATGATGAAGCATATAGTATGATGAAGCATATAGTATGATGAAGTTTATAGTATGATGAAGATAAAACATAGATGGATGAAGCATACAGTAGGATGAAGCTTATAGTATGATGAAGCTTACAGTATGATGAAACATGGATGAAGCATATAGTATGATGAAGCTTACAGTATGATGAAGCTTACAGTATGATGTAGCTTATAGTATGATGAAGCTTATAGTATGATGTGGCATATAGTATGATGAGGCATATAGTATGATGTGGCATATAATATGCATAGTTACAGTTGGATGAAACATAGATGGATGAAGCATACAGTATGATGAAGCATATAGATTGATGACGCATACAGTATGATGAAGCATACACTATGATGAAGCATACACTATGATGAAGCCTATAGATTGATGAAGCATATAGATTAATGAAGCATACAGTATGATGAAGCATATAGTATGATGAAGCTTATAGTATGATGAAGCATATAGTATGATGAAGCTTATAGTATGATGAAGCATACAGTATGATGAAGCATACAGTATGATGAGGCATACAGTATGATGAGGCATATAGTATGATGTGGCATATAGTATGATGTGGCATATAGTATGATGAAGCATACAGTTGGATGAAGCTTATAGTATGATGAAGCATATAGTATGATGTAGCATATAGTATGATGAAGTTTATAGTATGATGAAGATGAAACATAGATGGATGAAGCATACATTATGATGAAGCATATAAATTGAAGCATATAAATTGATGAAGCATATAGTGCGATGAAGCATATAGTACGATGAAGCTTATAGTATGATGAAGCATACAGTATGATGAGGCATATAGTATGATGAAGCATACAGTTGGATGAAACATAGATGGATGAAGCATATAGTATGATGAAGCATATAGTATGATGAGGAATATAGTATGATGAGGCATATAGTATGATGAGGCATATAGTATGATGAAGCATACAGTTGGATGAAACATATAGATGGATGAAGCGTACAGTATGATGAAGCATATAGTATGATGAAGCTTATAGTATGATGAGGCATACAGTATGATGAGGCATACAGTATGATGAGGCATATAGTATGATGTGGCATATAGTATGATGTGGCATATAGTATGATGAAGCATACAAGTGGATGAAACATATAGATGGATGAAGCATATAGTATGATGAAGCATATAGTATGATGAAGCTTATAGTGTGATGAAGCATACAGTTGGATGAAACATAGATGGATGAAGCATACAGTATGATGAAACATAAATTGATGAAGCTTATAGTATGATGAAACATACAGTATGATGAAGCATACAGTATGATGAAGCATACAGTATGATGAAGCATACAGTATGATGAAGCATACAGTATCATGAGGCATATAGTATGATGAGGCATATAGTATGATGTTGCATATAGTATGATGTTGCATATAGTATGATGTGGCATATAGTATGATGAAGCATACAGTTGGATGAAACATAGATGGATGAAGCATACAGTATGATGAAACATATAAATTGATGAAGCATACAGTATGATGAAGCATATAGTATGATGAAGCTTACAGTATGATGAAGCATACAGTATGATGTAGCTTATAGTATGATGAAGTTTATAGTATGATGAAAATGAAACAGATGGATGAAGCATATAGTATGATGTGGCATATAGTATGATGAGGCATATAGTATGATGTGGCATATAATATGCATACAGTTACAGTTGGATGAAACATAGATGGATGAAGCATACAGTATGATGAAGCATATAGATTGATGAAGCATACACTATGATGAAGCTTATAGCATGATGAAGCATACAGTATGATGAAGCATACACTATGATGAAGCATATAGATTGATGAAGCATACAGTATGATGAAGCATATAGTATGATGAAGCTTATAGTATGATGAAGCATCTAGTCTGATGAAGCAGACGTATGATGAAGCTTATAGTATGATGAAGCATATAGTATGATGAAGCATACAGTATGATGAGGCATATAGTATGATGAGGCATATATTATGATGTGGCATATAGTATGATGAAGCATACAGTTGGATGAAGCATATAGTATGATGAAGCTTATAGTATGATGAAGCTTACAGTATGATGACACATATAGTATGATGTAGCATATAGTATGATGAAGTTTATAGTATGATGAAGATGAAACATAGATGGATGAAGCATACATTATGATGAAGTATATAAATTGAAGCATATAAATTGATGAAGCATACAGTATGATGAAGCATATAAATGGATGAAGCATATAGTACGATGAAGCTTATAGTATGATGAGGCATACAGTATGATGAGGCATATAGTATGAGGAAGCATACAGTTGGATGAAACATATAGATTGATGAAGCATATAGTATGATGAGGCATATAGTATGATGAAGCATACAGTTGGATGAAACATATAGATGGATGAAGCATACAGTATGATGAAGCATATAGTATGATGAAGCTTATAGTATGATGAGGAATACAGTATGATGAGGCATATGGTATGATGTGGCATATAGTATGATGAAGCATACAGTTGGATGAAACATATAGATGGATGAAGCATATAGTATGATGAAGCATATAGTATGATGAAGCATACAGTATGATGAAACATATAAATTGATGAAGCTTATAGTATGATGAAGCATATAGATTGATGACGCATACAGTATGATGAAGCATACACTATGATGAAGCTTATAGTATGATGAAGCATACACTATGATGAAGCATATAGATTGATGAAGCATACAGTATGATGAAGCATATAGTATGATGAAGCTTATAGTATGATGAAGCATACAGTATGATGAAGCATACAGTTGGATGAAACATATAGATGGATGAAGCATATAGTATGATGAAGCTTATAGTATGATGAAGCATACAGTATGATGAAGCATACAGTTGGATGAAACATAGATGGATGAAGCATACAGTATGATGAAACATATAAATTGATGAAGCTTATAGTATGATGAAACATACAGTATGATGAAGCATATAGTATGATGAAGCATACAGTATGATGAAGCATATAGTATGATGAGGCATATAGTATGATGAGGCATATAGTATGATGTTGCATATAGTATGATGAAGCATACAGTTGGATGAAACATATAGATGGATGAAGCATACAGTATGATGAAGCATACAGCATGATGAAGCTTATAGTATGATGAAGCATACAGTATGATGAAGCATACAGTTGGATGAAACATAGATGGATGAAGCATACAGTATGATGAAACATATAAATTGATGAAGCTTATAGTATGATGAAACATACAGTATGATGAGGCATATAGTATGATGAGGCATATAGTATGATGTGGCATATAGTATGATGAAGCATACAGTTGGATGAAGCTTATAGTATGATGAAGCTTACAGTATGATGACACATATAGTATGATGTAGCATATAGTATGATGAAGTTTATAGTATGATGAAGATGAAACATAGATGGATGAAGCATACATTATGATGAAGCATATAAATTGAAGCATATAAATTGATGAAGCATATAGTGCGATGAAGCATATAGTACGATGAAGCTTATAGTATGATGAAGCATACAGTATGATGAGGCATATAGTATGATGAAGCATACAGTTGGATGAAACATATAGATGGATGAAGCATATAGTATGATGAAGCATATAGTATGATGAGGCATATAGTATGATGAGGCATATAGTATGATGAGGCATATAGTATGATGAAGCATACAGTTGGATGAAACATATAGATGGATGAAGCGTACAGTATGATGAAGCATATAGTATGATGAAGCTTATAGTATGATGAGGCATACAGTATGATGAGGCATATAGTATGATGTGGCATATAGTATGATGAAGCATACAGTTGGATGAAACATATAGATGGATGAAGCATATAGTATGATGAAGCATATAGTATGATGAAGCTTATAGTGTGATGAAGCATACAGTTGGATGAAACATAGATGGATGAAGCATACAGTATGATGAAACATATAAATTGATGAAGCTTATAGTATGATGAAACATACAGTATGATGAAGCATACAGTATGATGAAGCATACAGTATGATGAAGCTTACAGTATGATGAAGCATACAGTATGATGTAGCTTATAGTATGATGTGGCATATAGTATGATGAGGCATATAGTATGATGTGGCATATAATATGCATACAGTTACAGTTGGATGAAACATAGATGGATGAAGCATACAGTATGATGAAGCATATAGATTGATGACGCATACAGTATGATGAAGCATACACTATGATGAAGCTTATAGTATGATGAAGCATACAGTATGATGAAGCATACACTATGATGAAGCATATAGATTGATGAAGCATACAGTATGATGAAGCATATAGTATGATGAAGCATACAGTATGATGAGGCATATAGTATGATGAGGCATATAGTATGATGTGGCATATAGTATGATGAAGCATACAGTTGGATGAAGCTTATAGTATGATGAAGCTTACAGTATGATGACACATATAGTATGATGTAGCATATAGTATGATGAAGTTTATAGGATGATGAAGATGAAACATAGATGGATGAAGCATACATTATGATGAAGTATATAAATTGAAGCATTTAAATTGATGAAGCATACAGTATGATGAAGCATATAAATGGATGAAGCATATAGTACGATGAAGCTTATAGTATGATGAAGCATACAGTATGATGAGGCATATAGTATGATGAAGCATACAGTTGGATGAAACATATAGATGGATGAAGCATATAGTATGATGAAGCATATAGTATGATGAGGAATATAGTATGATGAGGCATATAGTATGATGAGGCATATAGTATGATGAAGCATACAGTTGGATGAAACATATAGATGGATGAAGCGTACAGTATGATGAAGCATATAGTATGATGAAGCTTATAGTATGATGAGGCATACAGTATGATGAGGCATATAGTATGATGTGGCATATAGTATGATGAAGCATACAGTTGGATGAAACATATAGATGGATGAAGCATATAGTATGATGAAGCTTATAGTGTGATGAAGCATACAGTTGGATGAAACATAGATGGATGAAGCATACAGTATGATGAAACATAAATTGATGAAGCTTATAGTAAGATGAAACATACAGTATGATGAAGCATACAGTATGATGAAGCATATAGTATGATGAAGCATACAGTATCATGAGGCATATAGTATGATGAGGCATATAGTATGATGAGGCATATAGTATGATGTGGCATATAGTATGATGAAGCATACAGTTGGATGAAACATATAGATGGATGAAGCATATAGTATGATGAAGCTTATAGTATGATGAAGCATACAGTTGGATGAAACATAGATGGATGAAGCATACAGTATGATGAAACATATAAATTGATGAAGCTTATAGTATGATGAAACATACAGTATGATGAAGCATACAGTATGATGAAGCATACAGTATGATGAAGCTTACAGTATGATGAAGCATACAGTATGATGTAGCTTATAGTATGATGTGGCATATAGTATGATGAGGCATATAGTATGATGTGGCATATAATATGCATACAGTTACAGTTGGATGAAACATAGATGGATGAAGCATACAGTATGATGAAGCATATAGATTGATGACGCATACAGTATGATGAAGCATACACTATGATGAAGCTTATAGTATGATGAAGCATACACTATGATGAAGCATATAGATTGATGAAGCATATAGTATGATGAAGCTTATAGTATGATGAAGCATATAGTATGATGAAGCATACAGTATGATGAAGCATACAGTATGATGAGGCATACAGTATGATGAGGCATATAGTATGATGTGGCATATAGTATGATGAAGCATACAGTTGGATGAAGCATATAGTATGATGAAGCTTATAGTATGATGAAGCTTACAGTATGATGACACATATAGTATGATGTAGCATATAGTATGATGAAGTTTATAGTATGATGAAGATGAAACATAGATGGATGAAGCATACATTATGATGAAGTATATAAATTGAAGCATATAAATTGATGAAGCATACAGTATGATGAAGCATATAAATGGATGAAGCATATAGTACGATGAAGCTTATAGTATGATGAAGCATACAGTATGATGAGGCATATAGTATGATGAAGCATACAGTTGGATGAAACATATAGATGGATGAAGCATATAGTATGATGAAGCATATAGTATGATGAAGCTTATAGTATGATGAGGCATACAGTATGATGAGGCATATGGTATGATGTGGCATATAGTATGATGAAGCATACAGTTGGATGAAACATATAGATGGATGAAGCATATAGTATGATGAAGCATATAGTATGATGAAGCATACAGTATGATGAAACATATAAATTGATGAAGCTTATAGTATGATGAAGCATATAGATTGATGACGCATACAGTATGATGAAGCATACACTATGATGAAGCTTATAGTATGATGAAGCATACAGTATGATGAAGCATACACTATGATGAAGCATATAGATTGATGAAGCATACAGTATGATGAAGCATATAGTATGATGAAGCTTATAGTATGATGAAGCTTATAGTATGATGAAGCATACAGTATGATGAAGCATACAGTTGGATGAAACATATAGATGGATGAAGCATATAGTATGATGAAGCTTATAGTATGATGAAGCATACAGTATGATGAAGCATACAGTATGATGAGGCATATAGTATGATGAGGCATATAATATGATGTGGCATATAGTATGATGAAGCATACAGTTGGATGAAGCATATAGTATGATGAAGCTTACAGTATGATGACACATATAGTATGATGTAGCATATAGTATGATGAAGTTTATAGTATGATGAAGATGAAACATAGATGGATGAAGCATACATTATGATGAAGTATATAAATTGATGAAGCATACAGTATGATGAAGCATATAAATGGATGAAGCATATAGTACGATGAAGCTTATAGTATGATGAAGCATACAGTATGATGAGGCATATAGTATGATGAAGCATACAGTTGGATGAAACATATAGATGGATGAAGCATACAGTATGATGAAGCATATAGTATGATGAAGCTTATAGTATGATGAGGCATACAGTATGATGAGGCATATAGTATGATGAGGCATATAATATGATGTGGCATATAGTATGATGAAGCATACAGTTGGATGAAGCATATAGTATGATGAAGCTTACAGTATGATGACACATATAGTATGATGTAGCATATAGTATGATGAAGTTTATAGTATGATGAAGATGAAACATAGATGGATGAAGCATACATTATGATGAAGTATATAAATTGATGAAGCATACAGTATGATGAAGCATATAAATGGATGAAGCATATAGTACGATGAAGCTTATAGTATGATGAGGCATATAGTATGATGAAGCATACAGTTGGATGAAACATATAGATGGATGAAGCATACAGTATGATGAAGCATATAGTATGATGAAGCTTATAGTATGATGAGGCATACGGTATGATGAGGCATATGGTATGATGTGGCATATAGTATGATGAAGCATACAGTTGGATGAAACATATAGATGGATGAAGCATATAGTATGTTGAAGCATATAGTATGATGAAGCATACAGTATGATGAAACATATAAATTGATGAAGCTTATAGTATGATGAAGCATATAGATTGATGACGCATACAGTATGATGAAGCATACACTATTATGAAGCTTATAGTATGATGAAGCATACACTATGATGAAGCATATAGATTGATGAAGCATACAGTATGATGAAGCATATAGTATGATGAAGCTTATAGTATGATGAAGCATACAGTATGATGAAGCATACAGTTGGATGAAACATATAGATGGATGAAGCATATAGTATGATGAAGCATACAGTATGATGAAGCATACAGTTGGATGAAACATAGATGGATGAAGCATACAGTATGATGAAACATATATATTGATGAAGCTTATAGTATGATGAAGCATACAGTATGATGAAGCATACAGTATGATGAAGCATATAGTATGATGAGGCATATAGTATGATGTTGCATATAGTATGATGAAACATATAGATGGATGAAGCATACAGTATGATGAAGCATATAGTATGATGAAGCATATAGCATGATGAAGCTTATAGTATGATGAAGCATACAGTTGGATGAAACATAGATGGATGAAGCATACAGTATGATGAAACATATAAATTGATGAAGCTTATAGTATGATGAAACATACAGTATGATGAAGCATATAGTATGATGAAGCATACAGTATGATGAAGCATATAGTATGATGAAGCATACAGTATGATGAAGCATACAGTATGATGAGGCATATAGTATGATGAGGCATATAGTATGATGTTGGATATAGTATGATGAAGCATACAGTTGGATGAAACATATAGATGGATGAAGCATATAGTATGATGAAGCATATAGTATGATGAAGCTTATAGTATGATGAAGCATACAGTTGGATGAAACATAGATGGATGAAGCATACAGTATGATGAAACATATAAATTGATGAAGCATACAGTATGATGAAGCATATAGTATGATGAAGCTTACAGTATGATGAAGCATACAGTATGATGTAGCTTATAGTATGATGAAGTTTATAGTTTGATGAAAATGAAACAGATGGATGAAGCATATAGTATGATGTGGCATATAGTATGATGAGGCATATAGTATGATGTGGCATATAATATGCATACAGTTACAGTTGGATGAAACATAGATGGATGAAGCATACAGTATGATGAAGCATATAGATTGATGACGCATACAGTATGATGAAGCATACACTATGATGAAACTTATAGTATGATGAAGCATACAGTATGATGAAGCATACACTATGATGAAGCATATAGATTGATGAAGCATACAGTATGATGAAGCATATAGTATGATGAAGCTTATAGTCTGATGAAGCATCTAGTCTGATGAAGCAGACGTATGATGAAGCATACAGTATGATGAGGCATATAGTATGATGTGGCATATAGTATGATGAAGCATACAGTTGGATGAAGCATATAGTATGATGAAGCTTATAGTATGATGAATCTTACAGTATGATGACACATATAGTATGATGTAGCATATAGTATGATGAAGTTTATAGTATGATGAAGATGAAACATAGATGGATGAAGCATACATTATGATGAAGTATATAAATTGAAGCATATAAATTGATGAAGCATACAGTATGATGAAGCATATAAATGGATGAAGCATATAGTACGATGAAGCTTATAGTATGATGAAGCATACAGTATGATGAGGCATATAGTATGATGAAGCATACAGTTGGATGAAACATATAGATGGATGAAGCATATAGTATGATGAAGCATATAGTATGATGAGGCATATAGTATGATGAAGCATACAGTTGGATGAAACATATAGATGGATGAAGCATACAGTATGATGAAACATATAGTATGATGAAGCTTATAGTATGATGAGGCATACAGTATGATGAGGCATACAGTATGATGAGGCATATGGTATGATGTGGCATATAGTATGATGAAGCATACAGTTGGATGAAACATATAGATGGATGAAGCATATAGTATGATGAAGCATACAGTTGGATGAAACATAGATGGATGAAGCATACAGTATGATGAAACATATAAATTGATGAAGCTTATAGTATGATGAAGCATATAGATTGATGACGCATACAGTATGATGAAGCATACACTATGATGAAGCTTATAGTATGATGAAGCATACAGTATGATGAAGCATACACTATGATGAAGCATATAGATTGATGAAGCATACAGTATGATGAAGCATATAGTATGATGAAGCTTATAGTATGATGAAGCATACAGTTGGATGAAACATATAGAATGATGAAGCTTATAGTATGATGAAGCATACAGTATGATGAAGCATACAGTTGGATGAAACATAGATGGATGAAGCATACAGTATGATGAAACATATAAATTGATGAAGCTTATAGTATGATGAAACATACAGTATGATGAAGCATATAGTATGATGAAGCATACAGTATGATGAAGCATACAGTATGATGAAGCATACAATATGATGAGGCATATAGTATGATGAGGCATATAGTATGATGTTGCATATAGTATGATGAAGCATACAGTTGGATGAAACATATAGATGGATGAAGCATACAGTATGATGAAGCATATAGTATGATGAAGCATATAGCATGATGAAGCTTATAGTATGATGAAGCATACAGTATGATGAAGCATACAGTTGGATGAAACATAGATGGATGAAGCATACAGTATGATGAAACATATAAATTGATGAAGCTTATAGTATGATGAAACATACAGTATGATGAAGCATATAGTATGATGAAGCATACAGTATGATGAAGCATATAGTATGATGAAGCATACAGTATGATGAGGCATATAGTATGATGTTGCATATAGTATGATGAAGCATACAGTTGGATGAAACATATAGATGGATGAAGCATACAGTATGATGAAGCATATAGTATGATGAAGCTTATAGTATGATGAAGCATACAGTTGGATGAAACATACAGTATGATGAAGCATATAAATTGATGAAGCTTATAGTATGATGAAGCATACAGTATGATGAGGCATCTAGTATGATGAGGCATACAGTATGATGAGGCATACAGTATGATGAGGCATACAGTATGATGAAGCATCTAGTAGGATGAAGCATCTAGTATGATGAGGCATCTAGTATGATGAGGCATCTAGTATGATGAGGCATCTAGTATGATGAGGCATATAGTATGATGAAGCATACAGTATGATGAAGCTTATAGTATGATGAAGCTTATAGTATGATGAAGCATACAGTATGATGAAGCTTATAGTTTGGTAATCATCCAAATGTTGAAATCCAAATAGATGATTTCAAAAAGTGTGGCACAGAGAATGAATTCAATTAGCAGATTGCTGTCAATTTCATTTAAATGAAAGTACGGAAGGCTGTGTTTCCTGTTGCAAGGTTATAAACGTGAATATGTATCCAAACGTTTTAATTTCTTACATGCAAAATTGGTGACCTTGTCTTAATTGGATTAGAAAGACAGGGCTCTGGCTTATCCTTGTTCAGATTGTATAAAAAGGGGCTCTGTAAGCTCAGAAAATATACTGTATACCATCTTGATGTGTGTGTAATAACTGAACTTCAGAAGAACCTGTACGCTGAGTATTGTCAATACATTCAATTGAGAATACTTGTCTTCTTCAGGACATTTATCGGACCTAATAAACCACTACTTGCTTCCGAGATGCCTGTAGATGCTTGTACCCTGTGGCTACCAGATATGTGCCAGAAGCTTTATTCGTTCTCTGGCAGTCCTGATCTTTATTTGCTACCAGAGCAGAACCGGTTCCACAGTAATTAGCACTGGGGAATCTGCCCGGTACACAGTAATTGGTACCTGGGAATCTGCCCTCACCATCCTGGAAGTGTTGCAGTAGCCTGGCCACAAACTTACCTAGAAGCGTTTCCAGGTACTGGTGTAGTAAAGAGTACGTAATAGGTTGTTACTGATAGAAAGATGGAGTCCCTATACACAACAGATGGCTCGGGTCATTCAGAAATATTTCTTCCCCTGTATCTAGTGGTGGAGTAAGCCCATCTAGTCAAAGTGAGAGAGATGTATTAAAGTGGTCAATAAAGATCTTAAAATACATGGCCCTACTTTACCCATTATCGATACGAAGTCGGGACAAATACTGATGGAATGTATTAATAATGCATTTGCCGAAAAGGGAGAGTGGTAACTCACTTCTTCGACAAATCCCCGTTTCGGCATTATCGATCTATGAATGAAGTGATACTGCGCATGTGCCGTTCCAACCTATACAGCATCATCCATGGACAATTTTCGGCACATATACACGCGAAATGCCGGCCAACAGCCAGGGATCTGCAGTGCGCATTTGTGACCGCCGGGGCCGCTATTACCAGCGCTGATTTTTATGGACATTAATCTGCCGATTACCATTTGCCCTTTGGATCTTGGGACACTGTTAGACTTTATTTACCTACAGATCGGATCGTTCCTGCGTCCATTATTGATTATCATCACACAGGGTTCTATCCATGGTAGTAAGGAACCACAATACGGATCGTTGGGTGCCCCACGCTACTATCAATAGTGGGGAATTCTATTGCAGCATTGCAAACCTGCTGGTTTATTACATCATTATTGGTTGCACAAATCCACTACCACAGAGTCATTTTATTTCAAGTGTGGGACCCTTACTACAGCACTACAGGGGATGTAGTTCTGAGTACGGTAGCCGCATGGCCGCCGTTCTCAGTCCCGACGGTGGAATCCCGGCAAGGGATTTAACATAGGCGCCGAAATACCGATGCCTATGTTAATCCCCAAGCCAGAATGCTGAGGACGCCAGCGTGAACGAAGGTAAGGCCGGGGCGCCCATAGCGTTAGCCGCTGGGCTGGGAGGGTTAGGATTAGGGAGTCTAGCGGGGTTAGGGTTAGATTTGGGGGGGATTATGTATAGACACCCATAGGGGGCAGGGTTAGAAAACCCCCCCCCAGGGGAGGGTTAGGTTTAGGGAGCGGTAAGAGGGGTTTAGGGTTAGGCACTAGGGAGGGTTAGGGTACTTACCTGCCCCAGTCGGGATCTTCATCCGTCGAGCATCCACTGTCGATATTTCAATCCCTTTCCCACAAAAGATACCTATGGTTGCTACAACATTATCCTTTTAGAATGTAAGTTCTTACGAGCAGGGCCCTCTACCCTCATGTGCTTCTCCCTACTTTAGTTTCATTTACTTCTTACTCACCACTAGGGCACCTAACACTTGGTTGCTTATCTGAGTGTTATGGTCGCTAATGTGGCAATATATATTATCCATGTCCTGGTCCTGTATTGTATTGTTCTGTAAGTCGCTTGTCTACAACTTGTTTATGTACTTTGTAAGGCGCTGCGGAACATTTGTGGCGCCATATAAATGATAATAATAATAATTGTAGGTAACTGCTCGTCCCTTTAAGGACACTTTTGGACACCGGTAATTATGTTTGCAAACAGCATTTGCCTCCATCCGGTTTTTTACATGTGTATAATTTATATATGTATGTATTTTAGATATCATTGTTTTTATATGTTTCATAGTGGATCTATCACTATAGATTAAATAACATTGTATATCAACATTTCATATGGTCTTTTATGGTATTTATATTTTCCCGTTTATACTGCTTAGCATCATTCCTACTTTTTCTTAATGGAGTCTGCCGTTGGAATGGTCAGTGCCGCTGTTCAGCGCACTATCTAGGTATACCAATGCTGACTGGGATGCCTCCATCCTTCTGCACATGGATACATGCATGGAAGTGGTAACCGCTGCACATATTGTGCGCCCTTACCACTAATGCATTCAACAAACGTTCTATATCTGCCCCAGTATCACTTAAGTAGACTATCTGCTGACCAATGCACTCTCCCTTCCCAAGCTGTCGGCTCATGTTCTGGAGAAAGTCCACATCTGAAGTGCAGATTTTCTTTCAGGGATTGATTGAAGTTGCAAGTTTCACACATCCTAAATGCTCCTGGGGATGTCAACCTGATGCTGACGGCTTTATAGCATGCTCATTTCAAACCACTGGATTTAGAGGACTTCTCGTTTCTTACCTAGAAGATTGTCCATCTTTTGGTTTTCTCCACAGCCTCCACAGCTGGGCATTCTATCTTGTAGATCACATTTTCTAATCTTTCCATGAAGTACGACTGTCCTTGTACAAAACTTTTCAGCCCAAGGTGGTCTCCACATTGCAGATGAAGCACGACATTATGATCCTGGTCTTAGATTGGGACAAAGAGGAAGAGGCCTCTCTGGATGCAGGAGTGTCCTTAGGTTCCAAGATTTGTGGAGTACTGATGACCTGTTTGTCTTGCATGTTGTCCACAAATGAGGTTGGCTACTGCCATTATTTTGGCAACTCACTAGGCTTACATTCGGGCAGACCAGCCTTTCCTGAGAATGTGAGAGTGTATTCTACCAGATTGGCTGGTGCTTCCTGGGTGGTGTAGCACAGGGTCTCCACTAAACAGCTGTGGTGGGCGCCCACCCGTTCTTCGGTGCACCTCATCATACTGTTTTACTGATTCAATACTTTTGCATCCAAGGATAGTAATTTTGGTCATAAAGTGACTCCTGAGTGTATAAGTTTTTAGGAACATCTCTGAGCATTCACCAGTGACCCAGAGTAGAACTGGATGAAAGAGAAAATGGGAGTTTATACTTATGTTAAAAACTTTTCAGTGGTTACACTGGATATTTTACCATTTTACTATATATTTTTTTTAGGTTTAGATTCTGATATTTTATATGCTCTAAAGATTTCATTGTCAGGATTGTTGTTCACTTGTTGACTAATAAATGCCACTAATGAAACATATTTTTTCTCTTGTTGTCCAATCAAATAAAAGGGTGAGCAATAAAAAGTATTATATTTACAAATAAAGTTAACATTACATTTTTTCAAAGTATTCGCCAGAGGAGTCATGCAGAGCTGTATGCGCCCAAACCACTTGGTGAAGAAGCTGGACCAGTCCAAAGCAGGTATGTCTTCTACATGCTGGATTAAGGTCTCCACTTCAGCTTCAAGTGACTCAAAACGAATCTCACACATCATGCGCTTCATTTGTGGGAACACGAAGAAGTCACAGGGCGCTAGGTCTAGACTGTATGGCAGATGACCATGCTCCTGGATGTGTTCATGGGCCAGAAAATCCACCACTTTCCTGGACTTGTGGACAGGTACCGTACATTGAAGTGATGGAGAAGGGCACCACGAGCGTGAGTCCTTGACGCCTGGGACTGGCTTCCAGGACTTGCGTCAGGTATTGGTTGGCGTATCATTCCCCAGTGACGGTGCTCTTTTGCACAAGTAATATGGTAGCCACATGACCAGTGTTGGCCACAAACACAGCCACCATCTGCTTGGCCAGGCTGCGCCCACATCGGAACTTCCATGGTAGAGCACCTGCAACTGGGAACCACTGGGTCGACTGTTGTACGGTCTCTGAGCCTAAACTGTAGATCTGGGATTCATCGCCACTGATGATCTTCCAGACAGCGTTTGACCGATCGCAATCAAACCTGGCCAGCATATTGCGGCTCCAAGTCACCCAGCCTCCTTATGCTCTTGAGTCAGCTGATGGGGCATCCAGCGTGCAGAAACCTTGCACAGGCCATGCTTTTCATGGAGTACCCAGCGGATGGATACCAATGAGATGCTTATCTCCTGGGTTATGCTCCCCCTGGCATCCACCTCCGCTATGGCCTGCACAGCAGCAACATTGACCTCGGTGATGGCAGACACAATTTGGCCACAGTGCTCCTCTTCTTTCAGGGACTGTCTCCCCCGACATAATTCTGCAAACCACTGAAACACCGTGAATGGCGCCTCCTCCCCAAAGGCAACCCGTAGTCAGTCAAAACTCTCCTGCTGTCGTAGACCACTTTTGTAGTCGTAGAAGATCATGGCTCTCAAGTGGCCTCTGTTGAGCTCCATAATGAGTTTCTTGAAGGAAGTGAACAAGCTGACCTCTTCAGTGTACAGTGCTGCTTATATATGGTTCTGTTCCCTGAAATTTCACCAGAACTTTAATCACAGATTACAGTACACAAGAATACAATCAGTGTGCTTATTCTACCTATGCACTGCTCATCTGGAAACGTATTGCACTCCCCTTTATATGTGAATAGGTACTGTTTAACCTCCCGAGGAAACTGCTGGTCCCTGCACAGAAACGCGTCAAGGGTCCTGCTCCCATAGCCAGTTTTTCCCTTCATTTTACTATTTAGATATTCACTCTTTCCTCTTATCTCTATTTAAGGAGTATAAAGGAGTTGCTGTTGCCTTTCCCTATTGATCCAGCCTGTTTATTGCTGTATTACAATTACATTAAGGATGGAACATGCAAGAAGGTCTTCCTTATCAATATAGTAAATGTCGAATAGGGAGTCAGTCCTGCTTTTCCTATCAAGCTTATGAGTTGCTTTGCCTAATCATAATTTAATCACATGGTATGATAGATATCAATGTATTCTGCCACTGTGTGTCTCCTACAGATGGATCCAGTAACAGAAATACTGCAGAGAGATGTCCCCGCCCTCTTTATTCCCAGGATTGTACAGAGGAGAATCACAGGATCCCACAGGAGCAGCAGGTAGGTGGGATTTAGGGTCTCTCCAATATTCTAAAGTGACTGTCACTATATGATCTGTACAGCAGCTGTGTGTGTCTTATACACTATTTTACTGTCTGTCCTCAATTTATGAATTCAGACATTATTAAAGTGTTGTTTTATTTTTTGGGGGGGTTATGTAGGGTGAAGATCTGACTATTGTTAAGGTAGAAGATATAGAGGGTGAAGAAGAGACAGACATGAGAGGTCATCTGTGTAAGGAGGAGGAAATCCCTATATATATCAGTACAGGTGAGTAATAAATACTAATTACAGAATAGAGTCACATATTCTCCTTGCTCAGTCACTAAAACAATCTCTTATCCTACACCCTCCTCTGTCACTGCAGACTAATGAGGGAAATGTATCTGCCCAGTGCGGGAGTCAGGAGCCATCAGTCCCTATTATACTCCTGCTCTCCCCCCTCACATCATGTCACTGTGTGTTACCAGCCCAGAGATCTGACCAGTCTTCTTCCCACACTCTCTGGTGTATCTCATACATCAGGAGCCATCAGCCCCTATTATACTCCTGCTCTCCCCCTCACATCATGTCACTGTGTGTTACCAGCCCAGAAATCTGACCAGTCTCCTCTCCACACTCTCTGGTGTATCTCATACATCAGGAGCCATCAACCCCAATTATACTGCTACTGATCCCCCCTCACATCATATTGTGTGGTACCAGCCAATATAATTGACCAGTCTCCTTTCCGCACCCTCAAATCTCACACCCCCCACATGTCCAATGTGGCTGTTGAGTGCGATTTGTTATATTTTAATCCAACATTTTATTGGTGCAGTAAAAGACTTGCTCTATCTATATATTTAATTTACAATACAGTTTTTGCTGTTCTTGAAATTTTAATTTTAATTTCGCTAACCATATAAAAATATGCTCTTCAATGTAAAATGAAATTCCTTTTTCATTTGTTTCCAACAGATGGACGAACAAGCAGGAAGACCACTGAGGGAGATCTCAGTGTGTCACCAGATTTTAAAATAGAAGATAACATTACACAGGATTCTCTAGGGGACAGCCCCATTATCCTTAATAAGCATCCAGTACTTCTCAGTGCAGATAAATCACCTGATCCCAACAATCCTGGGCAATGTTCCCCTCATCCATCGCATGTAATGACACATAGTGCAGGTCATAAAGGTGATTCATTATATTCCTGTTCTGAATGTGGTAAACGTTTTATATATCAGTCAATCCTTGTTCAGCATCAGAGAAGTCACGTAGGTGATAAACCATTTCCATGTTCTGAGTGTGGGAAATGTTTTACACAGAAATATAACCTTGTTAAACATCAGAAAATTCACACAGGTGAGAAACCATATTCATGCTCTGAGTGTGGGAAATGTTTCACATACAAACTAAATCTTGACACACATTTGAAAACTCACACAGGTGAGCTACTGTTTGCATGTCCTGAGTGTGGGAAATGTTTTACACAGAAATCAGATCTTGTAAAACATCAGAGAACTCACACAGGTGAGAAACCATTTCCATGCTCTGAGTGTGGGAAATGTTTTACAGCTAAATCAAACTTGGTTAGACATCAGAGAAGTCACACAGGTGAGAAACCATTTCCATGTTCTGAGTGTGGGAAATGTTTTGTACAGAAATCAGATCTTGTTATACATCAGAGAACTCACACAGGTGAGAAGCCATTTTCTTGTTCAGTGTGTGGGAAATGTTTTACACAGAAACTTCATCTTGATAGACATCAGAGAATTCATACAAAGGAACCAATTTTTATAAGCTAATAGACATAAAATGAAGTTATGGTAATATTTTAAATATTGTAAAAGTTGTTGATATTAATTTGAATGGTAAATATAGACACGAATACATTTACAGAGGGTAAATTGAAGGGTAATTAAACTTCTCTTAGTCACAGAGCATATTAACATGTTATAATGTTATTAGCATCCAGAGACATAGGAAGAATGTGACAGAAGATTAGACAGATTACTCCTGTATAGAACATATTGCAATTTATTGCATAGTAGTAAAATACCACATTGTTATTATATAGGGTCCTAAAATAGAGCAAAAACACCAGTGCGAACCAAATAAAATGTGATAATATGGATGACCCTGTACCAAAAATAAATATGAATATTTGAACCACGATAATTCTTGAGACATCAAAATATTTCCAGATATCCAATTGGAAGGTCTTAAAAAAAAAAAAATGGAACAAGAAATCATAACATAACATATATAACAGATACAATGTATTACTATATAAATGCAAATATACAGTAGTTAAAATCAGATGTAGCTTATCTGGGCAGATATGCAGGAGACTCAGAGTGCCTCTTATTCATCATACAGTGGATCAGGATATGAACCCAACGCGTTTCATCTCTAAAAATGAGATGTCAGTAGGATTTCATCATAAGTAACATCTCATTGTCAGAGATGAAACGTGAATTCTCGCAGTACAGATTAGCACATTCATTTTTATTTTTGGTACAGGATCACCCATATTATCACATGTCATTTGGTTCTAATTGATGTTTCATGGAAGGTTTCCTGCACTAGGAGCTGCCTAGTTATTTTCGTTTTCCCACAGAATTAATATCCTCCCCCAATTGGATGGAAATATTATGTTAGGTCTGGGACACTATGAAAATGATCTTTGGTCATACTTTGCAATTGAAGGTGTGAGATACTTAGTAACCAATTACAGAACTAATTATACAATCTCATTGGGCTTCTTCTGGGTCGAAAATAAACATGTAATAAAACACACAAATGGGGCACACGAAGTAAATATCCTGGTGTCACCTCCCTCATGACTTAATATTCTTCACGCTACAGCAGGGCAGGGCACCTGTCAAAAGTGGACACTTAAGCGTGCCCGAAAAAGGATGGTCGCTCAGAAAAGTGGGTGTGTCCTTGAGATGCACCGCCCTCTCGGAGATACTGGGCTGCCCCCAAGTTCTCTCTGCAGTGTGAATCTATTCACTCACCAGTGATTATTTCACCGGCATTCCCCCCCCCCTCCCCACAGGACACTGCGGCCCACGGATGGGTACAACTTGTTTTGCGGGGTGCCGCCATAAGGGCAGGGCCCATTTCAGTGCTTACAGACAGGATGCAGGGCCCTGCTATTATTGCACAAAAGCGGAACGTGCATATAGATCTGTGTGTACACTAGGCAGATAGATTAGTGTACTACAAAAAAAAAAAATCTAGGGGTCCTCTGCCCACCAAGGCGGCCGCTGTGGAAGAAATCAAATGGTGGGTCACCTACCACCAGCCTAGCAATTTACATAAACATTCGATGACTCCAAACTGCGTTCAACCCAGGGGCATTTCTAGAGAGGAGGGGGCGCTTGTGCAGTCTCCCAACATGGATCCCTCCTCTCTGTCCAGCGGGCAGGAGCACACTGAGCTGTGCGCGGCCAGCGCCGGAGTTATAGACTCTGGGCACTAGAGTGCGCCCAGACTCTATAGAGTATGCGCAGGTCACCGGGAAAATAGGCGCGGTGGCCATTTTCCCTTTACTGCGCTGCCAGCCATTTTCCAGTCATTTTTACAGCGCCGGACCCCCGTGCCGAAGTGGGACTCCGGAGAGGTAAGTAAAATTATGGGTGTAGGGTGTGCGGTGCGGGGTGCCCCTGGACCCCGCACCAATTATAGATATGCCCCTGGCTCAACCTCTTTCTTAATTTCTTATGACCTAAATAATGATCACTAGTTGAGTATCCAATACAAATAGACAATGTTTAGGTTTTCATATAAAACCGAATTTTAGACCTATAATTACGGCCACACTTGGTTGGTCCAAAAGTCCTCCTATAGCATGAAAAGGAAGAGATGTAGTCCCAGATTCCTTAACTTATATAGTTCACTCCATATAATGGTCCTCGGAGGGAAAAAGAAGGACAGGGAGAAAAAAAGAAGGACTAATAGTGTAGTAGTTTTTAACAATGAGAATGTTTTTGAAATGGCAATAAGTCTGTCAGATGTTGGGTCATACCATACTCACTCTGTAAAACAGAGGTTACCCTTTCATAAAGGTATCTTTATATCCAGGGCGTTCTATCCTGTGAGTGACAATAAAGGAGTAATTATTCGGACACCCGTGTGAAATCAAGATACTCTTCTAGCACACCCTGGTCTGTATCTCAGCAGTTTGTTGGGCTAGAAGCACCAGAGCAGGGAGCGACACCGCGGACAGGAAAACAGAGATGCACGGGTTGTAACAGGTGCAGGGTGCTAGAATGAAGACTATATATGAAGTCCCAGAGCAAAGTATTAGGGAATAAAAGTTAATTGTGCAGATTTCAGCTCATCCACAGACCAGATGGCATGCAGCCTTTGGTATCCTCAAGCTCCTGTAGCTGATATGTAGCAATGTGCAGAGCTCAGATAGTGGGAAACACAGCAGGAGTGAGTGGGCAGCTCTGCTCCTAGCACGGAACCATCAGCCCCATAAACAGAACATTTTTCATTGAGGTGACGGCAGGTAATCCCCTGTGACTGCTGTCAACTGTATTACGGATTTGGTCTCCCTCTTCTCTTTAACATCTCGTCTATATCAATGTTTTATATGCAGTTGGATCCTTTCCCATTTCCTATGACACTAATCATTATTACGGAAACTACTATTAATGTTAGAATTGTGCATGGGCGCTGGTCTCTCTTCCTTTGTATTCGGTAAGGTGTCTGATCTCTTTATCAATGTTATCATTTGTACTGGGATTTGGAGCATCTAGGTGTCTTCCCAGAGGAGAGCAGTTGAGGGCAAGTGTTGGCTTACACCATGTACGTAGGGACTGATATTCCGTATGTAGGGATCATCCTCCTACAATGTATCTGAAGATCTTGTTCTCCGTGTGGCCATGCGTTTTATCATTTGAATTCCAAAAAATATTTTCGCTTGTCTTCACGTGTAACCTGAGCGATTCTGCTAATTTTTTAAAATGAAAACATTTTATTACATAGGTTCAACAGGAAATAGACACGCCACAGGAAATGAAACCATGCGGTACTCAAATTAGACCGGCTCAAGATAACCCATATGCACAATGAGTTGGCGAACCAAGAAACTCGGTAATTATACGATGAAGAAATAAAAGCTAATCGTGACATCGACATCACAGAGGAGGAGAACCTGACCCAAGCTGTACCAAGATGTTCATTGTGCTGCCTAATAGGTAGTCTGACGCCTGGAGATATAGCATTTATCTAGGGCATCCAAAGGGAGGAAAACTGTACTGCTCACCCATCAATATAATACACAAACCCCTACAGACTAAAGAAGTGAAAAGAAAAACGGTAGCGCTATTATGAGTGTTCTTGGAGTTCCCTATCTGTAAATGCTTCAGCTGCTGCAACAAAAAAATCAGGTAGTGTCCTGGTATAATATAGAAAATATGAGATATGGTAAGAACTTACCCTTGTTATCTCTATTTCTACGAAGTCCATAGGGTTCCACAGGATACCTTGGGGTATAGGTGTGACGTCAGTCGCAGGGCACCAAAGAGTTAAGCTTTCAGCCTCCCAGGATGCACTAGGTCCCCCTCCTATACCCCGCCCCCGGGCCAAGGCACCTCAGTTAGTTACCAAGCCATAGGCCGGAGGAGGAGAAGGAAGAGAGAGAACAAAGATCTGGACACATACAAGAATCACATTCTCACCAGAGGGAGACGGAAAACCGGTGACCAGAGCAAAGCCCATCTGCAGCACAGGTGCGACAGGGCGGGAGTCCTGTGGAACCCTATGGACTTCGTAGAAATAGAGATAACAAGGGTAAGTTCTTATCATATCTCATTTTCTACTTCAGGGTCCATAGGGTATCCACAGGATACCTTGGGGATGTCCCAAAGCAGTATCCTTTAAGGGTGGGGACGCTCCTGTGCAGAAAGGAGAATCCGCTGCCCGAAGGAAGCATCCTGAGAGGCGAAGGTGTCAAACCTGTAATACCTCACGAAGGTATGGACAGAAGACCACGTAGCAGCCTTGCAGATCTGAACTGCCGAGGCACCACGTCGAGCTGCCCACGAAGGACCCACAGACCTAGTGGAATGAGCCTTCAGAGAAGGAGGGACCGGTAGGCCTTCATGAAGATAAGCTTCAGAAATAGCCATACGGATCCAGGCTGCCAAAGTTTGCTTTGAAGCAGGCCAACCCTTTTTACGGAAGCCATAGAGGACAAACAAAGCGTCCGACTTCCTAAACGAAGAAGTGCGGTCAACATAAGTCCTTAAGGCCCGCACAACATCCAAAGAGGCCTCACCCACGGAAAGACCCGGTGAGTTAAAGGCCGGAACAACTATTTCCTCGTTAACATGAAACTGGGAAACAACTTTGGGAAGAAACTCGGGCCGAGTGCGGAGCACTGCCCTGTTCCCATGAAAAACCAAGAAAGGGGGTCTACAAGAAAGAGCCCCTAACTCAGAAACACGTCTGGCCGAAGCAACGGCCAGAAGGAAAACAGTCTTAGCTGTTAGCCATTTAATATCCACTGAGCCCAGTGGTTCAAACGGCGGTCCTTGGAGAGCCCTCAGGACCACAGCCAAATCCCAAGGCGCCATAGGTGGAACAAAGGGCGGCTGAATACGGAGAACACCTTGCATAAAGGTGCGCACATCCGGGATTGTAGCAATCCTACGGTGAAACCAGACAGATAGGGCCGAAACCTGTACCTTCAAAGAAGCAAGGCGAAGCCCATGATCTAGTCCCGCTTGCAGGAAGGCGAGAATCCGAGACAGACGAAACTCCCGCGGTGCATAACCTATCGGTCGACACCACTGGAAGAACGTATGCCACACGCGATGGTATATCCTCGCGGAAGACGGTTTCCGAGCTCGTAACATGGTACGCACCACAGAGCTGGAAAACCCCCGGGACCTCAGCATGGCCGTCTCAACAGCCACGCCGCCAAAGACAGCCGAGTCAGGTCCGGGTGAAGACAAGGACCCTGAGACAGAATGTCCGGTCGTAGCGGCAACCGCAGAGGACTGTCCACGGACAGACCCTGAAGGTCTGAGAACCAGTGCCGTCTGGGCCACGCGGGAGCTATCAACAGGAGCGTCCCTCCTTCCTGTTTGAATTTCCGGATTACCCGTGGAAGAAGGGAGACCGGAGGGAACAGGTATGCGAACCTGAACGTCCACCGGACGGACAGAGCATCCACCAGAGACGCCCCTTCGTCTCTTGTGCGAGACCCGTACACCGGCAACTTGTTGTTGTGCCGGGACGCCATGAGGTCGATTTCTGGAAGACCCCACCTGTCCACCAGTAGTTGAAAAACGTCCGGGTGCAGGGACCATTCCTCTGGATGAACGTCCTGGCGACTTAGAAAGTCCGCCTGCCAATTTAGCACTCCCGGGATGAAGACCGCTGATATGGCCGGAAGATTGCGCTCCGCCCAAACCAGGATCCGAGAGACCTCTACGAGAGCCGCCCGACTGCGAGTTCCTCCTTGCCTGTTTATGTAGGCCACGGTGGTAGCATTGTCCGACTGGACCTGCACCGGGTGACCCTGGAGAAACCGCTGTGCCTGCAGGAGAGCATTGAAGACCGCACGGAGTTCCAAGATATTTATTGGAAGCTCCGCTTCTGTCGGCGTCCACCTGCCCTGGAACAAGTGTGGACCCGAAACTGCTCCCCAGCCCCGAAGACTGGCGTCCGTTGTCAACAGGACCCAATTTGGAACCCAGAACGGACGTCCCTTGTTGAGGTGGGTCGTCTTTAACCACCACGCAAGGGACAGGCGAACCTCCGGGGTGAGCACAATCGTCTGGAACTTCAGAGACTGAGGCAGCCCGTTCCACTTGGACAGGATCAGGTGCTGCAGAGGTCTGGAGTGAAACGGCGTATTCCACCATGTCGAACACCGACACCATGGAGCCCAGTAACCTCATCGCCGAGTGTAAGGACACCCGGCGGCTGTGCAGACAACTGCGCACCCTTGACTGTAAAGCAGAGATCTTGTCCTCCGTCACGAAGATCCTTTGCTGTCCCGAGTCCAATAAGGCTCCAAGATGCAGAATCCTCCGAGACGGGATTAGAGTGGACTTCTGCCAGTTGATTAGCCAGCCGTGCCGTTGCAGCAGTGCAATGGTCAGGTCCAAGTGGTGTAACAGGAGCTCTGGAGATCCTGTCACCAATAACAGGTCGTCCAAGTACGGCAACATGCGGACTCCTTGCAGCCGCAGAGAAGCCGCCATGACCGCCATCACCTTGGTGAAAACACGTGGTGCTGTCGCCAGGCCAAAAGGTAACGCCCGAAACTGGAAATGGTCGCTGCGGATTGCAAACCGAAGGAACTCTTGATGGCGCAAAAGAATAGGGACATGCAGGTAAGCGTCCTGTATGTCCAATGACACCATGTAGTCCCCAGGTTCCAGCGCCAGAATGATGGACCGTAGGGTCTCCATCCGAAACTTCGGGACCCGCAAAGACTTGTTGAGTGCTTTGAGGTTGAGAATCGGACGATATGACCCATTGGGTTTCTGTACCAAAAAAAAATTTGAATAGAAACCCTGGCCCTTCTGGGAGAATGGAACAGGCACTATAACTCCAGCCTGGAGCATAGTGTGCAATACCTTCCGCAGCTCCGTAGCCTTGTTCCGGTCTGATGGTAGACCCGTGGTGAAGAATCGAGCCGGGGGTCTGTGCCGGAAGGAGAGGGCGTACCCGTGGGAGACCACCTCCAGAACCCAAGTGTCTGTCTTAGTGAACGACCAACACCGGGAGAACTGCAGCAGGCGGCCTCCCACCCTGGGATCCCCCAAGGGGAGACCCGGACCGTCAGGCCGCAGGCTTGTCATCTGGCTTGGGGGCCTGACGTCTGGTACTCCATGCCTGTTTCCGGGGCTTGACCGATTTCTTAGGGCCAGCCTGTCGAGGAAACGACTGTGGTTTGGGCCTGCCCTGGGCCCTAGATGACCGAAAGGACGATGGTCCAGAACCAGAAGGAGCAGCGGCCGACGGGAGACAAGCAGATTTGGCTGCCGCCAGCGTGGCCACAATCTTATCCAGATCCGGACCGAAGAGAACTCCGGTAAACGGCAACGCTTCCAGACCTTTCTTGGAATCTGCGTCCGCCTTCCAGGATCGCAGCCACAAGGTGCGACGAGCAGCTACCGCTGCTGAAGAAATTCTAGACACCAGAGTACTAATGTCTAGAGCCGCCTCGTTGATGTAGGTGGCCGAATCACGGAGATTGCCAATCAACTCCGCCTGTTCGGCCGGACAGTCGGATTCAAAAGAAGCCTCTAATGAATCCACCCAGCGCTCCATCGCTCTGGCAACCCAGCAAATGGCCATAGCCGGCCGTGCTGCCCCCCCTGCAAGGGAATAAGCGGACTTCAGGCAGATTTCTACCTTGCGGTCCGTAGCATCCTTAAGGGAGGACATGGATGGCATCGGCAATGTGGCACTACGGACAAGACGGGTCACGTGAGAATCCACCTGTGGAGGGGATTCCCACTTAGCAAAATAATTATCCGCGAACGTATAAGCCACCGCCAGGCGTCTCTGCGGCTGGTATCTTTTGCCAGGTTGTTTCCACGCCTCCTCTAAATGGTCCACCAACTGACCCGAAAGAGGAAAGACTGTGGCATCGCCCTTCACATCTTTGAAAAAGGCATACTTAGATTTAGCCGCTGGGGGAACTTCGTCCTCAATCACCAAGGCTGTGCGGACCGCCCGAATAAGTCCAGGAATATATACTCTGGACTTAGCATCAGCGTCCTTAGTATGGAGAGGTTCCTGATCGTAAGGATCCAGAATCTCCCCATCATCAGACGTCCCTTCGTCATCCTCATAAGGAGCGGACAGAGACGCCACCGGCCTTTTATGAGGCCGCATCACAGACTCCCCTTGCAACACATCCGACAAGTGCTGTACAGAACTCGTCAGGGAGTTAACCCACGCTGGCTCCTGAGAACCCGGGAGCGAGGAAATAGGGAGACTGTGGGGTACCACCAATTGTCGTGGGAACCCCTGCATGGGTGACGACACCACAGACTGCTGGGACAAACCCATCGGAGTAAACGCGGGCTGCGGAGCTAACTGGCCCATTAAAGCTGTTAACGCCTGAGCGAAACAAGCCCAGGGCAGCTCCTGTACCGGTGCTGTAACCGTAATAGGCCGCGCCATGGACAAACACTGCCGGCAAAGGCCCTCCGCGCTACCCTCCCCCTCCGCTAACGGTACTTTGCACGTGGTACACTGTAGCCGGAGGGGAAAATCACTTTCAGACATGATGGCACCACGTATGTGACCTCTCTCACCAATTAAGTATTAAATAGGTGAGAGACCACCCTGCAGCACCGCACCGCAAGGGCTTTAGCAGAAAGAACAGGGACAGTAATAAAGCTGACAGTTTAGAGAAGAAAAGTTACAGGCAGCGCTAGCACAGTCACATACAATGCAGAGAAATAACAATTCCTGCACTAACAGCGCTGATCACTCAACTACACAGACACAGGGCCTGGTAGGACACAGCGCAGCATACACAGACCTGAGCCACAGCGGAGGAGAGGTATGCGGGGGAACCCAGACCACGATGCTTCCTTCCAGACTTCCAGCAGCGTTCACCATGCGTTGCAGAGAAGATGGCCGCCGAGGAGCAGAGAGAAGCTGGCCTGGGGGAGGAGCGCTGCCACAGGACCAGTCGGCAGCATGCAGAGAGGGCTGTGTGCAGCGGGGGAGGCGCCGGCTGTGAGACAGGGAAGGCGCGCTCCCCTGGCATGCATTTAACCCCTGGGACGCCGCAGCGCTACCGCTCTGCTGCGGTCCGCTGTCCCAGGGGGTAGTGGAAGCGCAGGTTGGTCGCCTGGCTCCACGCTGCAGCCAGTCCCCAGGGAGCCCCCTGCCTGGGGACTTAGGACCATGTGATCAGCGGGGACCCACCGCGGGACCCCGCTGCTTACCTCTGTCCCCCTTGAATCCGGCCATGGTCCGGAGCATCTGGGGTCACCGCTAGCTGTGACCCCAGATGCCCACCAGCATCCCCGGATCAGTACCGGCGTTCTGGTACCGGCGGGGTGTAGGGAAGACAGCATGGACGTCAGGACTGACTGTCCATGCTGTTCATCCAGATGTGCAGCCACAGCTGCATGAAGAAAAAGCTTCAGGGGCTCTTCTAGCCCCCACTCCAACAGGTGCACCCGACTCCGGCCGGGCACCAAACTAAACTGAGGTGCCTTGGCCCGGGGGCGGGGTATAGGAGGGGGACCTAGTGCATCCTGGGAGGCTGAAAGCTTAACTCTTTGGTGCCCTGCGACTGACGTCACACCTATACCCCAAGGTATCCTGTGGATACCCTATGGACCCTGAAGTAGAAATATATGTCACATTAAAAATGAGCTGTGCTTAAAGCATACAATCAATGGGAAATATTTTAATCATTAGGTGTGCAAATATAAATGCTAAACAGTATAAAACATTAAAAATTAGTTCCTTTTAAGAATAAAAGGAGGAAAAAATCCCCACATGAAAGAAAATAGGAAATCACATCCTATACATGTAAATATACCACTGGAGGGTACGCAGGGTTAGAAAAAACTTCCATTGATCCGTGTTGAATCTTAGCATGTAATAATGTATCAAAAGTTCCAGAGAACAGTTGTAACAGTTTCTTTTTTGTATCAAACCAATGTAATCAAGCCCTCATACTGCCTCTGACGAAGCTGTGTTACAGGAAAGATTCCTGGACTGCACACCCTGAATATATATAATGGGAGGTGCTACCTGATGAGACTAATTGCAGGCACAGAAACAGACAAATCTCAGGTGCACAACTCCAAATTATTGATAATATATAAATGCAATAAAATTTTGCAATCAATAGAGGTTTTAAGCATAATCTTGGCCAAGGTTATGGGCCTACCCACCATATCCAGGTAACCTCTACAGGGTAGGTCCCTAACATACTAGGATTCAAATCCAGAGCGCAGAACCCCCCCAAACCAGCCCAGCTAAGCTGCCCCAGGGCACCGCCATAGTAAGAAAAGTGCAGTGTAAAAGAGATAGTGTCAAAGCTGAATAATTGGCTGAGATAAATTCAGTTTAAAATTTAATCGCGGCGATGCCATCTTGCGAATGGCCGCAAGACTCCATTTTGGAAATGAGATCACAAGACACCATTTTTGTGGTCAGCCAATTCAAGTTATAACTCAGGAGCTAAGAACAGATGGCAATGTTTTTGTTAACCTACCAAGGGCAACTGGAAAAACAAGCTTTCTGAGTAAAAGTAAATAAGAAGAGACAATGGGTATTTTTACATACAAATTGGGAATCCCTGGATGCAGATAAAGTATAGTTGTGGCAATTGTAATATAATATCTACACAATTGGATTTGTCTGAATCCTAGACAGAATGGCCCCAAATTCCACAGCTTGAGGTGATAATACATTTGCACTTCACACAAGAGTCTGTGAGAACAAAAGAGGTTTTGTTTTCCTTTGAACACACAACAGGTGGGGGCCTGCTGACAGAGGGCATGTAGAACTACAACCCTCAGCCATCCACACTGCTGGATGTTCACTTCGTGTATGAGAGATTATGCACTTAAATCTCACCCATTAATAACTAGCGTCCTTATATCAAACCCCGAATACTCACACACTACATATTCGCACACAAGGTTCCATTAGCATCAAATTGTATGATTCAAGTTGGTTAAGTTAGTTTAAATGCTAAGAAATAGAGGTTTTTGATATCTAAGGTATTATACATGATAAGCAAGGTGTGTTTGGTTTCGTTCTGATGCGTACGCTTTTTACAGAATCCCGGTGTTATCGGTGGAGAGATCGCATCATGCAAACTCAAGTTACGGATCGCAGAACTTACAAGCAACAAAATGTTTAGTTGATGGAATGTTACATGAGGCGTTACCAGAAAGACTCCGGCTGTTAGAGGCAGGGAAAGTCTATTTGAAACAACCTGTTAAATGTGTCATTACATATGCTTCTCCTCTGGGAACCAATGAGATCAGCAGGAAGTTCCCCCTTTGTCCTGTTTCAGTCTGGGGGGGAATAAATACATGTGTCCGAACACTGGTTTGCCAGTTCATGCTGAATTTTGGGTGAACTGAGGATATCTAGTCAGAAGTCTATCTCTGGGTCCAGAGGCGCAGCGTATGTATAACCGTACTTGGGTCTGTATTATTTCCTTTTACGCCTAACTTGTGTATGTATAGATTGCGTGTAACTGACTGTACTTTTACCTGAATAATCTTTAGCGCGTTAGACCGCTATTCAACTGTCTCAGTATTTCATTAATGGTATAATCAAACATAGCGCTAATTAGCGACATCTTGTGGTTTCAGAAGGTATAGGCAGGTTTTGTCTTAGAGGTTCTAGGCAGGTGAATCTTAGAGGTTTATAGGCAGGAATGTATTAAAAGGTTTATTTACAAATTCAACAATAGTTAAGAGCAGCCACAGCTGCATATAAAGAATGAAAATAAAAAAGTGAGGTACATGTATAATAAACACACAGTGAAGGGTTAAAATGTGTTATAAAATTAAAATGTGTTATAATGCAGTGCCCTGAGACAGATCAACAAAAGCAATCGAGGGGGACTCACGCCCCAAAAATTAACCAAAGTTGCACTACAGTATGTAACTTGTAGGCCTTACCTAGAATTGTGCCTAATACAGTGTGCATATACATTACCATACTCCATGCTTTGAAACCAATAAGGAAGGGTGCTAGTCCAGAATGAGGACGTCTCCTTTACCTCAGAAGTGCAATAAAGCACATTAAATGGAGTATATGGGAAAGATTCCTGGACTGCACACCCTGAATATATATAATGGGAGGTGCTACCTGATGAGACTAATTACAGAAACAGACCAATCTCAGGTGCACAACTCCAAATTATTGATAATATATAAATGCAATAAAATTTTGCAATCAGAGGTTTTTAGCATAATCATGGTCAAGGTTATGGGCCTACCCACCATATCCAGGTAACCTCTTTAGGGTAGGTCCCTAACATACTAGGGTTCAAATCCAGAGCGCAGGACCCCCCCAAACCGGCCCAGCTAAGCTTCCCCAGGGCACCGCCATAGTAAGAAAAGTGCAGTGTAAAGAGATAGCTGTGTTACACAGGGAAACACGTTAGGAAACCTACTGAAGGCTGCTGGCTAAGAGGAACTTGTAAAGAATTCTCATACTCATGAGTTCCAGGAACTGGCAACAAAGCACCTTATTGGGATACTCCACTTTCTTCATCTAGTGGCCGGCTGCTAGCGGGTCAGTTGCTCATACGGGGCTCCGGTGACACAAGAATTACCAGAACGAGAAGCCCGCCACTCGTTGACTGCTCCCAGCCGCACAGCATCTGACACTCATCGCATCCGGACAGGTTGCTAAGATTCAACACGGATCAATGCAAGTTTTTTCTAACCCTGCATACCCTCCAGTGGTATATTTACATGTATAGGCTGTGATTTCCTATTTTCTTTCATGAGGGGATTTTTTCCTCCTTTTATTCGTTAAAGGAACTCATTTTTAATGTTTTATACTGTTTAGCATTTATATTTGCACACCTAATGATTCAAATATTTCCCATTGACTGTACGCTTTAAGCACAGCTCATGTTTTTTATGTGATATATACCCTACAGACTAGTTTGTACATACTCTTAGCAAATAGGAATCAAGTAGTTTCTATTAATTCAGAGGTTCCCAAACTTTTTTGAATCACAGCACCCTAGAGCAGTGATTCCCAACCTCGGTCCTCAAGGCACACTAACAGTCCTGGTTTTAGTGATATCCATGCTTAACCACAGATGGTTAAATCAAAATACCTAAGGTACTAATTAAGTCACCTGTGCTCAACTATGGCTATCCTTAAAACCTGGACTGTTAGGGGGGCGTGGCCTGGCAGCCATCAGGGACGGAAGTGTGGCTTAAGAGCTCCTGATAGCCCTTCTCTAAAACTGCCTACTGCTCAGGTTAAAGGCATCTTACTGCCAAATATTTACTTTCCCCTGCGTCTCTCACCCTGAGAGAGGCCAGCAGAGGTGTCTGCGGTGCCTGGGTGACCTTCCCTGCCTCCCCGAGTGCTGCGGCCTACCTTCCACCCTGCAGCCGGGACCTAGATTTCAGAGGCCCTCCGACTTCCATAGCTGCGCTGCCGCGAGTGTCCACCTGCTGCCTTCAAGCTCAGGGGCAGCAGACACATATCTAAAGGTACCCTGGGGACTTACCTAAGTTGTTGGGAGTTCCCCATATCAAGACCGCAGTGTGGGGGACGCTGGGCTCCGGAGCCCCGGGATGACGCCATCTTGGGTTTTTTTTTCTGCAATATTCCCCATAGAAACAGAGCTTGTATGAGGTGTGAGCTCCCTCTGGTGGCCGAAAAGTATATTACATGGCACACTAATGCAGTTCTCTATGCCTGATGATTAAATTCTCTGTCCTGTCACCCTGATATCTCAATGGCCTAACACTTTTCTGAGTTAAGTGGAACATACATTCACGTGATACCCATTTTTATTCACTTTATTTTTTTTTTATCGTGAGAGATTACGCTGGATTTTACTATGGGCCCGAAAAAAGTTAAAGTCTCTAAATCTGTCTCAAAAATAGCCTTTTTCAAACCCTCTCCTCAAACTGTTAAAGCTATCGGGATGGAGACGTTGGCTCCCCAGAAAACTAAATTGACTACTCCATCTAATGCAAGTTCCTCCCCCACTCATACCGATTCTGCACCGAGTTCCCCTAAAGATTGTGACTCTCTCACAGTCGGCACCATGAAACTACTCCTCTCACAATTTAAAGTAGAGGTTGCTGCGGAATTTCGTGCTACTCTTCAAGCTTGTCAACAGTCAATTGACGACCTCGGTGATCGAACAAATAACCTTGAAAATAAAATGGAGGAGGTAGTCGGGTCACACAATGACCTCATAGTTCAGCATGAGCCTCTCCAAACTGAAATTACTGCTCTTCGGGAGAAAGTCGGAGATTTGGAGGACAGATCAAGACGCAACAATATTAAACTCCGAGGAGTTCCTGAAACTGTTCCCCATAGTGGTCTCCACGAATTTACGTTGAATTTATTTCGGAAGCTCCTGCCTGAAGCGCGATCAGATGACCTTCTTATTGATCGCATTCATCGACTCCCAAAAGCCAGAAGTGCTCCGGAGGGTGCATCTAGGGATGTATTAATGCGGATGCATTTCTTTCATATGAAGGAGGCATTATTGAAGGCAGCTAGACCTTCAGAGGAATCAGCAGCGGCTTTGAAAGGCCTCCAATTATTTGGTGATCTCTCTCAAGCAACATTGGCAAAGAGACGCTCCTTCTATCCAATTACTAGTGCCCTCAGGAGAGCTAATATACTTTATCGATGGGGTTTTCCTACCAAACTCCTAGTGTCACGTGATGGTTCCACAGTCATAATTACAAACCTGGATGAAGGGTGGAAAACCCTATCTAGGTGGAACATTGCTGGAAATTCTTTTGATTCTTCATCCAATCAAAACCTGCAGAAAGACTGATCTATAGCGGGATTTCAAGCATAAGTACACATTATAATTTTCTTTCTGCTGTATGCTACTATATATAGTCTGAGAAAGTTTTGTGAGTATTTTGAATGTCTTAGTCTATTCAGAGTGGCAATAATGCATTTTCACTGTATTATTTTACTCGAATTCTAGTATATGTTTCATTTACAAGTAGGCCAGTTACTTATTTTAATTTTTGTATGTATCTTTGGATACGTTTTTTTTTATATGTTACCAAGTTTTGTATGGCCATGTTCTCCTAGGGGGTTACACTTGGGTACTGTTTATTTACGGGTAATGTTTCCTGCCCCTTCCCCGTAAATTCGGGGGGGAGGCTGAAACTACGTGCTATCTTTTTCACATAATTGCATTGCCTGAGTGATCTCGTTTGTATGTAAAGATATGGTTATATGCTTGGTTTATTTATAGTGTTAATTAACTGTTTTGTTTATGGGTGACGGGGATAGGCTACTACCCCCCAATCACAAATTCCTAAGAGTCGTAGTTTTTTACACGACTCTTGTTGGCTCCAAGTGGGGTCGTTTATGTTCTCTTATACCCCTTCTAATGTCTGCTGTTTTTTTTTTCCTTTTTATTTTCTTTTTTATCTATGTTACCCCGTTATGTGTTTCTCTTTTCCCCAGCCAGATTTGCAATCCCAGGATTGTTATTTTGATGTTGGTCACTGCACAGTATTTTACACCTTGTCTGTATAGATATGGTTAATTTATTATCAATCAATGCGAAAGGATTGAACTCTCCCCAAAAAAGAAATTTAGCACTGCGGTATTTTTCTAAGGTTAAAGCCCACATTGTTGCGATTCAGGAGACGCATTTTCAACAGTCTGCCCCTCCAAGATTTAATAACATCAGATTCCCTCATTGCTACACAGCTAATGGGCCTCAAAAGAAAGCAGGAGTAGCCATCCTTATTTCTCAACATTGCGCATTTACACTAACCTCAAAATATGCAGACCCACAGGGAAGGTATCTAATTCTAGTGGGATTACTAGATAATGTTGAGGTTACTATTGTCTCATGTTATGTTCCAAATACAGGGCAATTGGCCTTCTGTAGAAAATTCTGTTTGACTTTACAAAAACACTCTAAGGGAGCATTATTGCTCCTCGGAGACTTTAATATGGTCCTGGATCCAACCATGGATAGATCCCATTCAACAACTTCCCGTTCAAATAGACCACAGGAGTTTTCTAAGGGTTTCCAGCAGCTTTTAGTAGAGCACGGGTTGTTTGATGCCTGGAGAGCAAAACACCCTACAGTAAGAGATTATTCCTTTTATTCGAATGTCCATAGGACGTATTCCCGGATAGACTTGGCCCTATGTGATAGATGGACCTTATCATCTATTAGTAGTATCAATATTCTTCCCATGACTTGGTCAGACCACTCCCCCCTTTTTGTTAAATGGGATATAGGGAATAGGAGAGTAATCCCGGGCCCGTGGAGACTAGGTAATCACCTGTTGACTCAGCCGGAGGCTCATAAAGCAGTTCAGGAGGCTCTTTCTATTTTTCTTAGTACCAATAAGCCGGAAGAAACTTCCATATTTAACTTTTGGTGCTCATTGAAGGCAGTTATTAGAGGTTCAGCAATTCAAGTTGCGGCTCGGCTTAAGAGAGAATATAAACAACAGTATGAGAAAGCGGAAGTTGAGGCAGCGCAAATTGAAGAAGCTCATAAAGCAGACCCCTCTAATAAAATATTATATAAACAACTCCTCAATGCTCGAGAAAGGGTGAATGTCTTCTCACTTAGAGAAGTACAGCGTAATATTGCCAGATTAAATCAAAAGTTCTATGTATTTGGTAATCGAGCAAGTCGACTGTTGGCTAATAAATTACGTGGACGAAGGGCTAGGGGGCAGATACAGAGAATCTACAATCACCATGGGGCTAAAGTATCGGACCCTGTAGAGATAGCTAATGCTTTTGCAACCTATTATGCGCAACTTTATAACCTCAAAGATGACCCCAATATTGCCCAACCAATGGCAGCCCTTATTGAGCAATTCTTGAGTGGGCTTTCTCTCCCGAAATTGTCTTCTGAGGCTTGTCTGTCCCTTAGCACTCCTTGGACTCTGGAGGAAATAGATGTAGCCATTAGTAAAATGCAATCAGATAAGGCTCCAGGTCCGGACGGCTATTCTGCCAACTTTTACAAAACATTTAAAGCTGAGCTGGCTCCGGTTTTGTTGTCTGTGTTCGGTGAAGCAACGGAATCTAAGCAATTCCCTGAAGAAATGCTGGAGGCACGTATAATTGCCATACCAAAACCCGGCAAAGACCCTAATGCTGTAGCTAATTACCGACCTATTGCTTTGCTGAACACAGATGTCAAGTTGTTTGCCAAAGTGATTGCTAGTCGCCTGTCTCGGCTGTTGCCGGTTCTCATTAAACCGGATCAGGTCGGATTTGTGATGCACAGGCAAGCCCCAGACAATACACGTAGAGTTCTCAATATTATAGAATATTATGACTACCGTAGGGAGCCTTTATTGATCCTATCGCTTGATGCCGAAAAGGCGTTTGACCGCCTGCACTGGGGTTATTTGATGAAGGTTTTACACAGTTTCGGTTTCCAGGGAGGTATTTTAGATTCCATTTCGGCCCTATATACTTGCCCTTCTGCGAAGGTATTTGTAAACGGTTGTCTATCTGACAAATTTGACATAACCAACGGCACACGTCAGGGGTGCCCACTTTCGCCACTCATCTTTGCGCTTGCCATTGAACCTCTGGCGGAGATGATCAGAACCCTCAAATCCATACATGGTCCCTTGCTCTGAGGTTTCTCCCATAAAATAAACTTATTCGCAGATGATATTTTACTGTGTTTACTCCACCCAGAAGAGTCCCTTCCAGCATTGCATGCCATTTTGGATCAATACGCAGCAGTGTCCTTTTACAAACTCAACACAGCAAAGACAGAAGCCCTCCCTCTTAACATCCCAACTGTAATTTTGGAGAAACTACAGGAGACGTATAGATATACATGGAAATCTAGGTCCCTCAAATATCTGGGGGTGCATTTAGCTAGAGACCATGATCTTATTGATTGTAATTTTGGGCCCCTCTTGAAAGCTTATGAAACTTTAACAAAAGAATGGATGCTACATGAGGTGTCCTGGCTAGGAAGGATTGCGGCTGCAAAAATGGTGCTGCTCCCGAAACTAATGTATTTATTTCGGACCATTACTAGACCCCTATCCAAATCCATATGTAACAAATTTTACCAAATACTAACTAAATATATTTGGAAGGGGAATCAACCCAGAATAGCGAGAAATACCCTCTCCCTCTCTAAGGAGACAGGCGGAGTGGCCTTCCCAGACTTGGAGAGATACCATTCAGCATGTATACTTAGCCAGGCCAGGGACTGGTTCATAATAGACTCTCCCAAACCCTGGGTAATTATTGAAAGGGAACTTATGCGCCCCTTTCCCCTTCCTGATCTATTCTGGCTGCCCTCTTCTGAAATCTCCTTCAGACCGGGATTCTGTAAAGCAGTCCAGACTACAATAGTATGTTGGCATACCTGTTTCCTTAGATGAAGAGATTTCCCTGCCTTCTCCTAATCTGTCTCTCCGATCAATAGCCAATTTGATCCCTGATATGCACTTAGGTTCCTGGGCGAAGGTGGGCCTCTCTTCTTTGGGGGATGTATTCGCGGGGGAGGATTTGGCTTTTGTGTCCCTTCAAACGCAATTTGGTTTAACGAGGCAGGACTTTCATAAATATTTACAGCTGAGACATTGGTTGCACGGTCACCTCCCTTCTCCACTTAAAAAACCTGCCTTCCCATCACTGCTGCTGACTCGCCTACGATCCTCTAATCACAAAGGTGGTATATCTTGCTGGTATCAGTATCAGATAATGTTAATGTTAAAGAAAAAAGGGAAACTTCCGTGTCGGCTTAGGTGGGAGAGGGATCTGGCTGTGAACCTTTCTGATGAGGACTGGAATATTATTTTTCGTTCCAGTTTTACTATATCCAAATGTATCAACCATTCAGAAATGTATTACAAATTACTTCAGAGAGCATATTTTACTCCTGAAAGGCAGCATAAGATCTGGCCCTCTGTCTCTCAATATTGCTGGAGAGGTTGTGGTTTGGTGGGAGACATCTTTCATGTCTTTTGGTCCTGTCCTCTGCTTCGCCCCTTGTGGAATGCAGTATTTTTTATGATTAGTAAAATAGTTGGTGTAACTATTCAGGCGGAGCCTCTAGTTGCCTTATTCCACTTTTATCCTGGGGAATTATCACGTGGCGAGATTTATTATGGGTCATGTGTTGATCGCTATGAAAGTTACAATTGCTCAGGGGTGGAAGACAGCCTCTCTCTCCAACATCACAATCATAGAAAACAAGATACATAAGCATTTTGTTTTTGAAACAACAGGTGAGAAATACTCCTCCTCCGCCAACTCCATCCATATGAAATGGTTTAAATGGGGAGAATATAGGGAAAAACAAGGCTATTCCACCATTTATAGTGCTCTGGTTGATCCCGGTGTTCTCTGTTCACCTCACGCAGATCCGGGGCAGCTCCATTAACTGAATATTTAGTATTTTGTCTATATGTGTTGTGAAGTGTTTTATAAAACATTTTTCTTGTCCTAAAAAGTTTAAGTATCAATTATATGTACAAGGACCAAGATCGATTGATTTATATTGTGATATGCTATATGTCTGGCTTACCCCTTTTCCTTCTGTATCCCCATTTCTTTGTATTAAACTTTCAATAAAAACTATTATGAAAAAAAAAAAAAACCTGGACTGTTAGTGTGCCTTGAGGACCGTGGTTGGGAAACCCTGCCCTAGAGTATCAGAAATGTTTTCATGGCACCCCTAAGCTTAAGTCTGTTATTGAGAAATTCAGAAATAAAATTAAGTAAATGAGTAAAGTGAAGTAAATTGTGCTGACCTGTCCTCCTTAGGGTCAGTTATATGGTGGTGGACAGGTTTGCACTTCTGTTTGTCCACATATTTACATTACATTTACCATAAATAATTTGATTTGGTGCTGGACCACCAACCTGAGGCACCCCTGCAAGTGTCTTGAGGCACCCCAGGGTGCCACGGTGCACAGTTTGGGAACCGCTGTATTAATATGTTCATTCACAAGGATGAAATAAGTGACATATTGATATTGTATCATGTGGAGTTAATCACTTGAACAGCTGTGCCCACGCTGACTGAGAGCATGGATACAATGTGTCTCATTCAGACCCGGTCGTTAGATGCAAGTGGACGCTCTGATTGAGGGCGGCCGCTTGCATCTTGAAGTGCGGCCTCCTGGTCGCTAGCTAAGCTGTGGGTTACCACCCACAGCTTAGCGACCGACCAGGGTGATGGTCGCGATGGTCAGGACCATCGGGGCTTGCGACGAGACCCTAAGGTTGGGTCTCGGCACTCGCAAGCCCCAGGGAGCTTCCTGCTCTGATCGAGCAGGAAGTTCCCCACTGACATCACTGCTGATGTCAGTGGGGCCGCCCCCAAATGGCAAGCGTACCGTCAAGAACGCCTCCATTTGGCCGGCCACCCCCCCGACCCGCCTTCCAAATGGGGCGAGCTGTCAATCAACATCGACAGCTCGCCCCCTTTGGAGCGAGACCCGGAGCGATGGAGCGGCTGTCGCTAGCCAGGTCTACGATGTGCGCATGCCCAGTGGGCAAACATCAACCTGGTTGCGAGCGCTCAGCGCTTGCGACCGGGTCTGAATGAGGCCCAATGTGTGCTAGGATGTTTGTTACAATATTCGTTTGTTACATTACATCTTCCTAGCAGCGACTCTATGCACGCAGCCGCTGGAAGCTACTCTGACAATCTTGCCCGGCATTCAGATACAAGTAATGAAGCCGTGGTCAGCATTAGTAAGTAGCACAAGGTGTGAGGGAACCCCTGGCACGATTCCCGATGCGCATTTCGCCTAGAGCTTAATCATGGTAACCATGATCATTAGTTATCAACCTCAGTAAGCTAAGGGACTATTTATTTATCCCTCAACATTTTGTCACTAATTACAGTCATACTCGGCGTATATGTAATATCCCTGACTGACCGGTTCTATACTGGGAATTATAACGCTCAATCATATAATACCATGCAATAAACCTACTATTATTTTTGAAAAGTGTGTGATTGGGACAAGAGAATTAACAGTATAGAGTAATTTAACCAACATTAGAATCACGTTGGAAATTCTTTATGGAATTACTGATATATTTTCAAATTGACTAAAGATCTAATTTATAATAAAGGGAAATATCTCAGAGTGACAATCACAGCGCTGTATTCATATAAGCATGGAGCCTACTTCATTGGTGAGATTCCATTTGTGACGAGTGAGGACTGGTCTCATATATAATTTCATATCCCTTTAATTCCACCGACAAATATACCTATGTGAGCTTATTTTATTTGAGAACATAAGGGGGGAAGATCACCTTGTACAGCCCTAAGACTAGCCAACAAATAGATGGGTAACAACCCAGCTCAGTAATTAGAAATCTATAACAAGGGACATGGAAATCCCTAATTATAAAAGACTATGGGGGTCATTCAGACCCACTCGCGAGCGGCAGTACGCTCGCAAGTGGGTCGATGTTCCCCACTGCGCATGCGCACGATGGAGGGAGCTCTGTCGTGCGCATGCGCGAGACCCGGCGAGCGAAGGACTTTCCTTCGCTCGGAGTCTCGAACCAAAGGGGGCGTGCTGTCGATGTTGATTGACAGCACGCCCCCTTTGGTGGGCGTGCCTGCCAGACGGAGGCGTTCCCATGGGAACGCCTACCGTCTGAAGCCCGCCCCACTGACATCACTAGTGATGTCAGTGGGAGTGATTTTGGCTCTGATAGAGCCAAAATCACTCCTGGCCTTGTGGTTGAGAAACCCGACCACAGGGTTTCACGCGCAAGTCCGATGGTCGCGATGGTCAAGACCATCGCGACCATCTTGTTGGACGCTCGTATATGCTGTGGGTGGTGACCCACAGCTATACGAGCGTCCAGGAGGACGCTCCATTTTAATGGAGGTGGGCCCTGATTCAGAGCGAGCGCTCTGGTCAGAGCGTCCGGCTCTGAATCAGGGCCTATAACTGCACTTTCAGGCTATTTGGTGTACATACAATACCCACACACATGAGATATACTGTGTGTGTATATATATATATATATATGTATAGTGTATTCTATATGATGTAAAATATCACACTTTTGATTATAATAAACTTTCTTCATCTGAACCACAGATCATACATAGCAAATAGGGAAGATTCAGACACATTCTAAAGGTCATCAGATTATTGGATGATATGACAGTGACGTTCAATACTTAGGATACTATTAGGAGTCTTTGTTGGATGGTATGACAAGACCCCTGGCACGTTATTTGAATTTTTCACATTCTGTCCTGTACTTTATTATTTTTAAATACTTCGCTGAATCAACTATTCCCGGAGGGGAATTATACCTTAATGAATACCTAATAAAAGTTATATTTTAATTTATCGGGATCTCGATGCCCGTCATTAGACCCTTGCCGGGATTAGACAGTCGGGATGCTGACGGTCGGCATTTAGACTGCATACCATCCAATGTACGTGTAATTTGTCACATGATCACGTGCAGTGCATGAGTACAGCGTCTGATTGGAGGCATCTAAAACCATTAGAATTTGAGGACACCACCGGCGAGAGATCTCAGCTTTGGGGTGCAGTAAGAGTTTGCAGTCACCACGTCGCAATGCTGACCGTTATCACCTCGGCACTGTTGGAATATTATCAGCCCAAAAGGAATGACCTGAATGAAAGGTAGATAATACCTTTCTTACTAGGAGATATAGTGAATCAGTGATGCTATAGCCATAGGGTATCACAGATATAGGAATAACACTGGCAGGAGGGATATGGAAGTATAGGGGTAGCCATTACCCCTTTAAGGAGGGATAGACCCACACAATGGATCGCAGATGAACTTTTACCATCGGTAAGGCGGAATAAAGCATACGTATTGTGTAGAAACATCATGTCCGGCGCTCCTCCGTCTGGACAAGCCCTAAATATCCTACCCTGGGACCTTCCTAGGGGATGACTCAACCCAACTGCAGTGCAGAAAGGTGGCACTCAGAGGCTGTTTAAACTGTGAAGCAAGCAAGACGCGTTGATTCTCAACGTTTCGGTGGTCAAACTCTCCTTCCTCAGGACAACAAAAAAAATGTAAGTGACGTCACCTGGAAACAAGCGGCCGGCGTAGACCGTGAATCCAACCTTCCCTGTTTCTCCATGGCAACACATCGCCCTTAAATACTACTCTGGAAATGGCTATCTATTAATAAAAAAATTGTGTCAGGTGAGTGACGTATATCAAAAAATGAGTGGATGAACGGTGTGGGTAAGAAACCCATATTACTACACAATGTGTTACAGGCAGTACATGTACAAGTCTACACATTAAGGGAAATATATTTCTGATATACTTTGCTACTTTCTTTGTCATAGTAATGGCAGTATTGAACCAGAATATAAAACAATTTGTATATAACCTGAGGCGATAGCTGGTGCAGGTTGCTCGAAATCTTACAGCAGAAAAACAAATCGTTTATTTGCGCCAGTTCAATGGTCAGCATTGATGTCACACGGCACTGGCGTCAAAGGTTGGGTTTTTAAACAGGGCCCGATCTGTGCAGAATTTGTATGCCCCCCCCCCCTGTTTTTCCTTGTACTTCTGGGCTCTCTAGGTAAGTTCCTACACTCCAAAGACATACCGGTAGGTTCATAGACCTCTGATAAAAATTAAACCGAGTGTGTATGTGTCTGTCCATGTAATAGGGAATATAGGGGTCTATTTACTAAGCAGTGTTAGAAGACAGAGTGGAAAGTGATAAGGTTCCGGCCAATCAGCTCCCAACTGTCATCTCACAGGCTGTGTTTGAAAAATGACAGTTGGGAGCTGATTGGCTGGCACCTTATCACTTTCTTATCACTTTTGACTGTCTCCTAACACTGCTTAGTAACTAGACCCCATAGATTGTAAGCCCCCACTGGAGCAGGGACTGATGTATTCTCTGTGTGTGCAATATATAAATATCTACTTCTCCATGTCCAACTTGACCAGTAATACCTCAAAAGTGCCCCTCTTCTTCCACAGTAGGTACCAGGGGTGCAGAAAGGATGGAGAGCGGGTACTAATACCCAGGCCTGTTGGAGGATATTGGGCCTGCCTCACGCGGTATTCTCCATGTTTTTTTTCCAGACAGGGCGGGGCCATGTCTTTTGGATTTGGCCACAGCCCCTTCAGTACCCGGGCACATTGGCTGTCTCACCAGGCCTGCTAGGTACAGGGTAAAAACTGTTCTGTTTTAGACCAAGTGTGCCTCATACCCACCCTTCAATAGATTATAGCCATGCTTAACACTCTGGTAAGGGATTACCCCGATTATTGTTACTGGATAGATTCATCTGTGTGAATAGAGTCAGACCAGGATCAACAGCCCCAGACTGTCTGCTAACAGCGGAACAGTTATTTTCTGAAACTATTCCCAGCTCAATAGGGAGACTGGTTCCCACAGACAGGAATTCATCCGGGGATGTGATAAGTAGAGAGGGATAAACCGTATTGGCCTGCAGAAGGGGAGTAGTGAGGTCAGGGATAGTCCCCTAAATGTGCGGAGACCTGTGACCTGTTCCCTTCCAATGTTAGTGTGATCTATGGTTACTTAGTGTATTATGTGTAACAGTCTCTATGACCCTCCCTGTAGTTATAATAATACTGGTTTATTGCTTATCAGTGTCAGGATTAGTCTTTATTCCGGAACCGCGTGGCTATCCGGTAACCTGCCACATGGTTCACACTTAGGGTTCAGAGAAGCTACACGTGCCGCCCTGGGCCGGGAATTATCGGCACTGGTTAGGTATACGGTATACATAACAATATGGAATGCACGGATCATACAGGAAACAACACGTTATAGGAAGCGGTTACCAGACCGATATAGTACAATATAAGTAATATATTCCCACCTGACACAGTGCTCACGGGAACCCCCGTCCCACTACCACACGTGCTATCCCTATACTATATACAGACCCTCCCCCACCACACGCGCTATCCCTATACTATATACAGACCCTCCCCCACCACACGCGCTATCCCTATACTATATACAGACCCTCCCCCACCACAAGCGCTATCCCTATACTATATACAGACCCTTCCCCACCACACGCGCTATCCCTATACTATATACAGACCCTCCCCCACCACACGCGCTATCCCTATACTATATACAGACCCTCCCCCACCACACGCGCTATCCCTATACTATATACAGACCCTCCCCCACCACACACGCTATCCCTATACTATATACAGACCCTCCCCCACCACACACGCTATCCCTATACTATATACAGACCCTCCCCCACCACACGCGCTATCCCTATACTATATACAGACCCTCCCCCACCACACGCGCTATCCCTATACTATATACAGACCCTCCCCCACCACACACGCTATCCCTATACTATATACAGACCTTCCCCCACCACACGTACTATCCCTATACTATATACAGACCTCCCCCAACACACGCGCTATCCCTATACTATATACAGATCCTCCCCCAACACACGCGCTATCCCTATACTATATACAGACCCTCCCCCACCACACGTACTATCCCTATACTATATACAGACCTCCCCCAACACACGCACTATCCCTATACTGTATACAGACCCTCCCCCACCACACGCTATCCCTATACTATACACAGACCCTCCCCCACCACACGCGCTATCGCTATACTATATACAGACACTTCCACCACACGCGCTATCCCTATACTATATACAGACCCTCCCCCACCACACGCGCTATCCCTATACTATATACAGACCCTCCCCCACCACATGTACTATCCCTATACTATATACAGACCTACCCCCACCACACGCGCTATCCCTATACTATATACAGACCCTCCCCCACCACACGCGCTATCCCTATACTATATACAGACCCTCCCCCACCACAAGCGCTATCCCTATACTATATACAGACCCTCCCCCACCACACGCGCTATCCCTATACTATATACAGACCCTCCACCACCACACGCGCTATCCCTATACTATATACAGACCCTCCCCCACCACACGCGCTATCCCTATACAATATACAGACCCTCCCCCACCACACACGCTATCCCTATACTATATACAGACCCTCCCCCACCACACGCTATCCCTATACTATATACAGACCCTCCCCCACCACACGCGCTATCCCTATACTATATACAGACCCTCCCACCACACGCGCTATCCCTATACTACATACAGACCCTCCCCCACCACACGCGCTATCCCTATACTATATACAGACCTCCCCCACCACACACACAATCCCTATACTATATACAGACTCTCCCCCACCACACGCGCTATCCCTATACTATATACAGACCCTCCCCCACCACACGCGCTATCCCTATACTATATACAGACCCCACCACACGCGCTATCCCTATACTATATACAGACCTCCCCCACCACACGCACTATCTCTATACTATATACAGACCCTCCCCCCACCACACACGCTATTCCTATACTATATACAGACCCTCCCCCACCACACACACTATCCCTATACTATATACAGACCCTCCCCCCACCACACACGCTATCCCTATACTATATACAGACCCTCCCCCGCCACACACACTATCCCTATACTATATACAGACCCTCCCCCCACCACACACGCTATCCCTATACTATATACAGACCCTCCCCCACCACACACACTATCCCTATACTATATACAGACCTCCCCCACCACACACGCTATCCCTATACTATATACAGACCCTCCCCCACCACACATGCTATCCCTATACTATATACAGACCCTCCCCCACCACACGCGCTATCCCTATACTATATACAGACCCCACCACATGTACTATCCCTATACTATATACAGACCCTCCCCCACCACACGTGCTATCCCTATACTATATACAGACCCTCCCCCACCACAAACGCTATCCCTATACTATATACAGACCCTCCTCCACCACACGCGCTATCCCTATACTATATACAGACCCTCCCCCAACACGCACTATCCCTATACTATATACAGACCCTCCCCACCACACGCACTATCCCTATACTATATGCAGACCCTCCCCACCACACGCACTATCCCTATACTATATACAGACCCTCCCCCACCACACGCACTATCCCTATACTATATACAGACCCTCCCCCAACACACGCGCTATCCCTATACTATATACAGACCCTCCCCCACCACAAACACTATCCCTATACTATATACAGACCCTCCCCCACCACACACGCTATCCCTATACTATATACAGACCCTCCCCCAACACACGCGCTATCCCTATACTATATACAGACCCTCCCCCCACCACACGCGCTATCCCTATACTATATACAGACCCTCCCCCACCACACGCACTATCCCTATACTATATACAGACCCTCCCCCCACCACATGTACTATCCCTATACTATATACAGACCCTCCCCCAACACACGCGCTATCCCTATACTATATACAGACCCTCCCCCCACCTCACGCGCTATCCCTATACTATATACAGACCCTCCCCCACCACACGCACTATCCCTATACTATATACAGACCCTCCCCCAACACACACGCTATCCCTATACTATATACAGACCCTCCCCCACCACAAGCACTATCCCTATACTATATACAGACCCTCCCCCACCACACACGCTATCCCTATACTATATACAGACCCTCCCCCACCACACGCACTATCCCTATACTAAATACAGACCCTCTCCCACCACACGTACTATCCCTATACTATATACAGACCCTCTCCCACCACACGTACTATCCCTATACTATATACAGACCCTCCCCCACCACACGCACTATCCCTATACTATATACAGACCCTCCCCCAACACACGCGCTATCCCTATACTATATACAGACGTCCCCCACCACACGTGCTATCCCTATACTATATACAGACCCTCCCCCACCACACGGGCTAACCCTATACTATATACAGACCCTCCCCCACCACATGCGCTATCCCTATACTATATACAGATCCTCCCCCCACCAGACGCGCTATCCCTATACTATATACAGACCCCACCACACGCGCTATCCCTATACTATATACAGACACCACCACACGTGCTATCCCTATACTATATACAGACCCTCCCCCACCACACGCTATCCCTATACTATATACAAACCCTCCCCCACCACACGTGCTATCCCTATACTATATACAGACCCTCCCCCACCACACGCACTATCCCTATACTATATACAGACCCTCCTCCACCACACACGCTATCCCTATACTATATACAGACCCTCCCCCACCACACATACTATCCCTATACTATATACAGACCCTCCCCCACCACACACGCTATCCCTATACTATATACAGACCCTCCCCCACCGCACGCGCTATCCCTATACTATATACAGACCCTCCCCCACCACACGCGCTATCCCTATACTATATACAGACCCTCCCCCACCACACGCGCTATCCCTATACTATATACAGACCCTCCCCCACCACACGCGCTATCCCTATACTATATACAGACCCTCCCCCACCACAAGCGCTATCCCTATACTATATACAGACCCTCCCCCACCACAAGCGCTATCCCTATACTATATACAGACCCTCCCCCACCACACACGCTATCCCTATACTATATACAGACCCCACCAAACGCGCTATCCCTATACTATATACAGACCCTCCCCCACCACACGCGCTATCCCTATACTATATACAGACCCTCCCACCAAACGCGCTATCCCTATACTATATACAGACCCTCCCCCACCACACGCGCTATCCCTATACTATATACAGACCCTCCCCCACCACACGCGCTATCCCTATACAATATACAGACCCTCCCCCACCACACGTGCTATCTCTATACTATATACAGACCCTCCCCCACCACACGCGCTATCCCTATACAATATACAGACCCTCACCCACCACACACGCTATCCCTATACTATATACAGACCCTCCCCCACCACACGCTATCCCTATACTATATACAGACCCTCCCCCACCACACGCGCTATCCCCATACTATATACAGACCCTCCCACCACACGCGCTATCCCTATACTATATACAGACCCTCCCCCACCACACGCACTATCCCTATACTATATACAGACCCTCCCCCAACACACGCGCTATCCCTATACTATATACAGACCCTCCCCCACCACAAACACTATCCCTATACTATATACAGACCCTCCCCCACCACACACGCTATCCCTATACTATATACAGACCCTCCCCCAACACACGCGCTATCCCTATACTATATACAGACCCTCCCCCCACCACACGCGCTATCCCTATACTATATACAGACCCTCCCCCACCACACGCACTATCCCTATACTATATACAGACCCTCCCCCCACCACATGTACAATCCCTATACTATATACAGACCCTCCCCCAACACACGCGCTATCCCTATACTATATACAGACCCTCCCCCCACCTCACGCGCTATCCCTATACTATATACAGACCCTCCCCCACCACACGCACTATCCCTATACTATATACAGACCCTCCCCCAACACACGCGCTATCCCTATACTATATACAGACCCTCCCCCACCACAAGCACTATCCCTATACTATATACAGACCCTCCCCCACCACACACGCTATCCCTATACTATATACAGACCCTCCCCCACCACACGCACTATCCCTATACTATATACAGACTCTCTCCCACCACACGTACTATCCCTAAACTATATACAGACCCTCTCCCACCACACGTACTATCCCTATACTATATACAGACCCTCCCCCACCACACGCACTATCCCTATACTATATACAGACCCTCCCCCAACACACGCGCTATCCCTATACTATATACAGACGTCCCCCACCACACGTGCTATCCCTATACTATATACAGACCCTCCCCCACCACACGGGCTAACCCTATACTATATACAGACCCTCCCCCACCACATGCGCTATCCCTATACTATATACAGATCCTCCCCCCACCAGACGCGCTATCCCTATACTATATACAGACCCCACCACACGCGCTATCCCTATACTATATACAGACACCACCACACGTGCTATCCCTATACTATATACAGACCCTCCCCCACCACACGCTATCCCTATACTATATACAGACCCTCCCCCACCACACGTGCTATCCCTATACTATATACAGACCCTCCCCCACCACACGCACTATCCCTATACTATATACAGACCCTCCTCCACCACACACGCTATCCCTATACTATATACAGACCCTCCCCCACCACACGTACTATCCCTATACTATATACAGACCCTCCCCCACCACACGCGCTATCCCTATACTATATACAGACCCTCCCCCACCGCACACGCTATCCCTATACTATATACAGACCCTCCCCCACCACACGCGCTATCCCTATACTATATACAGACCCTCCCCCACCACACGCGCTATCCCTATACTATATACAGACCCTCCCCCACCACACGCGCTATCCCTATACTATATACAGACCCTCCCCCACCACAAGCGCTATCCCTATACTATATACAGACCCTCCCCCACCACAAGCGCTATCCCTATACTATATACAGACCCTCCCCCACCACACACGCTATCCCTATACTATATACAGACCCCACCAAACGCGCTATCCCTATACTATATACAGACCCTCCCCCACCACACGCGCTATCCCTATACTATATACAGACCCTCCCACCACACGCGCTATCCCTATACTATATACAGACCCTCCCCCACCACACGCGCTATCCCTATACTATATACAGACCCTCCCCCACCACACGCGCTATCCCTATACTATATACAGACCCTCCCCCACCACACGTGCTATCCCAATACTATATACAGACCCTCCCCCACCACACGCGCTATCCCTATACAATATACAGACCCTCCCCCACCACACACGCTATCCCTATACTATATACAGACCCTCCCCCACCACACGCTATCCCTATACTATATACAGACCCTCCCCCACCACACGCGCTATCCCCATACTATATACAGACCCTCCCACCACATGCGCTATCCCTATACTATATACAGACCCTCCCCCACCACACGCGCTATCCCTATACTATATACAGACCCTCCCCCACCACACGTGCTATCCCTATACTATATACAGACCCTCCCCCACCACAAACGCTATCCCTATACTATATACAGACCCTCCCCCAACACGCGCTATCCCTATACTATATACAGACCCTCCCCCAACACGCACTATCCCTATACTATATGCAAACCCTCCCCACCACACGCACTATCCCTATACTATATACAGACCCTCCCCCAACACACGCACTATCCCTATACTATATACAGACCCTCCCCCAACACACGCGCTATCCCTATACTATATACAGACCCTCCCCCACCACAAACACTATCCCTATACTATATACAGACCCTCCCCCACCACACACGCTATCCCTATACTATATACAGACCCTCCCCCAACACACGCGCTATCCCTATACTATATACAGACCCTCCTCCACCACACACGCTATCCCTATACTATATACAGACCCTCCCCCACCACACGTACTATCCCTATACTATATACAGACCCTCCCCCACCACACGCGCTATCCCTATACTATATACAGACCCTCCCCCACCGCACGCGCTATCCCTATACTATATACAGACCCTCCCCCACCACACGCGCTATCCCTATACTATATACAGACCCTCCCCCACCACACGCGCTATCCCTATACTATATACAGACCCTCCCCCACCACACGCGCTATCCCTATACTATATACAGACCCTCCCCCACCGCACGCGCTATCCCTATACTATATACAGACCCTCCCCCACCACACGCGCTATCCCTATACTATATACAGACCCTCCCCCACCACACGCGCTATCCCTATACTATATACAGACCCTCCCCCACCACACGCGCTATCCCTATACTATATACAGACCCTCCCCCACCACAAGCGCTATCCCTATACTATATACAGACCCTCCCCCACCACAAGCGCTATCCCTATACTATATACAGACCCTCCCCCACCACACACACTATCCCTATACTATATACAGACCCCACCAAACGCGCTATCCCTATACTATATACAGACCCTCCCCCACCACACGCGCTATCCCTATACTATATACAGACCCTCCCACCACACGCGCTATCCCTATACTATATACAGACCCTCCCCCACCACACGCGCTATCCCTATACTATATACAGACCCTCCCCCACCACACGCGCTATCCCTATACTATATACAGACCCTCCCCCACCACACGTGCTATCCCAATACTATATACAGACCCTCCCCCACCACACGCGCTATCCCTATACAATATACAGACCCTCCCCCACCACACACGCTATCCCTATACTATATACAGACCCTCCCCCACCACACGCTATCCCTATACTATATACAGACCCTCCCCCACCACACGCGCTATCCCCATACTATATACAGACCCTCCCACCACACGCGCTATCCCTATACTATATACAGACCCTCCCCCACCACACGCGCTATCCCTATACTATATACAGACCCTCCCCCACCACACGTGCTATCCCTATACTATATACAGACCCTCCCCCACCACAAACGCTATCCCTATACTATATACAGACCCTCCTCCACCACACGCACTATCCCTATACTATATACAGACCCTCCCCCAACACGCACTATCCCTATACTATATACAGACCCTCCCCACCACACGCACTATCCCTATACTATATGCAAACCCTCCCCACCACACGCACTATCCCTATACTATATACAGACCCTCCCCCACCACACGCACTATCCCTATACTATATACAGACCCTCCCCCAACACACGCACTATCCCTATACTATATACAGACCCTCCCCCACCACAAACACTATCCCTATACTATATACAGACCCTCCCCCACCACACACGCTATCCCTATACTATATACAGACCCTCCCCCAACACACACGCTATCCCTATACTATATACAGACCCTCCCCCCACCACACGCGCTATCCCTATACTATATACAGACCCTCCCCCACCACACGCACTATCCCTATACTATATACAGACCCTCCCCCCACCACATGTACTATCCCTATACTATATACAGACCCTCCCCCAACACACGCGCTATCCCTATACTATATACAGACCCTCCCCCCACCTCACGCGCTATCCCTATACTATATACAGACCCTCCCCCACCACACGCACTATCCCTATACTATATACAGACCCTCCCCCAACACACGCGCTATCCCTATACTATATACAGACCCTCCCCCACCACAAGCACTATCCCTATACTATATACAGACCCTCCCCCACCACACGTACTATCCCTATACTATATACAGACCCTCCCCCACCACACGGGCTAACCCTATACTATATACAGACCCTCCCCCACCACATGCGCTATCCCTATACTATATACAGATCCTCCCCCCACCAGACGCGCTATCCCTATACTATATACAGACCCCACCACACGCGCTATCCCTATACTATATACAGACACCACCACACGTGCTATCCCTATACTATATACAGACCCTCCCCCACCACACGCTATCCCTATACTATATACAGACCCTCCCCCACCACACGCACTATCCCTATACTATATACAGACCCTCCTCCACCACACACGCTATCCCTATACTATATACAGACCCTCCCCCACCACACGTACTATCCCTATACTATATACAGACCCTCCCCCACCACACGCGCTATCCCTATACTATATACAGACCCTCCCCCACTGCACGCGCTATCCCTATACTATATACAGACCCTCCCCCACCACACGCGCTATCCCTATACTATATACAGACCCTCCCCCACCACACGCGCTATCCCTATACTATATACAGACCCTCCCCCACCACACGCGCTATCCCTATACTATATACAGACCCTCCCCCACCACAAGCGCTATCCCTATACTATATACAGACCCTCCCCCACCACAAGCGCTATCCCTATACTATATACAGACCCTCCCCCACCACACACGCTATCCCTATACTATATACAGACCCCACCAAACGCGCTATCCCTATACTATATACAGACCCTCCCCCACCACACACGCTATCCCTATACTATATACAGACCCTCCCACCACACGCGCTATCCCTATACTATATACAGACCCTCCCCCACCACACGCGCTATCCCTATACTATATACAGACCCTCCCCCACCACATGCGCTATACCTATACTATATACAGACCCTCCCCACCACACGTGCTATCCCTATACTATATACAGACCCTCCCCCACCACACGCGCTATCCCTATACAATATACAGACCCTCCCCCACCACACACGCTATCCCTATACTATATACAGACCCTCCCCCACCACACGCTATCCCTATACTATATACAGACCCTCCCCCACCACACGCGCTATCCCCATACTATATACAGACCCTCCCACCACATGCGCTATCCCTATACTATATACAGACCCTCCCCCACCACACGCGCTATCCCTATACTATATACAGACCCTCCCCCACCACACGCGCTATCCCTATACTATATACAGACCCTCCCCCACCACACGCTCTATCCCTATACTATATACAGACCCTCCCCCACCACACGCGCTATCCCTATACTATATACAGACACTCCCCCACCACATGCCCTATCCCTATACTATATACAGACCCTCCCCCACCACAAGCGCTATCCCTATACTATATACAGACCCTCCCCCACCACAAGCACTATCCCTATACTATATACAGACCCTCCCCCACCACACGCGCTATCCCTATACTATATACAGACCCTCCCCCACCACACGCGCTATCCCTATACTATATACAGACCCCACCACACGCGCTATCCCTATACTATATACAGACCCTCCCCCACCACACGCGCTATCCCTATACTATATACAGACCCTCCCCCACCACACGCGCTATCCCTATACTATATACAGACCTCCCACCACACGTGCTATCCCTATACTATATACAGACCCTCCCCACCACATGTGCTATCCCTATACTATATACAGACCTCCCCCAACACACGCGCTATCCCTATACTATATACAGACCCTCCCCCACATGTACTATCCCTATACTATATACAGACCCTCCCCCACCACGCGCGCTATCCCTATACTATATACAGACCCTCCCCCACCACACGCGCTATCCCTATACTATATACAGACCCTCCCCCACCACACGCGCTATCCCTATACTATATACAGACCCTCCCCCACCACACGCGCTATCCCTATACTATATACAGACCCTCCCACACCACACGCGCTATCCCTATACTATATACAGACCCTCCCCACCACACACGCTATCCCTATACTATAAACAGACCCTCCCACCACACGCGCTATCCCTATACTATATACAGACCCTCACCCACCACACGCGCTATCCCTATACTATATACAGACCCTCCCCCACCACACACACTATCCCTATACTATATACAGACCCTCCCCCACCACACGCGCTATCCCTATACTATAAACAGACCCTCCCACCACACGCGCTATCCCTATACTATATACAGACCCTCCCCCACCACACGCGCTATCCCTATACTATATACAGACCCTCCGCCACCACACGCGCTATCCCTATACTATATACAGACCCTCCCCCACCACACGCGCTATCCCTATACTATATACAGACCCTCCCCCACCACACGCGCTATCCCTATACTATATACAGACCCTCCCCCACCACACGCGCTATCCCTATACTATATACAGACCCCACCACACGCGCTATCCCTATACTATATACAGACCCTCCCTCACCACACGCGCTATCCCTATACTATATACAGACCCTCCCCCACCACACGTGTTATCCCTATACTATATACAGACCCTCCCCCACCACACGCGCTATCCCTATACAATATACAGACCCTCCCACCACACGCGCTATCCCTATACTATATACAGACCCTCCCCCACCACACGCGCTATCCCTATACTATATACAGACCCTCCCCCACCACACGCGCTATCCCTATACTATATACAGACCCTCCCCCACCACACGTGCTATCCCTATACTATATACAGACCCTCCCCCACCACACGCGCTATCCCTATACAATATACAGACCCTCCCCCACCACACGCGCTATCCCTATACTATATACAGACCCTCCCCCACCACACGCGCTATCCCTATACTATATACAGACCCTCCCCCACCACACGCGCTATCCCTATACTATATACAGACCCTCCCCCACCACACGCGCTATCCCTATACTATATACAGACCCTCCCCCACCACAAGCGCTATCCCTATACTATATACAGACCCTCCCCCACCACAAGCACTATCCCTATACTATATACAGACTCTCCCCCACCACACGCGCTATCCCTATACTATATACAGACCCTCCCCCACCACACACGCTATCCCTATACTATATACAGACCCTCCCCCACCACACGCGCTATCCCAATACTATATACAGACCCTCCCCAACACACGTGCTATCCCTATACTATATACAGACCTCCCCCACCACACGCACTATCCCTATACTATATACAGACCCTCCCCCACCACACGCGCTATCCCTATACTATATACAGACCCCACCACACGCGCTATCCCTATACTATATACAGACCCCACCACACGCGCTATCCCTATACTATATACAGACCCTCCCCCACCACACACGCTATCCCTATACTATATACAGACCCTCCCCCACCACACGCACTATCCCTATACTATATACAGACCCTCCCCCACCACACGTACTATCCCTATACTATATACAGACCCTCCCCCACCACACATACTATCCCTATACTATATACAGACCCTCCCCCACCACATGCGCTATCCCTATACTATATACAGACCTCCCCCACCACACGTGCTATCCCTATACTATATACAGACCCTCCCCCACCACATGCGCTATCCCTATACTATATACAGATCCTCCCCCCACCAGACGCGCTATCCCTATACTATATACAGACCCCACCACACGCGCTATCCCTATACTATATACAGACACCACCACACGTGCTATCCCTATACTATATACAGACCCTCCCCCACCACACGCGCTATCCCTATACTATATACAGACCCTCCCCCACCACACACGCTATCCCTATACTATAAACAGACCCTCCCACCACACGCGCTATCCCTATACTATATACAGACCCTCCCCCACCACACGCGCTATCCCTATACTATATACAGACCCTCCCCCACCACACACACTATCCCTATACTATATACAGACCCTCCCCCACCACACGCGCTATCCCTATACTATAAACAGACCCTCCCACCACACGCGCTATCACTATACTATATACAGACCCCCCCCACCACACGCGCTATCCCTATACTATATACAGACCCTCCCCCACCACACGCGCTATCCCTATACTATAAACAGACCCTCCCACCACACGCGCTATCCCTATACTATATACAGACCCTCCCCCACCACACGCGCTATCCCTATACTATATACAGACCCTCCGCCACCACACGCGCTATCCCTATATTATATACAGACCCTCCCCCACCACACGCGCTATCCCTATACTATATACAGACCCTCCCCCACCACACGCGCTATCCCTATACTATATACAGACCCTCCCCCACCACACGCGCTATCCCTATACTATATACAGACCCTCCCCCACCACACGCGCTATCCCTATACTATATACAGACCCTCCCCCACCACAAGCGCTATCCCTATACTATATACAGACCCTCCCCCACCACAAGCACTATCCCTATACTATATACAGACCCTCCCCCACCACACGCGCTATCCCTATACTATATACAGACCCTCCCCCACCACACGCGCTATCCCTATACTATATACAGACCCTCCCCACCACACGCGCTATCCCAATACTATATACAGACCCTCCCCAACACACGTGCTATCCCTATACTATATACAGACCTCCCCCACCACACTCACTATCCCTATACTATATACAGACCCTCCCCCACCACACGCGCTATCCCTATACTATATACAGACCCTCCCCCACCACACGCGCTATCCCTATACTATATACAGACCCCACCACACGCGCTATCCCTATACTATATACAGACCTCCCCCACCACACGCACTATCCCTATACTATATACAGACCCTCCCCCCACCACACACGCTATTCCTATACTATATACAGACCCTCCCCCACCACACACACTATCCCAATACTATATACAGACCCTCCCCCCACCACACACGCTATCCCTATACTATATACAGACCCTCCCCCACCACACACACTATCCCTATACTATATACAGACCCTCCCCCCACCACACACGCTATCCCTATACTATATACAGACCCTCCACCACCACACGCACTATCCCTATACTATATACAGACCCTCCCCACCACACGCACTATCCCTATATTATATATAGACCCTCCCCCACCACACGCGCTATCCCTATACTATATACAGACCCTCCCCCACCACACGCGCTATCCCTATACTATATACAGACCCTCCCCCCATCACATGTACTATCCCTAAACTATACACAGACCCTCCCCCAACACACGCGCTATCCCTATACTATATACAGACCCTCCCCCCACCACACGCGCTATCCCTATACTATATACAGACCCTCCCCCACCACACGCGCTATCCCTATACTATATACAGACCCTCCCCCCACCACACGTACTATCCCTATACAATATACAGACCTCCCCCACCACACGCGCTATCCCTATACTATATACAGACCCTCCCCCCACAACATGTACTATCCCTATACTATATACAGACCCTCCCCCAACACAAGCACTATCCCTATACTATATACAGACCCTCCCCCACCACAAGCACTATCCCTATACTATATACAGACCCTCCCCCACCACACACGCTATCCCTATACTATATACAGACCCTCCCCCACCACACGCACTATCCCTATACTATATACAGACCCTCCCCCACCACACACGCTATCCCTATACTATATACAGACCCTCCCCCAACACACGCGCTATCCATATACTATATACAGACCCTCCCCCACCACAAGCACTATCCCTATACTATATACAGACCCTCCCCCACCACACACGCTATCCCTAAACTATATACAGACCCTCCCCCACCACACGCACTATCCCTAAACTATATACAGACCCTCCCCCACCACACGTACTATCCCTATACTATATACAGACCCTCCCCCACCACACATACTATCCCTATACTATATACAGACCCTCCCCCACCACATGCGCTATCCCTATACTATATACAGACCTCCCCCACCACACGTGCTATCCCTATACTATATACAGACCCTCCCCCCACCACACGGGCTATCCCTAAACTATATACAGACCCTCCCCCACTCACATGCGCTATCCCTATACTATATACAGATCCTCCCCCCACCAGACGCGCTATCCCTATACTATATACAGACCCCACCACACGCGCTATCCCTATACTATATACAGACACCACCACACGTGCTATCCCTATACTATATACAGACCCTCCCCCACCACACGCTATCCCTATACTATATACAGTCCCTCCCCCACCACAACACGCTATCCCTATACTATATACAGACCCTCCCCCCACCACACGCACTATCCCTATACTATATACAGACCCTCCTCCACCACACACGCTATCCCTATACTATATACAGACCCTCCCCCCACCACACGTACTATCCCTATACTATATACAGACCCTCCCCCACCACACGCACTATCCCTATACTATATACAGACCCTCCCCCACCACACGCGCTATCCCTATACTATATACAGACCCTCCCCCACCACACGCGCTATCCCTATACTATATACAGACCCCTCCACACTTGCTATCCCTATACTATATACAGACCCTCCCCCACCACACGCGCTATCCCTATACTATATACAGACCTCCCCCACCACACGCGCTATCCCTATACTATATACAGACCCTCCCCCACCACACGCGCTATCCCTATACTATATACAGACCCTCCCCCACCACACGCGCTATCCTATACTATATACAGACCCTCCCCCACCACACGCGCTATCACTATACTATATACAGACCCTCCCCCACCACACGCGCTATCCCTATACTATATACAGACCCTCCCCCACCACAAGTGCTATCCCTATACTATATACAGACCCTTCCCCACCACAAGCGCTATCCCTATACTATATACAGACCATCCCCCATCACATGCGCTATCCCTATACTATATACAGACCTCCCCCACCACACGTGTTATCGCTATACTATATACAGACCCTCCCCCACCACACGGGCTATCCCTAAACTATATACAGACCCTCCCCCACCACATGCGCTATCCCTATACTATATACAGATCCTCCCCCCACCAGACGCGCTATCCCTATACTATATACAGACCCCACCACACGCGCTATCCCTATACTATATACAGACACCACCACACGTGCTATCCCTATACTATATACAGACCCTCCCCCACCACACGCTATCCCTATACTATATACAGTCCCTCCCCCACCACACACGCTATCCCTATACTATATACAGACCCTCCCCACCACACGCACTATCCCTATACTATATACAGACCCTCCTCCACCACACACGCTATCCCTATACTATATACAGACCCTCCCCCACCACATGTACTATCCCTATACTATATACAGACCCTCCCCCACCACACGCACTATCCCTATACTATATACAGACCCTCCCCCACCACACGCGCTATCCCTATACTATATACAGACCCTCCCCCACCACACGCGCTATCCCTATACTATATACAGACCCCTCCACACTTGCTATCCCTATACTATATACAGACCCTCCCCCACCACACGCGCTATCCCTATACTATATACAGACCCTCCCCCACCACACGCGCTATCCCTATACTATATACAGACCCTCCCCCACCACACGCGCTATCCCTATACTATATACAGACCCTCCCCCACCACACGCGCTATCCCTATACTATATACAGACCCTCCCCCACCACACGCGCTATCACTATACTATATACAGACCCTCCCCCACCACACGCGCTATCCCTATACTATATACAGACCCTCCCCCACCACCAGTGCTATCCCTATACTATATACAGACCCTTCCCCACCACAAGCGCTATCCCTATACTATATACAGACCATCCCCCACCACACGCGCTATCCCTATACTATATACAGACCCTCCCCCTCCACAAGCGCTATCCCTATACTATATACAGACCCTCCCCCACCACAAGCACTATCCCTATACTATATACAGACCCTCCCCCCAGCACACGCGCTATCCCTATACTATATACAGACCCTCCCCCAGCACACGCGCTATCCCTATACTATATACAGACCCCACCACACGCGCTATCCCTATACTATATACAGACCTCCCCCACCACACGCGCTATCCGTATACTATATACAGACCCCACCACACGCGCTATCCCTATACTATATACAGACCCTCCCCCACCACACGCGCTATCCCTATACTATATATAGACCCTCCCCCAACACACGTGCTATCCCTATACTATATACAGACCTCCCCCGCCACACGCACTATCCCTATACTATATACAGACCCTCCCCCACCACACGCGCTATCCCTATACTATATACAGACCCTCCCCCACCACACGCACTATCCCTATACTATATACAGACCCTCCCCCACCACACGCGCTATCCCTATACTATATACAGACCCTCCCCCACCACACGCGCTATCCCTATACTATATACAGACCATACGCGCTATCCCTATACTATATACAGACCTCCCCCACCACACGCGCTATCCCTATACTATATACAGACCCTCCCCCACCACACACGCTATCCCTATACTATATACAGACCCTCCCCCACCACACGCGCTATCCCTATACTATATACAGACCCCACCATATGTACTATCCCTATACTATATACAGACCCTCCCCCACCACACGCGCTATCCCTATACTATATACAGACCCTCCCCCACCACACACGCTATCCCTATACTATATACAGACCCTCCCCCACCACTCGCGCTATCCCTATACTATATACAGACCTCCCCCACCACACACGCTATCCCTATACTATATACAGACCCTCCCCCACCACACACGCTATCCCTATACTATATACAGACCCTCCCCCACCACACGCGCTATCCCTATACTATATACAGACCCCACCACATGTACTATCCCTATACTATATACAGACCCTCCCCCACCACACGCGCTATCCCTATACTATATACAGACCCTCCCCCACCACACGCGCTATCCCTATACTATATACAGACCCTCCCCCAACACGCACTATCCCTATACTATATACAGACCCTCCCCACCACCACACGCACTATCCCTATACTATATACAGACCCTCCCCACCACACGCACTATCCCTATACTATATATAGACCCTCCCCCAACACACGCGCTATCCCTATACTATATACAGACCCTCCCCAACCACAAGCACTATCCCTAAACTATATACAGACCCTCCCCCACCACACACGCTATCCCTATACTATATACAGACCCTAACCCAACACACGCGCTATCCCTATACTATATACAGACCCTCCCCCCACCACACGCGCTATCCCTATACTATATACAGACCCTCCCCCACCACACGCACTATCCCTATACTATATACAGACCCTCCCCCCACCACATGTACTATCGCTATACTATATACAGACCCTCCCCCAACACACGCGCTATCCCAATACTATATACAGACCCTCCCCCCACCACACGCGCTATCCCTATACTATATACAGACCCTCCCCCACCACACGCACTATCCCTATACTATATACAGACCCTCCCCCCACCACATGTACTATCCCTATACTATATACAGACCTCCCCCACCACACGCGCTATCCCTATACTATATACAGACCCTCCGCCACCACACGCGCTATCCCTATACTATATACAGACCCTCCCCCACCACACGCGCTATCCCTATACTATATACAGACCCTCCCCCACCACACGCGCTATCCCTATACTATATACAGACCCTACCCCACCACACGCGCTATCCCTATACTATATACAGACCCTACCCCACCACACGCACTATCCCTATACTATATACAGACCCTCCCCCACCACAAGCGCTATCCCTATACTATATACAGACCCTCCCCCACCACAAGCACTATCCCTATACTATATACAGACCCTCCCCCACCACACGCGCTATCCCCTATACTATATACAGACCCTCCCCCACCACACGCGCTATCTTTATACTATATACAGACCCCACCACACGCGCTATCCCTATACTATATACAGACCCTCCCCCACCACACGCGCTATCCCTATACTATATACAGACCCTCCCCAACACACGTGCTATCCCTACACTATATACAGACCTCCCCCACCACACGCACTATCCCTATACTATATACAGACCCTCCCCCACCACACGCGCTATCCCTATACTATATACAGACCCTCCCCCACCACACGCGCTATCCCTATACTATATACAGACCCCACCACACGCGCTATCCCTTTACTATATACAGACCTCCCCCACCACACGTACTATCCCTATACTATATACAGACCCTCCCCCCACCACACACGCTATTCCTATACTATATACAGACCCTCCCCCACCACACACACTATCCCCAATACTATATACAGACCCTCCCCCCACCACACACGCTATCCCTATACTATATACAGACCCTCCCCCACCACACACACTATCCCTATACTATATACAGACCCTCCCCCCACCACACACGCTATCCCTATACTATATACAGACCCTCCCCCACCACACACACTATCCCTATACTATATACAGACCTCCCCCACCACACACGCTATCCCTATACTATATACAGACCCTCCCCCACCACACACGCTATCCCTATACTATACACAGACCCTCCCCCACCACGCGCGCTATCCCTATATTATATACAGACCCCACCACATGTACTATCCCTATACTATATACAGACCCTCCCCCACCACACGTGCTATCCCTATACTATATACAGACCCTCCCCCACCACACACGCTATCCCTATACTATATACAGACCCTCCCCCACCACACGCGCTATCCCTATACTATATACAGACCCTCCCCCAACACGCACTATCCCTATACTATATACAGACCCTCCCCCACCACACGCACTATCCCTATACTATATACAGACCCTCCCCACCACACGCACTATCCCTATACTATATACAGACCCTCCCCCACCACACGCACTATCCCTATACTATATACAGACCCTACCCCAACACACGCGCTATCCCTATACTATATACAGACCCTCCCCAACCACAAGCACTATCCCTATACTATATACAGACCCTCCCCCACCACACACGCTATCCCTATACTATATACAGACCCTCCCCCAACACACGCGCTATCCCTATACTATATACAGACCCTCCCCCCACCACACGTGCTATCCCTATACTATATACAGACCCTCCCCCACCACACGCACTATCCCTATACTATATACAGACCCTCCCCCCACCACATGTACTATCCCTATACTATATACAGACCCTCCCCCAACACACGCGCTATCCCTATACTATATACAGACCCTCCCCCCACCACACGCGCTATCCCTATACTATATACAGACCCTCCCCCACCACACACACTATCCCTATACTATATACAGACCCTCCACCAACACACGCGCTATCCCTATACTATATACAGACCCTACCCCACCACAAGCACTATCCCTATACTATATACAGACCCTCCCCCACCACACACGCTATCCCTATACTATATACAGACCCTCCCCCACCACACGCACTATCCCTATACTATATACAGACCCTCTCCCACCACACGTACTATCCCTATACTATATACAGACCCTCCCCCACCACACGCACTATCCCTATACTATATACAGACCCTCCCCCAACGCACGCGCTATCCCTATACTATATACAGACCCCACCACACGTGCTATCCCTATACTATATACAGACCCTCCCCCACCACACGCTATCCCTATACTATATACAGACCCTCCCCCACCACACGTGCTCTCCCTATACTATATACAGACCCTCCCCCACCACACGCACTATCCCTATACTATATACAGACCCTCCTCCACCACACACGCTATCCCTATACTATATACAGACCCTCCCCCACCACACGTACTATCCCTATACTATATACAGACCCTCCCCCACCACACACGCTATCCCTATACTATATACAGACCCTCCCCCACCACACGCGCTATCCCTATACTATATACAGACCCTCCCCCACCACACACACTATCCCTATACTATATACAGACCCTCCACCAACACACGCGCTATCCCTATACTATATACAGACCCTACCCCACCACAAGCACTATCCCTATACTATATACAGACCCTCCCCCACCACACACGCTATCCCTATACTATATACAGACCCTCCCCCACCACACGCACTATCCCTATACTATATACAGACCCTCTCCCACCACACGTACTATCCCTATACTATATACAGACCCTCCCCCACCACACGCACTATCCCTATACTATATACAGACCCTCCCCCAACGCACGCGCTATCCCTATACTAGATACAGACCCCACCACACGTGCTATCCCTATACTATATACAGACCCTCCCCCACCACACGCTATCCCTATACTATATACAGACCCTCCCCCACCACACGTGCTCTCCCTATACTATATACAGACCCTCCCCCACCACACGCACTATCCCTATACTATATACAGACCCTCCTCCACCACACACGCTATCCCTATACTATATACAGACCCTCCCCCACCACACGTACTATCCCTATACTATATACAGACCCTCCCCCACCACACGCGCTATCCCTATACTATATACAGACCCTCCCCCACCACACGCGCTATCCCTATACTATATACAGACCCTCCCCCACCACACGCGCTATCCCTATACTATATACAGACCCTCCCCCACCACACGCGCTATCCCTATACTATATACAGACCCTCCCCCACCACACGCGCTATCCCTATACTATATACAGACCCTCCCCCACTACACGCGCTATCCCTATACTATATACAGACCCTCCCCCACCACAAGCGCTATCCCTATACTATATACAGACCCTCCCCCACCACAAGCGCTATCCCTATACTATATACAGACCCTCCCCCCACCACACGCGCTATCCCTATACTATATACAGACCCTCCCCAACCACACGCGCTATCCCTATACTATATACAGACCCCACAACACGCGCTATCCCTATACTATACACAGACCCTCCCCCACCAAACGCGCTATCCCTATACTATATTCAGACCCTCCCACCACACGCGCTATCCCTATACTATATACAGACCCTCCCCCACCACACGCGCTATCCCTATACTATATACAGACCCTCCCCCACCACACGCGCTATCCCTATACTATATACAGACCCTCCCCCACCACACGCGCTATCCCTATACTATATACAGACCCTCCCCCACCACACGCGCTATCCCTATACTATATACAGACCCTCCTACCACAAGCGCTATCCCTATACTATATACAGACCCTCCCCCACCACAAGCGCTATCCCTATACTATATACAGACCCTCCCCCACCACACGCGCTATCCCTATACTATATACAGACCCTCCCCCACCACACGCGCTATCCCTATACTATATACAGACCCTCCCCCACCACACACGCTATCCCTATACTATATACAGACCCTCCCACACCACACGCGCTATCCCTATACTATATACAGACCCTCCCCCAACACAGGGGCTATCCCTACACTATATACAGACCTCCCCCACCACACGCACTATCCCTATACTATATACAGACCCTCCCCCACCACACGCGCTATCCCTATACTATATACAGACCCTACCCCACCACACGCGCTATCCCTATACTATATACAGACCCCACCACACGCGCTATCCCTATACTATATACAGACCTCCCCCACCACATGCGCTATCCCTATACTATATACAGACCTCCCCCACCACACACGCTATCCCTATACTATATACAGACCCTCCCCCACCACACACGCTACCCCTATACTATATACAGACCCTCCCCCACCACACGCGCTATCCCTATACTATATCACATGTACTATCCCTATACTATATACAGACCCTCCCCCACCACACGTGCTATCCCTATACTATATACAGACCCTCCCTCACCACACACGCTATCCCTATACTATATACAGACCCTCCCCCACCACACGCGCTATCCCTATACTATATACAGACCCTCCCCCATCACGCACTATCCCTATACTATATACAGACCCTCCACCACCACACGCACTATCCCTATACTATATACAGACCCTCCCCACCACACGCACTATCCCTATACTATATACAGACCCTCCCCCACCACACGCGCTATCCCTATACTATATACAGACCCTCCCCCACCACACGCGCTATCCCTATACTATATACAGACCCCACCACACGCGCTATCCCTATACTATACACAGACCCTCCCCCACCAAACGCGCTATCCCTATACTATATTCAGACCCTTCCACCACACGCGCTATCCCTATACTATATACAGACCCTCCCCCACCACACGCGCTATCCCTATACTATATACAGACCCTCCCCCACCACACGCGCTATCCCTATACTATATACAGACCCTCCCCCACCACACACGCTATCCCTATACTATATACAGACCCTCCCCCACCACACGCGCTATCCCTATACTATATACAGACCCTCCCACCACAAGCGCTATCCCTATACTATATACAGACCCTCCCCCACCACAAGCGCTATCCCTATACTATATACAGACCCTCCCCCACCACACGCGCTATCCCTATACTATATACAGACCCTCCCCCACCACACGCGCTATCCCTATACTATATACAGACCCTCCCCCACCACACGCGCTATCCCTATACTATATACAGACCCTCCCCCACCACACGCGCTATCCCTATACTATATACAGACCCTCCCCCAACACACGGGCTATCCCTATACTATATACAGACCTCCCCCACCACACGCACTATCCCTATACTATATACAGACCCTCCCCCACCACACACGCTATCCCTATACTATATACAGACCCTCCCCCACCACACGCGCTATCCCTATACTATATACAGACCCTCCCCCCAACACACGGGCTATCCCTATACTATATACAGACCTCCCCCACCACACGCACTATCCCTATACTATATACAGACCCTCCCCCACCACACGCGCTATCCCTATACTATATACAGACCCTACCCCACCACACGCGCTATCCCTATACTATATACAGACCCCACCACACGCGCTATCCCTATACTATATACAGACCTCCCCCACCACACGCGCTATCCCTATACTATATACAGACCTCCCCCACCACACACGCTATCCCTATACTATATACAGACCCTCCCCCACCACACACGCTACCCCTATACTATATACAGACCCTCCCCCACCACACGCGCTATCCCTATACTATATCACATGTACTATCCCTATACTATATACAGACCCTCCCCCACCACACGTGCTATCCCTATACTATATACAGACCCTCCCTCACCACACACGCTATCCCTATACTATATACAGACCCTCCCCCACCACACGCGCTATCCCTATACTATATACAGACCCTCCCCCATCACGCACTATCCCTATACTATATACAGACCCTTCACCACCACACGTACTATCCCTATACTATATACAGACCCTCCCCACCACACGCACTATCCCTATATTATATACAGACCCTCCCCCACCACACGCACTATCCCTATACTATATACAGACCCTCCCCCAACACATGCGCTATCCCTATACTATATACAAACCCTCCCCCACCACAAGCACTGTCCCTATACTCTATATAGACCCTCCCCCACCACACACGCTATCCCTATACTATATACAGACCCTCCCCCAACACACGCGCTATCTCTATACTATATACAGACCCTTCCCCCACCACACGTGCTATCCCTATACTATATACAGACCCTCCCCCCACCACACGCGCTATCCCAATACTATATACAGACCCTCCCCCACCATACACGCTATCCCTATACTATATACAGACCCTCCCCCCACCACACGTACTATCCCTATACTATATACAGACCTCCCCCACCACACGCGCTATCCCTATACTATATACAGACCCTCCCCCCACCACATGTACTATCCCTATACTATATACAGACCCTCCCCCACCACACGCGCTATCCCTATACTATATACAGACCCTCCCCCACCACACGCGCTATCCCTATACTATATACAGACCCTCCCCCACCACACGCGCTATCCCTATACTATATACAGACCCTCCCCCACCACACGCGCTATCCCTATACTATATACAGACCCTCCCCCAACACACGGGCTATCCCTATACTATATACAGACCTCCCCCACCAAACGCACTATCCCTATACTATATACAGACCCTCCCCCACCACACACGCTATCCCTATACTATATACAGACCCTCCCCCACCACACGCGCTATCCCTATACTATATACAGACCCTCCCCCCAACACACGGGCTATCCCTATACTATATACAGACCTCCCCCACCACACGCACTATCCCTATACTATATACAGACCCTCCCCCACCACACGCGCTATCCCTATACTATATACAGACCCTACCCCACCACACGCGCTATCCCTATACTATATACAGACCTCCCCCACCACACGCGCTATCCCTATACTATATACAGACCTCCCCCACCACACACGCTATCCCTATACTATATACAGACCCTCCCCCACCACACACGCTACCCCTATACTATATACAGACCCTCCCCCACCACACGCGCTATCCCTATACTATATCACATGTACTATCCCTATACTATATACAGACCCTCCCCCACCACACGTGCTATCCCTATACTATATACAGACCCTCCCTCACCACACACGCTATCCCTATACTATATACAGACCCTCCCCCACCACACGCGCTATCCCTATACTATATACAGACCCTCCCCCATCACGCACTATCCCTATACTATATACAGACCCTCCACCACCACACGTACTATCCCTATACTATATACAGACCCTCCCCACCACACGCACTATCCCTATATTATATACAGACCCTCCCCCACCACACGCACTATCCCTATACTATATACAGACCCTCCCCCAACACATGCGCTATCCCTATACTATATACAAACCCTCCCCCACCACAAGCACTGTCCCTATACTCTATATAGACCCTCCCCCACCACACACGCTATCCCTATACTATATACAGACCCTCCCCCAACACACGCGCTATCCCTATACTATATACAGACCCTTCCCCCACCACACGCGCTATCCCTATACTATATACAGACCCTCCCCCACCACACGCACTATCCCTATACTATATACAGACCCTCCCCCCACCACACGCGCTATCCCAATACTATATACAGACCCTCCCCCACCACACACGCTATCCCTATACTATATACAGACCCTCCCCCCACCACACGTACTATCCCTATACTATATACAGACCTCCCCCACCACACGCGCTATCCCTATACTATATACAGACCCTCCCCCCACCACATGTACTATCCCTATACTATATACAGACCCTCCCCCAACACACGCACTATCCCTATACTATATACAGACCCTCCCCCACCACAAGCACTATCCCTATACTATATACAGACCCTCCCCCACCACACACACTATCCCTATACTATATACAGACCCTCCCCCACCACACGCACTATCCCTATACTATATACAGACCCTCCCCCACCACACACGCTATCCCTATACTATATACAGACCCTCCCCCAACACACGCGCTATCCCTATACTATATACAGACCCTCCCCCACCACAAGCACTATCCCTATACTATATACAGACCCTCCCCCACCACACACGCTATCCCTATACTATATACAGACCCTCCCCCACCACACGCACTATCCCTAAACTATATACAGACCCTCCCCCACCACACGTACTATCCATATACTATATACAGACCCTCCCCCACCACACATACTATCCCTATACTATATACAGACCCTCCCCCACCACATGCGCTATCCCTATACAATATACAGACCTCCCCCACCACACGTGCTAGCTCTATACTATATACAGACCCTCCCCCACCACACGGGCTATCCCTATACTATATACAGACCCTCCCCCACCACATGCGCTATCCCTATACTATATACAGATCCTCCCCCACCAGACGCGCTATCCCTATACTATATACAGACCCCACCACACGCGCTATCCCTATACTATATACAGACACCACCACACGTGCTATCCCTATACTATATACAGACCCTCCCCCACCACACGCTATCCCTATACTATATACAGACCCTCCCCCACCACACACGCTATCCCTATACTATATACAGACCCTCCCCCACCACACGCACTATCCCTATACTATATACAGACCCTCCTCCACCACACACGCTATCCCTAAACTATATACAGACAATCCCCCACCACACGTACTATCCTTATACTATATACAGACCCTCCCCCACCACACGCGCAATCCCTATACTATATACAGACCCTCCCCCACCACACGCGCTATCCCTATACTATATAGAGACCCTCCCCCACCACACGCACTATCCCTATACTATATACAGACCCTCCCCCACCACACGCGCTATCCCTATACTATATACAGACCCTCCCCCACCACACGCGCTATCCCTATACTATATACAGACCCCTCCACACTTGCTATCCCTATACTATATACAAACCCTCCACCACGACACGCGCTATCCCTATACTATATACAGACCCTCCCCCACCACACGCGCTATCCCTATACTATATACAGACCCTCCCCCACCACACGCGCTATCCCTATACTATATACAGACCTCCCCCACCACTCGCACTAGTCCTATACTATATACAGACCCTCCCCCACCACACGCGCTATCCCTATGCTATATACAGACCCTCCCCCACCACACGCGCTATCCCTATGCTATATACAGACCCTCCCCCACCACACGCGCTATCCCTATACTATATACAGACCCTCCCCCACCACACGCGCTATCCCTATACTATATACAGACCCTCCCCCACCACACGCGCTATCCCTATACTATATACAGACCCTCCCCCACCACACGCGCTATTCCTATACTATATACAGACCCTCCCCCACCACAAGTGCTATCCCTATACTATATACAGACCCTCCCCCACCACACGCGCTATCCCTATACTATATACAGACCCTCCCCCACCACACGCGCTATCCCTATACTATATACAGACCCTCTCCCTCCACAAGCGCTATCCCTATACTATATACAGACCCTCCCCCACCACAAGCACTATCCCTATACTATATACAGACCCTCCCCCACCACACGCGCTATCCCTATACTATATACAGACCCTCCCCACCACACGCGCTATCCCTATACTATATACAGACCCCACCACACGCGCTATCCCTATACTATATACAGACCTCCCCCACCACACGCGCTATCCCTATACTATATACAGACCCCACCACACGCGCTATCCCTATACTATATACAGACCCTCCCCCACCACACGAGCTATCCCTATACTATATACAGACCCTCCCCCAACACACGTGCTATCCCTATACTATATACAGACCTCCCCCACCACACGCACTATCCCTATACTATATACAGACCCTCCCCCACCACACGTGCTATCCCTATACTATATACAGACCCTCCCCCACCACACGCGCTATCCCTATACTATATACAGACCCCACCACACGCGCTATCCCTATACTATATACAGACCTCCCCCACCACACGCGCTATCCCTATACTATATACAGACCCTCCCCCACCACACACGCTATCCCTATACTATATACAGACCCTCCCCCACCACAAGCGCTATCCCTATACTATATACAGACCCCACCACATGTACTATTCCTATACTATATACAGACCCTCCCCCACCACACGCTATCCCTATACTATATACAGACCCTCCCCCACCACACGCGCTATCCCTATACTATATACAGACCCCACCACATGTACTATCCCTATACTATATACAGACCCTCCCCCAACACACGCGCTATCCCTATACTATATACAGACCCTCCCCCACCATAAGCACTATCCCTATACTATATACAGACCCTCCCCCACCACACACACTATCCCTATACTATATACAGACCCTAACCCAACACACGCGCTATCCCTATACTATATACAGACCCTCCCCCCACCACACGCGGTATCCCTATACTATATACAGACCCTCCCCCACCACACGCACTATCCCTATACTATATACAGACCCTCCCCCCACCACATGTACTATCCCTATACTATATACAGACCCTCCCCCAACACACGCGCTATCCCTATACTATATACAGACCCTCCCCCCACCACACGCGCTATCCCTATACTATATACAGACCCTCCCCCACCACACGCACTATCCCTATACAATATACAGACCCTCCCCCCACCACATGTACTATCCCTATACTATATACAGACCCTCCCCCCACCACATGTACTATCCCTATACTATATATAGACCCTCCCCCAACACACGCGCTATCCCTATACTATATACAGACCCTCCCCCACCACAAGCACTATCCCTATACTATATACAGACCCTCCCCCACCACACACGCTATCCCTATACTATATACAGACCCTCCCCCACCACACTCACTATCCCTATACTATATACAGACCCTCCCCCACCACACACGCTATCCCTATACTATATACAGACCCTCTCCCACCACACGTACTATCCCTATACTATATACAGACCCTCCCCCACCACACACACTATCCCTATACTATATACAGACCCTCCCCCACCACACACACTATCCCTATACTATATACAGACCCTCCCCCAACACACGCGCTATCCCTATACTATATACAGACCTCCCCCACCACACGTGCTATCCCTATACTATATACAGACCCTCCCCCACCACACGGGCTATCCCTATACTATATACAGACCCTCCCCCATCATACGGGCTATCCCTATACTATATACAGACCCTCCCCCCACCAGACGCGCTATCCCTATACTATATACAGACCCAACCACACGCGCTATCCCTATACTATATAGACCCCACCACACGCGCTATCCCTATACTATATACAGACCCCACCACACGTGCTATCCCTATACTATATACAGACCCTCCCCCCACCACATGTACTATCCCTATACTATATATAGACCCTCCCCCAACACACGCGCTATCCCTATACTATATACAGACCCTCCCCCACCACAAGCACTATCCCTATACTATATACAGACCCTCCCCCACCACACACGCTATCCCTATACTATATACAGACCCTCCCCCACCACACTCACTATCCCTATACTATATACAGACCCTCCCCCACCACACACGCTATCCCTATACTATATACAGACCCTCTCCCACCACACGTACTATCCCTATACTATATACAGACCCTCCCCCACCACACACACTATCCCTATACTATATACAGACCCTCCCCCACCACACACACTATCCCTATACTATATACAGACCCTCCCCCAACACACGCGCTATCCCTATACTATATACAGACCTCCCCCACCACACGTGCTATCCCTATACTATATACAGACCCTCCCCCACCACACGGGCTATCCCTATACTATATACAGACCCTCCCCCATCATACGGGCTATCCCTATACTATATACAGACCCTCCCCCCACCAGACGCGCTATCCCTATACTATATACAGACCCCACCACACGCGCTATCCCTATACTATATAGACCCCACCACACGCGCTATCCCTATACTATATACAGACCCCACCACACGTGCTATCCCTATACTATATACAGACCCTCCCCCACCACACGCTATCCCTATACTATATACAGACCCTCCCCCACCACACGCGCTATCCCTATACTATATACAGACCCTCCCCCACCACACGCACTATCCCTATACAATATACAGACCCTCCTCCACCACACGCGCTATCCCTATACTATATACAGACCCTCCCCCACCACACGTACTATCCCTATACTATATACAGACCCTCCCCCACCACACGCGCTATCCCTAAACTATATACAGACCCTCCCCCACCACACGCGCTATCCCTATACAATATACAGACCCTCCCCCACCACACGCGCTATCCCTATACTATATACAGACCTTCCCCCACCACAGGCACTATCCCTATACTATATAAAGACCCTCCCCCAACACGCGCTATCCCTATACTATATACAGACCCTCTCCCCACCACACACGCTATCCCTATACTATATACAGACCCACCCCCAACACGCGCTATCCCTATACTATATACAGACCCTCCCCCACCACAAGCACTATCCCTATACTATATACAGACCCTCCCCCACCACACGCGCTATCCCTATACTATATACAGACCCTCCCCCACCACACGCGCTATCCCTATACTATATACAGACCCTCCCCCACCACCCGCGCTATCCCTATACTATATACAGACCTCCCCCACCACACACGCTATCCCTATACTATATACAGACCCCACCACACCCGCTATCCCTATACTATATACAGACCCTCCCCCATCACACACACTATCCCTATACTATATACAGACCCTCCCCCACCACACACGCTATCCCTATACTATATACAGACCCTCCCCCACCACACTCACTATCCCTATACTATATACAGACCCTCCCCCACCACACACGCTATCCCTATACTATATACAGACCCTCCCCCACCACACATACTATCCCTATACTATATACAGACCCTCCCCCAACACACGCGCTATCCCTATACTATATACAGACCTCCCCCACCACACGTGCTATCCCTATACTATATACAGACCCTCCCCCACCACACGGGCTATCCCTATACTATATACAGACCCTCCCCCACCATACGGGCTATCCCTATACTATATACAGACCCTCCCCCCACCAGACGCGCTATCCCTATACTATATACAGACCCCACCACACGCGCTATCCCTATACTATATAGACCCCACCACACGCGCAATCCCTATACTATATACAGACCCCACCACACGTGCTATCCCTATACTATATACAGACCCTCCCCCACCACACGCTATCCCTATACTATATACAGACCCTCCCCCACCACACGCGCTATCCCTATACTATATACAGACCTTCCCCCACCACAAGCACTATCCCTATACAATATACAGACCCTCCTCCACCACACGCGCTATCCCTATACTATATACAGACCCTCCCCCACCACACGTACTATCCCTATACTATATACAGACCCTCCCCCACCACACGCGCTATCCCTAAACTATATACAGACCCTCCCCCACCACACGCGCTATCCCTATACAATATACAGACCCTCCCCCACCACACGCGCTATCCCTATACTATATACAGACCTTCCCCCACCACAGGCACTATCCCTATACTATATAAAGACCCTCCCCCAACACGCGCTATCCCTATACTATATACAGACCCTCTCCCCACCACACACGCTATCCCTATACTATATACAGACCCACCCCCAACACGCGCTATCCCTATACTATATACAGACCCTCCCCCACCACAAGCACTATCCCTATACTATATACAGACCCTCCCCCACCACACGCGCTATCCCTATACTATATACAGACCCTCCCCCACCACACGCGCTATCCCTATACTATATACAGACCCTCCCCCACCACCCGCGCTATCCCTATACTATATACAGACCTCCCCCACCACACACGCTATCCCTATACTATATACAGACCCCACCACACGCGCTATCCCTATACTATATACAGACCCTCCCCCATCACACACACTATCCCTATACTATATACAGACCCTCCCCCACCACACACGCTATCCCTATACTATATACAGACCCTCCCCCACCACACTCACTATCCCTATACTATATACAGACCCTCCCCCACCACACACGCTATCCCTATACTATATACAGACCCTCCCCCACCACACATACTATCCCTATACTATATACAGACCCTCCCCCAACACACGCGCTATCCCTATACTATATACAGACCTCCCCCACCACACGTGCTATCCCTATACTATATACAGACCCTCCCCCACCACACGGGCTATCCCTATACTATATACAGACCCTCCCCCACCATACGGGCTATCCCTATACTATATACAGACCCTCCCCCCACCAGACGCGCTATCCCTATACTATATACAGACCCCACCACACGCGCTATCCCTATACTATATAGACCCCACCACACGCGCAATCCCTATACTATATACAGACCCCACCACACGTGCTATCCCTATACTATATACAGACCCTCCCCCACCACACGCTATCCCTATACTATATACAGACCCTCCCCCACCACACGCGCTATCCCTATACTATATACAGACCTTCCCCCACCACACGCACTATCCCTATACAATATACAGACCCTCCTCCACCACACGCGCTATCCCTATACTATATACAGACCCTCCCCCACCACACGTACTATCCCTATACTATATACAGACCCTCCCCCACCACACGCGCTATCCCTATACTATATACAGACCCTCCCCCACCACACGCGCTATCCCTATACAATATACAGACCCTCCCCCACCACACGCGCTATCCCTATACTATATACAGACCTTCCCCCACCACACGCACTATCCCTATACTATATAAAGACCCTCCCCCAACACGCGCTATCCCTATACTATATACAGACCCTCCCCCCACCACACACGCTATCCCTATACTATATACAGACCCACCCCCAACACGCGCTATCCCTATACTATATTCAGACCCTCCCCCACCACAAGCACTATCCCTATACTATATACAGACCCTCCCCCACCACACGCGCTATCCCTATACTATATACAGACCCTCCCCCACCACATGCGCTATCCCTATACTATATACAGACCCTCCCCCACCACCCGCGCTATCCCTATACTATATACAGACCTCCCCCACCACACACGCTATCCCTATACAATATACAGACCCCACCACACGCGCTATCCCTATACTATATACAGACCCTCCCCATCACACGCACTATCCCTATACTATATACAGACCCTCCCCCTCCACATGCGCTATCCCTATGCTATATACAGACCTCCCCCACCACACGCACTAGCCCTATACTATATACAGACCCTCCCCCACCACACGCGCTATCCCTATACTATATACAGACCCTCCCCCACCACACGCGCTATCCCTATACTATATACAGACCCTCCCCCACCACACGCGCTATCCCTATACTATATACAGACCCTCCCCCACCACACGCGCTATCCCTATACTATATACAGACCCTCCCCCACCACACGCGCTATCCCTATACTATATACAGACCCTCCCCCCACCACACGCGCTATCCCTATACTATATACAGACCCTCCCCCACCACACGCGCTATCCCTAAACTATATACAGGCCATCCCCCACCACAAGTGCTATCCCTATACTATATACAGACCCTCCCCCACCACACGCGCTATCCCTATACTATATACAGACCCTCCCCCACCACACGCGCTATCCCTATACTATATACAGACCCTCCCCCTCCACAAGCGCTATCCCTATACTATATACAGACCCTCCCCCACCACAAGCACTATCCCTATACTATATACAGACCCTCCCCCACCACACGCGCTATCCCTATACTATATACAGACCCCACCACATGCGCTATCCCTATACTATATACAGACCTCCCCCACCACACGCGCTATCCCTATACTATATACAGACCCCACCACACGCGCTATCCCTATACTATATACAGACCCCACCACACGCGCTATCCCTATACTATATACCGACCCTCCCCCACCACACGCGCTATCCCTATACTATATACAGACCCTCCCCCAACACACGTGCTATCCCTATACTATATACAGACCTCCCCCACCAAAAGCACTATCCCTATACTATATACAGACCCTCCACCACCACACGCGCTATCCCTATACTATATACAGACCCTCCCCCACCACACACGCTATCCCTATACTATATACAGACCCCACCACACGCGCTATCCCTATACTATATACAGACCTCCCCCAGCACACGCGCTATCCCTATACTATATACAGACCCTCCCCCACCACACACGCTATCCCTATACTATATACAGACCCTCCCCCACCACACGCGCTATCCCTATACTATATACAGACCCCACCACATGTACTATCCCTATACTATATACAGACCCTCCCCCACCACACGCGCTATCCCTATACTATATACAGAACCTCCCCCACCAAACACACTATCCCTATACTATATACAGACCCTCCCCCACCACACGCGCTATCCCTATACTATATACAGACCTCCCCCACCACACACGCTATCCCTATACTATATACAGACCCCACCACACGCGCTATCCCTATACTATATACAGACCTCCCCCACCACACGCGCTATCCCTATACTATATACAGACCCTCCCCCACCACACACGCTATCCCTATACTATATACAGACCCTCCCCCACCACACGCGCTATCCCTATACTATATACAGACCCCACCACATGTACTATCCCTATACTATATACAGACCCTCCCCCACCACACGCGCTATCCCTATACTATATACAGACCTCCCCCACCACACACGCTATCCCTATACTATATACAGACCCTCCCCCACCACACGCGCTATCCCTATACTATATACAGACCCTCCCCCACCACACGCGCTATCCCTATACTATATACAGACCCCACCACATGTACTATCCCTATACTATATACAGACCCTCCCCCAACACACGCGCTATCCCTATACTATATACAGACCCTCCCCCACCACAAGCACTATCCCTATACAATATACAGACCCTCCCCCACCACACACGCTATCCCTATACTATATACAGACCCTAACCCAACACACGCGCTATCCCTATACTATATACAGACCCTCCCCCCACCACACGCGCTATCCCTATACTATATACAGACCCTCCCCCCACCACACGCACTATCCCTATACTATATACAGACCCTCCCCCCACCACATGTACTATCCCTATACTATATACAGACCCTCCCCCACCACACGCACTATCCCTATACTATATACAGACCCTCCCCCCACCACATGTACTATCCCTATACTATATACAGACCTCCCCCACCACACGCGCTATCCCTATACTATATACAGACCCTCCCCCCACCACATGTACTATCCCTATACTATATATAGACCCTCCCCCAACACACGCGCTATCCCTATACTATATACAGACCCTCCCCCACCACAAGCACTATCCCTATACTATATACAGACCCTCCCCCACCACACACGCTATCCCTATACTATATACAGACCCTCCCCCACCACACTCACTATCCCTATACTATATACAGACCCTCCCCCACCACACACGCTATCCCTATACTATATACAGACCCTCCCCCACCACACATACTATCCCTATACTATATACAGACCCTCCCCCAACACACGCGCTATCCCTATACTATATACAGACCTCCCCCACCACACGTGCTATCCCTATACTATATACAGACCCTCCCCCACCACACGGGCTATCCCTATACTATATACAGACCCTCCCCCACCATACGGGCTATCCCTATACTATATACAGACCCTCCCCCTACCAGACGCGCTATCCCTATACTATATACAGACCCCACCACACGCGCTATCCCTATACTATATAGACCCCACCACACGCGCTATCCCTATACTATAGACAGACCCCACCACACGTGCAATCCCTATACTATATACAGACCCTCCCCCACCACACGCTATCCCTATACTATATACAGACCCTCCCCCACCACACGCGCTATCCCTATACTATATACAGACCCTCCCCCACCACACGCGCTATCCCTATACTATATACAGACCCTCCCCCACCACACGTACTATCCCTATACTATATACAGACCCTCCCCCACCACACGCGCTATCCCTATACTATATACAGACCCTCCCCCACCACACGCGCTATCCCTATACAATATACAGACCCTCCCCCCACCACACACGCTATCCCTATACTATATACAGACCCACCCCCAACACGCGCTATCCCTATACTATATACAGACCCTCCCCCACCACAAGCACTATCCCTATACTATATACAGACCCTCCCCCACCACACGCGCTATCCCTATACTATATACAGACCCTCCCCCACCACACGCGCTATCCCTATACTATATACAGACCCTCCCCCACCACCCGCGCTATCCCTATACTATATACAGACCTCCCCCACCACACACGCTATCCCTATACTATATACAGACCCCACCACACGCGCTATCCCTATACTATATACAGACCCTCCCCATCACACGCACTATCCCTATACTATATACAGACCCTCCCCCACCACATGCGCTATCCCTATACTATATACAGACCTCCCCCACCACACGCACTAGCCCTATACTATATACAGACCCTCCCCCACCACACGCGCTATCCCTATACTATATACAGACCCTCCCCCACCACACGCGCTATCCCTATACTATATACAGACCCTCCCCCACCACACGCGCTATCCCTATACTATATACAGACCCTCCCCCCACCACATGCGCTATCCCTATACTATATACAGACCCTCCCCCACCACACGCGCTATCCCTATACTATATACAGACCCTCCCCCACCACACGCGCTATCCCTATACTATATACAGACCCTCCCCCACCACAAGTGCTATCCCTATACTATATACAGACCCTCCCCCACCACACGCGCTATCCCTATACTATATACAGACCCTCCCCCACCACACGCGCTATCCCTATACTATATACAGACCCTCCCCCTCCACAAGCGCTATCCCTATACTATATACAGACCCTCCCCCACCACAAGCACTATCCCTATACTATATACAGACCCTCCCCCACCACACGTGCTATCCCTATACTATATACAGACCCCACCACACGCGCTATCCCTATACTATATACAGACCTCCCCCACCACACGCGCTATCCCTATACTATATACAGACCCCACCACACGCGCTATCCCTATACTATATACAGACCCTCCCCCACCACACGCGCTATCCCTATACTATATACAGACCCTCCCCCACCACACGCGCTATCCCTATACTATATACAGACCCTCCCCCAACACGCACTATCCCTATACTATATACAGACCCTCCCCCACCACACGCACTATCCCTATACTATATACAGACCCTCCCCACCACACGCACTATCCCTATACTATATACAGACCCTCCCCCAACACACGCGCTATCCCTATACCATATACAGACCCTCCCCCACCACAAGCACTATCCCTATACTATATACAGACCCTCCCCCACCACACACGCTATCCCTATACTATATACAGACCCTAACCCAACACACGCGCTATCCCTATACTATATACAGACCCTCCCCCCACCACACTCGCTATCCCTATACTATATACAGACCCTAACCCAACACACGAGCTATCCCTATACTATATACAGACCCTCCCCCCACCACACGCGCTATCCCTATTCTATATACAGACCCTCCCCCACCACACGCACTATCCCTATACTATATACAGACCCTCCCCCCACCACATGTACTATCCCTATACTATATACAGACCCTCCCCCAACACACGCGCTATCCCTATACTATATACAGACCCTCCCCCACCACACGCGCTATCCCTATACTATATACAGACCCTCCCCCCACCACATGTACTATCCCTATACTATATACAGACCCTCCCCCAACACACGCGCTATCCCTATACTATATACAGACCCTCCCCCCACCACACGCGCTATCCCTATACTATATACAGACCCTCCCCCACCACACGCACTATCCCTATACTATATACAGACCCTCCCCCCACCACATGTACTATCCCTATACTATATACAGACCTCCCCCACCACACGCGCTATCCCTATACTATATACAGACCCTCCCCCCACCACATGTACTATCCCTATACTATATATAGACCCTCCCCCAACACACGCGCTATCCCTATACTATATACAGACCCTCCCCCACCACAAGCACTATCCCTATACTATATACAGACCCTCCCCCACCACACACGCTATCCCTATACTATATACAGACCCTCCCCCACCACACTCACTATCCCTATACTATATACAGACCCTCCCCCACCACACACGCTATCCCTATACTATATACAGACCCTCCCCCACCACACATACTATCCCTATACTATATACAGACCCTCCCCCAACACACGCGCTATCCCTATACTATATACAGACCTCCCCCACCACACGTGCTATCCCTATACTATATACAGACCCTCCCCCACCACACGGGCTATCCCTATACTATATACAGACCCTCCCCCACCATACGGGCTATCCCTATACTATATACAGACCCTCCCCCCACCAGACGCGCTATCCCTATACTATATACAGACCCCACCACACGCGCTATCCCTATACTATATAGACCCCACCACACGCGCTATCCCTATACTATAGACAGACCCCACCACACGTGCTATCCCTATACTATATACAGACCCTCCCCCACCACACGCTATCCCTATACTATATACAGACCCTCCCCCACCACACGCGCTATCCCTATACTATATACAGACCCTCCCCCACCACACGCGCTATCCCTATACTATATACAGACCCTCCCCCACCACACGTACTATCCCTATACTATATACAGACCCTCCCCCACCACACGCGCTATCCCTATACTATATACAGACCCTCCCCCACCACACGCGCTATCCCTATACAATATACAGACCCTCCCCCCACCACACACGCTATCCCTATACTATATACAGACCCACCCCCAACACGCGCTATCCCTATACTATATACAGACCCTCCCCCACCACAAGCACTATCCCTATACTATATACAGACCCTCCCCCACCACACGCGCTATCCCTATACTATATACAGACCCTCCCCCACCACACGCGCTATCCCTATACTATATACAGACCCTCCCCCACCACCCGCGCTATCCCTATACCATATACAGACCTCCCCCACCACACACGCTATCCCTATACTATATACAGACCCCACCACACGCGCTATCCCTATACTATATACAGACCCTCCCCATCACACGCGCTATCCCTATACTATATACAGACCCTCCCCCACCACATGCGCTATCCCTATACTATATACAGACCTCCCCCACCACACGCACTAGCCCTATACTATATACAGACCCTCCCCCACCACACGCGCTATCCCTATACTATATACAGACCCTCCCCCACCACACGCGCTATCCCTATACTATATACAGACCCTCCCCCACCACACGCGCTATCCCTATACTATATACAGACCCTCCCCCACCACACGCGCTATCCCTATACTATATACAGACCCTCCCCCACCACACGCGCTATCCCTATACTATATACAGACCCTCCCCCACCACAAGTGCTATCCCTATACTATATACAGACCCTCCCCCACCACACGCGCTATCCCTATACTATATACAGACCCTCCCCCACCACACGCGCTATCCCTATACTATATACAGACCCTCCCCCTCCACAAGCGCTATCCCTATACTATATACAGACCCTCCCCCACCACAAGCACTATCCCTATACTATATACAGACCCTCCCCCACCACACGTGCTATCCCTATACTATATACAGACCCCACCACACGCGCTATCCCTATACTATATACAGACCTCCCCCACCACACGCGCTATCCCTATACTATATACAGACCCCACCACACGCGCTATCCCTATACTATATACAGACCCTCCCCCACCACACGCGCTATCCCTATACTATATACAGACCCTCCCCCACCACACGCGCTATCCCTATACTATATACAGACCCTCCCCCACCACACGCGCTATCCCTATACTATATACAGACCCTCCCCCAACACGCACTATCCCTATACTATATACAGACCCTCCCCCACCACACGCACTATCCCTATACTATATACAGACCCTCCCCACCACACGCACTATCCCTATACTATATACAGACCCTCCCCCAACACACGCGCTATCCCTATACCATATACAGACCCTCCCCCACCACAAGCACTATCCCTATACTATATACAGACCCTCCCCCACCACACACGCTATCCCTATACTATATACAGACCCTAACCCAACACACGCGCTATCCCTATACTATATACAGACCCTCCCCCCACCACACTCGCTATCCCTATACTATATACAGACCCTAACCCAACACACGAGCTATCCCTATACTATATACAGACCCTCCCCCCACCACACGCGCTATCCCTATTCTATATACAGACCCTCCCCCACCACACGCACTATCCCTATACTATATACAGACCCTCCCCCCACCACATGTACTATCCCTATACTATATACAGACCCTCCCCCAACACACGCGCTATCCCTATACTATATACAGACCCTCCCCCACCACACGCGCTATCCCTATACTATATACAGACCCTCCCCCACCACACGCACTATCCCTATACTATATACAGACCCTCCCCCCACCACATGTACTATCCCTATACTATATACAAACCTCCACCCCCACACGCGCTATCCCTATACTATATACAGACCCTCCACCCACCACAAGTACTATCCCTATACTATATATAGACCCTCCCCCAACACACGCGCTATCCCTATACTATATACAGACCCTCCCCCACCACACGCGCTATCCCTATACTATATACAGACCCTCCCCCACTACAAGCACTATCCTTATACTATATACAGACCCTCCCCCACCACACACGCTATCCCTATACTATATACAGACCCTCCCCCACCACACTCACTGTCCCTATACTATATACAGACCCTCCCCCACCACACACGCTATCCCTATACTATATACAGACCCTCCCGCACCACACATACTATCCCTATACTATATACAGACCCTCCCCCACCACACGCGCTATCCCTATACTATATACAGACCTCCCCCACCACACTTGCTATCCCTATACTATATACAGACCCTCCCGCACCACACGGGCTATCCCTATACTATATACAGACCCTCACCCACCATACGGGCTATCCCTATACTATATACAGACCCTCCCCCCACCAGACGCGCTATCCCTATACTATATACAGACCCCACCACACGCGCTATCCCTATACTATATAGACCCCACCACACGCGCTATCCCTATACTATATACAGACCCCACCATACGTGCTATCCCTATACTATATACAGACCCTCCCCCACCACACGCTATCCCTATACTATATACAGATCCTCCCCCACCACACACGCTATCCTTATACTATATACAGACCCTCCCCCACCACACGCACTATCCTTATACTATATACAGACCCTCCCCCACCACACGCGCTATCCCTATACTATATACAGACCCTCCCCCACCACACGCGCTAACCCTATACAATATACAGACCCTCCCCACCACACGCGCTATCCCTATACTATATACAGACCCTCCCCCACCACACGCGCTATCCCTATACTATATACAGACCCCACCACACTTGCTATCCCTATACTATATACAGACCCTCCCCCACCACACGCGCTATCCCTATACTATATACAGACCCTCCCCCACCACACGCGCTATCCCTATACTATATACAGACCCTCCCCCACCACACATGCTATCCCTATACTATATACAGACCCTCCCCCACCACACGCACTATCCCTATACTATATACAGAACCTCCCCCACCACACGCGCTTTCCCTATACTATATACAGACCCTCCCCCACCACACGCGCTATCCCTATACTATATACAGTCCCTCCCCCACCACACATACTATCCCTATACTATATACAGACCCTCCCCCACCACACGCACTATCCCTATACTATATAAAGACCCTCCCCCACCACATGTACTATCCCTATACTATATACAGACCTCCCCAACACACGCGCTATCCCTATACTATATACAGACCCTCCCCCACCACACACGCTATCCCTATACTATATACAGACCCTCCCCCACCACATGCGCTATCCCTATACTATATACAGACCTCCCCCACCACACGCGCTCTCTCTATACTATATACAGACCTCCCCCAACACACGCACTATCCCTATACTATATACAGACCCTCCCCCCCACCACACTCGCTATCCCTGTCCTATATACAGACCCTCCCCCACCACACGTGCTATCCCTATACTGTATACAGACCTCCCCCAACACACGCACTATCCCTATACTATATACAGACCCTCCCCCAACACACGCGCTATCCCTATACTATATACAGACCCTCCCCCACCACACGCGCTATCCCTATACTATATACAGACCCTCCCCCAACACCACAGGTAATATCCCTATACTATATACAGACCCTCCCCCACCACAAGCACTATCCCTATACTATATACAGACCCTCCATCACCACATGCACTATCCCTATACTATATACAGACCCTCCCCATCACCACACGCGCTATCCCTATACTATATACAGACCCATCACACGCACTATCCCTATACTATATACAGACCCTCCCCTTATCAGCTGCTTCCTCCCTGCATCTTCTTTTTACCTTTTCTCATTTAAATAATCTTGACAGAAACAAGAAGTTTGCTTGGTTGATAATAGGCTTTATTATCGTACTAGTGAATAGACCATAGCATTGTATGACACGTCTCTATAGTTATTTCATTTATGTATTCACTATATATAAAAATAAATAAATGACAGAAAATAAAATAAAACAGAAGTTGCAGCGTCTTCCATTAGTCACTGTGCAACCTACAGTACACAATATAGAGTGATTATACACCATAGGCCAGCAATGTATGTAACTTACAGAGAGAGAACAGAGACTATAGGGGGTATATTAATTAAAGTGCAGGTTTTTAGAAGTGGAGATGTTGCCCATAGCAACCAGATTCTAGATATTATCTTCTAGAAGGTGCAAGATAAATGATAAGTAGAATCTGATTGGATGCTACGGGCAACAGCTCCACTTCTAAAAACCTGCACTTTAGTAAATACACCCCCAGGAGTCTAAAAACATTCTAACATTGAAGGTGTTAAATGTCCAACATCATATTAAACGGTCACCAACACAGACTTTTTTACAAAAAAATATTGTACACAAAATATGTTATTAAAAAGCGCCAAAAAATTGAAAAAGTTGCATGGAGCATTACACTGCACCAATCACTTTGGACATTCCACTATAAAGGTATGTGTATTTGTTTTTTTCATTGTGTTCTTGATAAAAGTCATGTGAGACTGAAACGTTGAACAAGGCAGACACAGTTGTCAAGTTTGATTCTTTCATTTCATCAGACCTGTGAGTGCCGCCTTTCCATTTCTACATATTATATATACATACTGTATATATTTTACACGGAATCCATAACTGCGCATAGTGGTGGCTTCAACTTTTAAAAAACATTAAATTTATGTTTTTGAATGTTTTTCAATTAAGTAAGAATTATACACTTGATCGTGTACGATGCCTTTTTGTTTTTGCCTTTTTAATATGTAATTTGCGATAATCTTTGGACAAAGTTACAACCCCTCCTTAACCACGTACAACAAAAAAGGAGAGTTATGGTAAAACTTACCCTTGTTAACTATCTTTCTTCGAAGTCCATAGGGTCCACAGGGGAGACAATGGGGTGTAGGTGGGACTTGGAGGACCGGACACCAATAGCAAAGCTTTTTCAATCCCAGGATGCTCTGGTCCTTCTCCCTATACCCCACCAACAGCCTGAGGGCAACTCAGTTTTTTAACAAGCCCAAGGCAGGAGCAGGATAGGAGAGAAGACTGGTACACTGTAGAATCACACTCTCACACAGAGAAGGAAACAAGTGACCAAGAGAAGAAACCCATAGAAGCCAGGTGCATTAGGGCGGGTGCCCTGTGGTCCCTATGGACTTTGAAGAAAGAGTGTTAACAAGGGTAAGTTTTACCATAGCTCTCCTTTTCTTCTTCGGAGTCCATAGGGCTCCACATGGGAGACAATGGGGATATCCCAAAGCAGTTGTTCAAGCGCGGGGACGCTCCTGAGGTGAGAGAAGAACCTGGTGTCCGAAGGAAGCATCCTAAGAGGCAAATGTTCAAAGGCATAAAACCTAAGTAAGGTGTGGACAGAAGACCACGTGGTCGCCTTGCATAGCTGTTCAACAAAGGTGCCACACCTGGCTGCCCACAAGGGACCCACAGAGCGAATAGAATGAGCAGATACTGTAGCCGGCACAGGAAGGCCCATCTGGGTGTAAGCCTGTGAGATAGTCATGCGAAGCCATGTGGCCAGAGTCTGTTTGTTAGCTGGCCATCCAATCTTGTGGAATCCATATAAGGTGAAGAGGGAGTCCGATTTCCTGATGGAACTAGTATGGTCCATGTAGATCTTCGGACCACGGACTCACCTGCTGAGAGGTCTGGTGATTGAAAGACCGGAACCACATTTTCCTCATTAAGGTGGAAACGAGAAACCAGCATGGAAAGGAAGCCCGGGCGCACTCTAAGAACAGCCCTGTCCTGATCAAAGATTAAAAAGGGGGAGCGACATGAAAGCGCCCCTAAATCCGATACCCTACGGGCAGATTCTATAGCCAGAAGAAACAGAACATTTATAGTGCACCACTTGATATCCACTTATTCCAGGGGGTTTGAATGGAGGTTCCTGAAGTGCGTGGAGAGCCATTGACAAATCCCATGGAGCCACAGGAGGGACAAAGGGAGGTTGTATATGTAGAACACCTTGTAGGAAGGTGTGAACATCAGGTAGAGGAGCAATTATGCGCTGGAACCAGATGGATAAAGCAGATACCTACACTTTCAGAAATGCTAGGCGGAGGCCTAGATCCAATCCAGCCTGAAGAGAGGCAAGAATTCTAGACACCTTAAAAACCTGGAGGTCATAGTTTCTTGGAGCACACCATTGGAAATATGTATGCCATATTCTGTGATAAATCCTGGCTGATGCTGGTTTACGGGCCCTGAGCATGGTTTGGACCACAGTGCTGGAAAATCCCTTAGCCGTTAGGAGAGATGACTCAAGAGCCAAACCGTTAAAGAAAGGCGGGCCAGGTCCAGATGTAGACAGGGACCCTGAGACAACAGGTCTGGTCGTAAAGGAAGTTGATGAGGAACTTCTATGGAGAGACTTTGAAGATGGCATCTGGGTCAAGCCAGAGCTACCAACAGGACTGTGCCCCCTTCCTGTTTGAAGTTCTGAAGAACTCGAGGAAGAAGGGAGATTCTCCAATCGCCATTCTTCCTCGAGTTCTTCGGAAGAGGTACGCCAAGTGGCAGGTCCACCTCACAGATAATGTTTCCACAAAGGCCGAATTGGGGTCCATTGCCCTGGCTCCATACACTGGACGTTTTTGGTAGTGTCGTGAGGCCATGAGGTCCACACCTGGTAGACCCCATTTGTCCACAAGAAGCTGAAAGACTTCTGGATGTAGAGATCACCCCCCTGCATGCACGTCGTGAAGGTTGAGGAAATCCGCATCCCAATTGATAATTCCTGGGATGAACACTACGAATATGGCCGGGAGATGGCGTTCAGCCCATGTGAGAATGTGGGACACTTCTGCCATTGCTGTCCGACTTCGAGTGCCTCCTTGGTGATTGAGGTAGGCCACTGCCGTGGCATTGTTGGACTGTACTTGTACTGGCCTGCCCTGAAGAATATCCTGAGCCAGAGTGAGAGCTCCGTAGATGGCTCGGAGTTCCAGGACATTGATAGACAAGATTGCCTTGGCTGGAGTCCAGCGTCCTTGTAAGGCGTGCTGGCCAGCACTGCGCCCCACCCGCGAAGGCTTGCATCCATGGTGAGGAGTGCCCAGTCCGGGATCCAAAAGGAGCTTCCCTTGTTTAAGTGGGACATCTGTAACCACCAGGCTAGGGACAGGTGAACCTCCGGGGAGTGGCCAATCATCTGGAATCTGAGCAGATGGGGCAGCCTGTTCCACCTGGAGAGGATCAGGTGTTGTAGGAATTGACTCAGCAACTGTGTAGTAGTCTGCGCACCCGGTGCTGTAATGCTGAGATTTTGTCTGCTGTTAGGAAGATTCTCTGAACCTGAGAGTCCAGAAGGGCTCTCAGATGTACCTATCTTTGAGAAGGTGTCCAGGAAGACTTTTTCCAGTTGATCAGCCAATCGTGCATTTGTAGAAAGGCAATGGTTACCTGTAGATGGCGGTGGAGAATTTCTGGGGAGCTGGCCAACAGCAAGAGATCGTCGAAGTATGGGAGCAGTCTAATCCTGTGACGAAAAAAAGATAGGCCACCATAACTAACATGATTTTGGTAAAGAACTGGGAAGCCGTAGAAAGACCAAAAGGCAGAGCTTGAAATTGGTAATGTTGCTGTAGTATAGTAAACCGGAGATATTGTTGATGAGAAGACGCTATAGGTACATGTAGCTAAGCGTCCTGAATGTCCAGAGGCAACATAATGTCCCCAGGCTCCATAGTCAGGAGAACAGAGCAGAGGGTTTTCAAATGAAACCCGGGTACCCTGATAAACCTGTTCAGAGACTTGAGATTGAGGATAGTTCAAAAGCCCAACGGGTCTTATCGGCCTAAGAAAAGGATAGAATAATAGCCTTTCACTCACTGTGAGGTGACCGGAATTATTACTCTTGAGAGCAGTAAGCACTGAATGGCCTTTTGGAGCAGCAGGGCCTTGCTTGGGTCCGATGGATGTCCTGTGCAAAAGAACTGCTCAGGGGGTCGCCTCAAGAAGGAGAGGGCATATCTTACCCAGGCATCCGATGTGGTCTGACGCCAGAACTGGGTGAATTCAAAAAGTTGGTCTCCCAGGGGAGAAGCCCACCCCGTCAGGCTGAAGGCTTGTCCTCCGGTTTGGTAGGTGGATGTCTAGTAGCCCAGGTCTGTTTGGCTTGAGGCTTGGAGGCCTTAGTTGATGCCTGATGCCTTGGAAAGGATTGACCTTTAGCTTTTCCTTGAGGACGAAAGGATGACATCCGAGGTTTCGCATTATGGAGCGGATTCAGACCCGCTCGCTAGATGTGTTCGCACTCAGCCGCCAGCTTCTAATATATGCATAGGCTGCGATCGCACAGTAAGACATTAGTATGCCCACTATGTCTTAGCGTGCAATGGCAGTGCAATCGCAAGCCAGTCTTATGACGCCCCCTTTCCCTTCGCAGCACACATCATCTCCAGGAGGTGTATGCAAAATCTGAAACATCAAATGTCATCGGAGCCCCTCGCAACACTTGTGGTTGACCCTACACCGCCGCAAGCACTGCGATCCCTGCTGTGTGAAATACAACCAGGTGACGTGTACAATGACGCTCCATGTTAATTTTGCATGCCCATGAAATGCCGTTAGAACGCACAGGCACACCTGCATTCGCACATTCACTCCCCATTTTCATGGACCAGCCTGTCACCACCCACAAACTTACTGTCACTCATGCTGGCAAGCTGTCTATGGCTGCTGTGCGATCGCTTCCCAATCGCATAGACTGGCTCACGTACGCATACGCAGATTGCGAAAATTGGCCAGCTGCGAGCGTATGCAGCCTTGCAAGTGGGTCTGAATTGGGCCCTATATGCAGAGAGCAAGAACGCCGTCTTGGAAGCTGCCAAGGTAGTCACAAATTTGTCCAATTCTGGGCCAAACAGGATATCCCAGAAGGCAGAGACTCCAATGTCTCTTTAGAGTCTGAATCTGCCTTCCATGAGCGGAGCCAAACAATACGGTGGGCTACTACGGAAGTGGCAGATGCTACACCAGTATCCAGAGCCGCTTCACCTAAATAGGAGGCTGCATCTCTAATGTGAGATATGTAGGACAGCTGTTCCCTCGAAGCATCAGAGGGAAATTTATCTTTTAGGGCCTCTGCCAGAATACTCAATGGCTTTTGCCACCAAGGCCGTAGCCCTAGCAGGATGAGTAATAGCTCCTGTAACAGAGTATATAGATTTTAGACAAGCTACCATCCTTCTATCTGTAGGCTTCTTCAAGGAGGTTGCAGTATGGATAGGTGAGGTAGTGTTCTTAACCAGACGTGTCACATGGGAATCCACTGCTGGGGGAACTTCCCATTTACTGCAAATCACTAGATGGAAGAGGGAACTTAAACTTTTAGGCAGCTGAAACCTTTTAGTGGGCATATTCCATGCCTCACTCATATGATCAGATAGCTGATCCGAGTGAGGAAACTGTCAAAACTAAAATAGTGGCCCTTTTGCCTTAGGAGTGGGTTCTGCCTCTTCTATTTGAAGGATACATTTTACAGCTCTCACAAGTGCAGGTATATTTAACTTGGAGGGGTGCTCCTCCTCTCCCAATGTGGAGTCAGAGTGAGAGAGATCTGCGTCTTCTGCCTACCCAGATGATAATTCAGAATCTGACAGCTGGGTGGACTGGGAAGATAACACAGCACACTTACTAGGTTTACTAGGTCTTACCTTTTGCAGCATTTGTTGAAAAGCTGTAGAGGTATTAACCAGACTCTGCACTGAGGTAGAAAATGCATCTACCCATGGAGAGGCAAAGGATTTGCAGAGAGTACCTGTTGTGCCCATCCCATAGGGGAGCTACCACAGGGACCGCTAGGTGGTCCACAATTTTTGCCAGCACCTGTGATAAAGTAGCCCAGGGTGGGTCCTGAGGAGAGGACACCTGGTCTGATGGGCCCGGGGCAGTATAACAAGATACACAAAGACCATCCTGAATGAGGTCCTCTGAAGCTAAGCCCACTGAGCAGGACATACAAGACAGCAGAGTGGAAGCAGCAGGCTGCTTGTTATTCTTGCCTCTGCCAGACATAGCTGCAAGAATAATGTAACACACAATATGGCACAGTGCAGTGAGCAACCCAGATGTATGTGCAATATGGCACAGTGTAGTGCGCAACAGCGATATATAGTATGATAGCCATCACAAATATAGGGAGATGTGAGGTACAATGAATCCCCTATACCTTAGTATGCCAGGGTTATAGTGGAATAAAGGGAAAGGTATAAGCTGACAAGTCATATGAAGAAAGAAAACAGACACCAGCACTAGCACACGTCACATACAATGCAGAGTATACAATATAACTGCAGTGGGCACTAAAATCAATTGCACAGACCGCAGTGGCTGGTAGGATATAGTGCTGTATAACCTGAGCCTTGGGAGAGGTATACAGGGACACTGGACCCAGCGTTACTGGAGACCTGAATGTAAAAGATGGCTGCTGTGAGTATCAGAGGGGGCGGAGAGTGAGGAAGAAGCAGCAAGACTGCAGTGGAATGGTGCCCTGAGCTGGGGGGAGGGGCCGGAGGGTGGGGACCTTCTTCCCTATGTTGACATCAACCACCAGGTTCCCTGGCTTTAATTGTGCCCTGCGCCAGTGCTTGTAATTCCCTGGTGGTCTAGTGGAGTCCCGGACGAAGCGGTGTCCATATCAGCACCTCCGGTCTGTCTCCTTGAGACCAGAGGAGAGACTGCACAGACGCGGGTCCCCGCCTTACCTGTCCCATTGAGTCCCGGCTGCAGTCTGGGGTCCGGGGAACCCTGCTAGCTCTATTCACCTCGGAGCCTTGTCAGGAATACCTAGCAGAGGGCTGGGGTCACGGCGCCGCAGGAGGGGTGATGGAGCAGCAGTGCAGATGTCCAAAGGGCTATCTGGCGCTGCGGCTCAGTAGTAAAATAAATAAAAATAATGCTTAGGCTGCTTATTAGCAGCCCCACGGTTAAAACGGTGATCCAGCTCCTGTCAGACACCAACTTAAACTGAGTTGCCCTCAGGCTGTGGGTGGGGTATGGGGGGGAAGGACCGGAGCATCCTGGGATTGAAAAAGCTTTGCTGTTGGTGTCCGGTCCTCAAAGTCCCACCTACATCCCATTGTCTCCCCTGTGGAGCCCCATGGACACTGAAGAAGAAAGGAGATTTATGTTCTTATCTGGCTAAATTCTTTTCTTCGAGTTCCATAGGGAAACTCTATTTTATGGCCCTATATAACAACAATATGGTATGTTACTACTATGGAGAGTAGTAGAAATATCTAATTGAATAAGGAAATTGTAATATGTTCAACACAAGAGCAATCTGTCTCGTCTTCTGTCACATTCTTCCTATGTCTGCGGATGCTAATAACATTATAACATGTTAATATAGTATTACTGGAAAGTTTATTTGCCCTTCAATATACTTTTCATTTTACACTCTGTAAATTTATTCATACCTGTATTTATCATTTATATTTATTTCAACAGCTTTTACAATATTTACAATATTACCATAATACCGTTTATGTCTATCAGCTTATGACAATTGTACTTCCCTTGTATGAATTCTCTGATGTTTCAGAAGATGCGATTTCTGTTTAAAACATTTCCCACACTCAGAGCATGGAAATGGCTTCTCCCCTGTGTGAGTTCTCTGATGTGCAACAAGATCTGAACTATCTCTAAAGCATTTCCCACACTCAGAGCATGGAAATTCTCTCTCACCTGTGTGTATTCTCTGATGTATGAGAAGACTTGATTTATGTGCAAACCATTTCCCACACTCAGAGCATGGAAATGGTTTCTCACCTGTGTGAGTTCTCTGATGTGTAACAAGATGTAGTTTCTGTACAAAACATTTTCCACACTCCAAACAAGAAAATGGCTTCTCACCTGTGTGACTTCTCTGATGTGTAACAAGATGCAGTTTCTGTGCAAAGCATTTCCCACACTCCGAGCATGGAAATGGTTTCTCACCTGTGTGACTTCTCTGATGTCTAACCAGATTTGATTTAGCTGTAAAACATTTCCCACACTCAGTACACAAAAACGGCTTCTCACCTGTGTGAGTTCTCTGATGTTTCACTAGATCTGATTTCTGTGTAAAACATTTCCCACACTCAGAGCATGGAAACAGTAGCTCACCTGTGTGAGTTTTTAAATGTGTGTCAAGATTTAGTTTGTATGTAAAACTTTTCCCACACTCAGAGCATGGATATGGTTTCTCACCTGTGTGAATTTTCCGATGTTTAATAAGGTTATATTTCTGTGTAAAACATTTCCCACACTCAGAACATGAAAATAGTTTCTCACCTATGTGACTTCTCTGATGCTTAACAAATATTGACTGATGTATAAAACGTTTACCACATTCAGAACAGGAAAATACTGAAACACCTTTAAGAGCTGCATTATGTGTCATTATAACTGAGGAATGAGGGGAACATTCCCCATGAATGTAGAGATCAGGTGATTTATTTGCACTGAGACGTACTGGATGTATATTAAAAACAACTGGGTTTTTCTCTAGAGAATCCTGTGTGATGTTATCTTCTATTTTAAAACCTGGAGACACACTGAGATCTCCCGCCGAGGCCATCCTGTGTGTGCATCCATCTATTGGAAATAAATGAAAATGTAAATTAATTTTAGATTGAGGAGCAAATTTCATATGGTTAGCGAAATTTGGAAAACTGCAAAAATTGTATTATAATGAAATATATACATATAGAAAATGTGACTTTTTTACTGCACCAATAAAATATTGGATTCAAATATAACACAATCGCACTCAACAGCCACATTGGACAATGGTCAATAATATTGGTTGGTAACACACAGTGACACCACGATGTGAGGGGGGAGAGCAGGAGTATAATAGGGGCTGATGGCTCCTGATGTATGAGATACACCAGAGAGTGCGGGGAAGAGACTGGTCAGATCTCTGGGCTGGTAACACACAGTGACATGATGTGAGGAGGAGAGGAGGAGAGCAGGAGTATAATAGGGGCTGATGGCTCCTGATGTATGAGATACACCAGAGAGTGCGGGGAGGAGACTGGTCAGATCTCTGGGCTGGTAACACACAGTGACATGATGTGAGGGGGAGAGCAGGAGTATAATAGGGGATGATGGCTCCTGATGTATGAGATATACCAGAGAGTGTGGGGAGGAGACTGGGCAGATCTCTGGGCTGGTAACACACAATGACATGATGTGAGGGGGAGAGCAGGAGAGCAGGAGTATAATAGGGGCTGATGGCTCCTGATGTATGAGATACACCAGAGAGTGTGGGGAGGAGACTGGTCAGATCTCTGGGCTGGTAACACACAATGACATGATGTGAGGGGGAGAGCAGGAGTATAATAGGAGCTGATTGCTCCTAACTGTGCAGATATTAGTTTGTATTAACAGAGAAGGTTGTAGGATAAGAGATTGCTGTAGTGACTGAACTAGGAGAATATGTGACCGTTCTGTAATAAGTGATTATTACTCACCTGTGCTGATATCTGTAGGGATTTCCTCCTCCTTACACTGCTGATCACCCATCACATACGTTTCTTCTTCTCCCTCTATATCTTTTACCTTAATATCAGTTAGGTCTTCACGCTAATTAACCCCAAAATAAGAATACTTTAATAATGTCCAATTTCATTAATTGAGATTAAACAGTAGGTTATCACTTTGGTATATTGGGGAGACCCTAAATCCCATCTACCTGATGCTCCTGTGGGATCCTGTGTTTCTCCTCTGTACAATCCTGTGAATAAAGAGGACGGGGATATCTTTCGAGGGTATTTCTGTTACTGGATCCATCTGTAGGAGACACACAGTGACATAATATATTGACATCTGTCAGACTATGTGATTAAATTATGATTAGGCAAAGCAACTCATAAGCTTGATAGGAAAAGCAGGACTGACTCCCTATTCGACATTTACTATATTGATAAGGAAGAATTTCTTGTATGTTCCATCCTTAAAATAATTGGAATACAGCAATAAACTGGCTGAATCAATGGGAAAAGTCAGCATCAACTCTACTACACTCCTTAAGTAAAGAGATAAGAGGAAAGAGGAAATTAATATCTGAATAGTAAAACTAAACTAAATAAAAACAGCTATGGGAGCAGGACCCTTGACGCGTTTCTGTGCAGGGACCTGCAGTTTCCTTAGGAGGTTAAACAGTACTCCTGATTCACATACGAGGGGTGTGCAATACGTTTCTGGATGAGCAGCGCATAGGTAGAGTAGACACAATTGACTGTCTGGTTGTGTACTGTAATCTCTGACTAAACCGTAAATAAGCAGCACTGTCAGCTTGTTCACCTCCTTCAAGAAACTCTATATGAAGCCCAACAGTGGCCATGACCTTCTACAACTACAAGAGTGGTCTACGACAGCAGGAGAGTTTTAACAGACTGTAAGCTGCTTTTGGGGAGGAGGCACTGTACCGAACCACTGTGTTTGAGTGATTTGCAGAATTTTGGCACGGGAGACAGTCCCTGGAAAATAAAGATTGCTGTGGCCGACCTATATCTGCCATCACCAATGACAACATTGCTGCCGTGGGAGGTTGAGGTGGATGCCAGGGTGACCGTGGCCCAGTTAGAAAAGGAGATGGGCATCTCACAGCGAGCCTTCCGCTCGTACTCAACAAAAAGCTTGACCTGAGCAAGTATTCTGCAAGCTGGGTTCCCCATCAGCTGACTTGAGAGCAGAAGGAGGCTTGGGTGACTTGGAGCTGCAATATGCTGGCCAGGTTTAATTTCTGCCTAGGAGATAGTCAGTGGCAATTAATCCTGGATCTGCAGTTTCAACCGTGAGACCAAACAGTCATCCCAGTGGACTCCAGTTGGAGGTGCGCTACCAGAGAAGTTCTGACATGAGTGCTGTCACAAGTGCTGGAAGCCAATTCCAGGCACCATCCAAAAACTCGCGCTCATGGTGCCATTCACCATCACGACAATGCACCTGCCCATAAGTCCACGAAAGTGGAGGATTTTCTGGTCAATGAACACATCCAGGAGCTTGGTCATTGACCGTACACTCCACACCTGTCCCCCTGCGACTTCTTTGTGTTGCGACAAATCAAGTGCAAGATGCATGAGATTAGTTCTGAGTCACCGGAAGCTGCAGTGGAGACCTTTATCCAGCATGTAGAAGACATACCTGCTTCAGAATGGTCCAGCTACTTCACCAAGTGATTTGAGCACATGCAACTTTGCATAGACTCCTATGGCAAATACTTTGAAAAAATTTAATGTTCACTTTGTACTTTTTGTGCATCAGGAAACTTATTGCACACCCCTCGTATTTGTCTCTCTTGTTGTCCAATCAAATAGGATTTATTAGTAGCATTTATTAGTCAACATGTGAACAACATTCCTAACATTAAAATCAGTAGAGCAAGATACAAAAAACAAGAACCTAAACAATAAAAATAGAGTATAATGGGAGGTTCTAGTGTCCCAATTGAAAAGTATTTAACAGAAGTAAAAAAATACCATTTTCTATTTCATCCAATTGGACATTCTCAGAAGTCACTTTATGACCAAAACTACTATCCTTGAATGCAAAAGTATAAAATAGTATGAAGGGGTGCACTGAAGACCAGGTGGCCGCCCACTACAGCTGCTCAGCAGAGACCCTGTGCTACACCACCCAGGAAGCACCACCAATCTGGTAGAATACATTTTCACACTCTCAGGAATAGACTGTTCTGCCCGAATGTAAACCTGGTGAGTTTCCAAAATAATCCACCTGGCAGTAGCCAACCTCATTTGTGGACAACACGCAAGACAAACAGGTCATCAGTACTCCGCAAATCTTGGAACCTAAGGATACTGCAGCATCCTGAGAGTCCTCTTCCTCATTGTCCCAATCTAAGACCAGGATCATAATGTCCTGCTTCAGCTGGAAATTAGGGACCACCTTTGGCTGAAAGGAATCTTTTGTTCCTATAACAATCTTGCTTCATGGAGAGATTACAAAATGGGATCTACAAGATGGATAGACACTCTTCTAGGTAAGGAACTTTAAATTCGCTGAATCCAGTGGTTCAAAATGAGCATGCTATAAAGCTGTCAGCATCAGCTGGAGACCCCCATGAGCATTTGGGATGTGTGAAGCTTGCAACTTCATCAATCCATGAAAGAAGATCTGCACTTCAGGTGTGGACTTTCTACAGTACATGTGCAGACAGCTTGGAAAGGGAGAGTGCATTGGTCAGCAGATCATCCACTTAAGGGATACTGGGACAGATGTATGAACGTTTGTTAAATGTATTAACGGTAACTACGCACGTTATGTGCACCAGTTACCGCTTCCCTGCATGTATTAAAGCAGGGAAATGTGCAGAAGGATACAGGAACTAGGACGCCGCCATCAGTATCGGAACACCTAGATAGGGCACCGAACAGTGGCACTGACTGCTCTAATGGCAGGTTCCATTGATTTTGGCGACCCCGGCTGTCGCTAGTGTACACTGCAGGACCCTGGCTGTTGGCCGGCATCTAGCTTGTGCATGTGCCGAAAATTGCCCATGGGTGATGCTGTATAGGTTAGACTGGCGCATGCGCTGTCTCACTTCATTCACCAGTCACGGATGCCGAAAGAGGGAGACTAAGATTTGCCAAAGAGGCGAGTTAACACTCTCCCTCTTCGGCAAATGCATGTTTAATACATTCAGTCAGTATTTGTCCCGGCTTCGCCTTGGTAATGGGTAAAGTAGGTCCATGTCTTTTAAGATCTTTATTGGCCACTTTAATACATCTCTCTCACTTTGACTAGATGGGCTTACTCCACCACTTGATACAGGGGAAGAAATATTTCTGAATGACCCAAGTGGTCTTATTTTGCCATCTGTCGGGTATAGGGACTCCATCTTTCTATCAGTAACAACCTATTACTACACCAGTACCTGGAAACGCTTCTAGGTATGTTTGTGGCCAAGCTACTGGAATACTTCCAGGATGGTTAGGGCAGATTCCCCAGTGCCAATTACTGTGGACTGGTTCTGCTCTGGTAGCAAGTTGAGAGATTTCTGAGACCCTGGACTGAAACTCAGGACTGCCAGAGAATGGAGAAAGCTTCTGGCACATATCTGATAGTCATAGGGTACAAGCATATACAGGCATCTCGGAAGCAAGTAGTGGTTTATTAGGTCCAATAAATGTCCTGAAAAGGACAAGTATTTTCAATGGAACGTATTGGCAATACTCAGCGTAGAAGTTTTTCTGAAGTTCAATTATTACACACACACACCAAGATGATATACAGTGTATTTTCTGAGCTTACAGAGCCCCTTTTTATACAATTTCAACAAGGGTAAGCCAGAGCCCTGTCTTTCTAATCCAATGTAGACAAGGTCACCAATTTTGCATGCAAGAAATTAAGATGTTTGGATACATATCCACATTTATAACCTCACGTAAGGAAACACAGCCTTCCGTACTTGGATTTAAATGAAATTGACAGCAATCTGCTAACTGAATTCATTCTTTGTGCCACACTTTTTGAAATCATCTATTTGGATTTCAACAGTTGGACGATTACCAAACTATAAGCCCAATCAAATTGTATGCTTCATCATACTATAAACTTCATCATACCGAATGCTTCATCATACTATATGCTTCCTCATACTGCATGCTTCATCATTCTATATGCTTCATCATACGTCTGCTTCATCATACTATATGCCTCATCAATCTATATGCTTCATCATACTATATGCTTCATTATACTATATGCTTCATTATACTATATGCTTCATCATACTATAAGCTTCATCATACTATAAGCTTCATCATACTATATGCTTCATTATACTATAAGCTTCATTATACTATAAGCTTCATCATACTATATGCTTCATCAAACTATAAGCTTCATCAAACTATAAGCTTCATCATACTATAAGCTTCATCAAACCGTATGCTTCATCATACTGAATGCTTCATCATACGTCTGCTTCATCATACTATATGCCTCATCATACTATATGCTTCATTATACTATATGCTTCATCATACGTCTGCTTCATCATACTATATGCTTCATTATACTATATGTTTCATCATACTATATGCTTCATCAAACTATAAGCTTCATCATACTATATGCTTCATCAAACTATAAGCTTCATCATACTGTATGCTTCATCATACTATATGCTTCATCATACTATATGCTTCATCAATCTCTATGCTTCATCATACTATAAGCTTCATCATACTGTATGCTTCATCATACTATAAGCTTCATCATACCAAATGCTTCATCATACTATATGCTTCCTCATACTGCATGCTTCATCATACTATATGCTTCATCATACGTCTGCTTCATCATACTATAAGCTTCATCATACGTCTGCTTCATCATACTATATGCTTCATCAAACTATAAGCTTCATCATACTATAAGCTTCATCATACTATAAGCTTCATCATACTGTATGCATCATCATACTATATGCTTCATCATACTATATGCTTCATCAATCTCTATGCTTCATCATACGTCTGCTTCATCATACTATATGCTTCATCATACGTCTGCTTCATTATACTATATGCTTCATCAAACTATAAGCTTCATCATACTGTATGCTTCATCATACTATATGTTTCATCATACTATATGCTTCATCAATCTCTATGCTTCATCATACTATAAGCTTCATCATACTATAAGCTTCATCATACTATATGCTTCATCATACTATATGCTTCATCATACTATAAGCTTCATCATACGTCTGCTTCATCATACTATATGCTTCATTATACTATAAGCTTCATCATACGTCTGCTTCATCATACTATATGCTTCATTATACTATATGCTTCATCATACTATATGCTTCATCATACGTCTGCTTCATCATACTATAAGCTTCATCATACGTCTGCTTCATCATACTATATGCTTCATCACACTATATGCTTCATCAAACTATAAGCTTCATCATACTATAAGCTTCATCATACTGTATGCATCATCATACTATATGCTTCATTATACTATATGCTTCATCATACGTCTGCTTCATCATACTATATGCTTCATCATACTATAAGCTTCATCATACGTCTGCTTCATCATACTATATGCTTCATTATACTGTATGCTTCATTATACTGTATGCTTCATTATACTGTATGCTTCATCAAACTATAAGCTTCATCAAACTATAAGCTTCATCATACTATAAGCTTCATCATACTGTATGCTTCATCATACTGTATGCTTCATCATACTGTATGCTTCATCATACTCTAAGCTTCATCATACTATAAGCTTCATCAATCTCTATGCTTCATCATACTATAAGCTTCATCATACCGAATGCTTCATCATACTGTATGCTTCATCATACTATAAGCTTCATCATACTATATGCTTCATTATACTATATGCTTCATTATACTATATGCTTCATCAAACTATAAGCTTCATCATACCGTATGCTTCATCATACTATATGCTTCAATCTATATGCTTCATCATACTATTTGCTTCATCATACTATATGCGTCATCAATCTATATGCTTCAAACTATAAGCTTCATCATACTATATACTTCATCATACTATATGCTTCATCATACTATATGCTTCATCATACTATATGCTTCATTATACTATAAGCTTCATCAAACCGTATGCTTCATCATACTATATGCTTCATCAAACCGTATGCTTCATCATACTATATGCTTTATCAATATATATGCTTCATCATACTTTATGCATCATCATACTATATGCTTTATCCTACTATATGCGTCATCATGATACTATAAGCTTCATCATACTATATGCTTCATCAATCTATGGGCCCGGTTCAGACCCGCGCGCTAGATGTGTTCGCACGCAGCCGCTAGGCTGCTAATATATGCAAAGGCTGCGATTGCACGGCAAAACATCATACTATACATACCAGAGAGTGTGGGGAGGAGACTGGTCAGATCTCTGGGCTGGTAACACACAGTGACATGATGTGAGGAGGAGAGCAGGAGTATAATAGGGGTTGATGGCTCCTGACGTATGAGATACACCAGAGAGTGTGGGGAGGAGACTGGTCAGTTCTCTGGGCTGGTAACACACAGTGACATGATGTGAGGGGGAGAGCAGGTGTATAATAGGGGCTGATGGCTCCTGATGTATGAGATACACCAGAGAGTGTGGGGAGGAGACTGGTCAGATCTCTGGTCTGGTAACACACAGTGACATGATGTGAGAGGGAGAGCAAACATATAATAGGGGCTGATGGCTCCTGATGTATGAGATACACCAGAGAGTGCGGGGAGGAGACTGGTCAGATCTCTGGGCTGGTAACACACAGTGACATGATGTGAGGGGGAGAGCAGGAGTAAAATAGGGACTTATGCTTCCTGATGTATGAGATACACCAGAGATTGTGGGGAGGAGACTGGTCACATTTCTGGGCTGGTGACATGATGTGAGGGGGAGAGCAGGAGTATAATAGGGGCTGATGGCTCCTGATTTATGAGATACACCAGCAAATGTAGGGAGGAGAGTGGTCAGATCTCTGGGCTGGTAACACACAGTGACATGATGTGAGGAGGAGAGCAGGTGTATAATAGGGGCTGATGGCTCCTGATGTATGAGATACACCAGAGAGTGTGGGGAGGAGACAGGTCAGATCTCTGGGCTGGTAACACACAGTGACATGATGTGAGGGGGAGAGCAGGAGTATAATAGGGGCTGATGGCTCCTGATGTATGAGATACACCAGAGAGTGTGGGGAGGAGATTGGTCAGATCTCTATGCTGGTAAAACACAGTGACATGATGTGAGGGGGAGAGCAGGTGTATAATAGGGGCAGATGGCTCCTGACTCACCCACTGAGCAGAAATATTTCTCTAATTAGTTTGTAGTGACAGAGGACGGTGTAGGATAAGATATTGCTGTAGTGACTGAGCAAGGAGAATATCTGACTCTGTTCTGTAATAAGTGTTTATTTCTCACCTGTGATGATATCTGTAGGGATTTCCTCCTCCTTACACTGCAGATCACCACCCACATATGTTTCTTCTTTTATATCTTCTAACTTAATAATAGTTACACCATCATCCTAAATAATCCACAAAACCATAAAAAAACACATTAACAATATCAGATTTCATAAATTAATTTTATAAATAGTATAATGTCAGTGTATAAGACACACAACGATTCTGCACACATCATATAGTGACAGTCTCTATGGTATATTGGCGAAACCCTAAATCCCACCTACCTGATGCTCCTGTGGGGTCCTGTGATTCTCCTCTGTACAGTCCTGGGTATACAGAGGACGGGGACATCTCTCTGGGGTATTTCTGTTACTGGGTCCATCTGTAGGAGACACACAGTGACAGAGTACATTGTATATATGTGATTATCAGGTGATGTGTGTATATAAAGGTCCCCATACCTGCTCTCCCCTGTACAATAAATAACAGTCTCCTCTTACCCAGTGATGTGAGGGGCCGGTGATTCTCCATCATCACGTCCTTTTACAGACCCCTGTGTTCCTCTATATACTCCCCCTCCTGCATGGAGACAGACAGTGACATCCTGACACCTTATAAGAACCTGACACACACAATGATCCAGTCATCACCCAGATACATCTCCTGGTGTTACTGTATAATGTCCCATTCCCAGCAGTCACCTCTCCAGTCACCACCCAGACACATCCCCTGGTGTTACTGTATAATGTCCCATTCCCAGAGTCACCTCTCCAGTCACCACCCAGACACATCCCCTGGTGTTACTGTATAATGTCCCATTCCCAGCAATCACCTCTCCAGTCATCACCCAGACAAATCCCCTGGTGTTACTGTATAATGTCCCATTCCCAGCAGTCACCTCTCCAGTCACCACTGAGACACATCGCCTGGTGTTACTGTATAATGCCCCATTCCCAGCAATCACCTCTCCAGTCATCACCCAGACACATCCCCTGGTGTTACTGTATAATGTCCCATTCCCAGCAGTCACCTCTCCAGTCGTCACCCAGACACATCCCCTGGTGTTACCGTATAATGTCCCATTCCCAGCAGTCACCTCTCCAGTCGTCACCCAGACACCTCCCCTGGAGTTACTGTATAATGTCCCATTCCCAGCAGTCACCTCTCCAGTCATCACCCAGTCACCTCCCCTGGTGTTACTGTATAATGTCCCATTCCCAGCAGTCACCTCTCCAGTCATCACCCAGACACCTCCCCTGGTGTTACTGTATAATGTCCCATTCCCAGCAGTCACCTCAAGTCATCACCCAGACACATCCCCTGGTGTTACTGTATAATGTCCCATTCCCAGCAGTCACCTCTCCAGTCATCACCCAGACACATCCCCTGGTGTTACTGTATAATGTCCCATTCCCAGCAGTCACCTCTCCAGTCATCACCCAGACACATCCCCTGGTGTTACTGTATAATGTTCCATTCCCAGCAGTCACCTCTCCAGTCATCACCCAGACACATCCCCTGGTGTTACTGTATAGTGTCCCATTCCCAGCAGTCACCTCTCCAGTCATCACCCAGACACATCCCCTGGTGTTACTGTATAATGTCCCATTCCCAGCAGTCACCTCTCCAGTCATCACCCAGACACATCCCCTGGTGTTACTGTATAATGTCCCATTCCCAGCAGTCACCTCTCCAGTCATCACCCAGACACATCCCCTGGTGTTATTGTATAATGTCCCTCTCAGTCAGTGAGAGAGGTAGAGGCACCGTGATAGAAGCACAGCAGCAGGGTGTCACTTGGTAACTAGATTTCTCCTGTACTATTGTGTAATCCTGTGTAGTGAGATATCAATACACCGTAGATTAGAATTCAACCTATTAAAAAAAAAATGTTACGGGTTCATTATGCAAAATATACAAGTAAGGTCAACATTACTATATATAACCTTATATGGAAATAATAAAAGAACAGCATAGACTGATCCCCCTGTATTATTATTATTATTATTATTATTATTATAGTAACAACAACACACCACAGGCTGCTCCCCCTGTATAATAATAACAGGACAACACAGGCTGCTCCCCCGTATAATAATAATAACAGGACACCACAGGCTGCTCCTTCTGTATAATAATAATAACTGGACACCACAGGCTGCTCCCCCTGTATAATTATAACAGGACACTGCAGGCTGCTCCACCTGTATAATAATAGTAACAGGACACCACAGACTGCTTCCCCGTATAATAAAAGGACACTACATGCTGCTCCCCCTGTATAGTAGTACACCGCAGACTGCACCACCTGTATAATAAAACACCGCAGGCTGCTCCCCTGTATAATAGGACACTGTAGGCTGCTCCCCTGTATAATAAGACACCAAAGTCTGCTCCCCCTGTATAGTAGGGCACTACAGGTTGCTGCACCTGTATAACAGGATATTGTATTACTATTACCTGCAGCTGCAGAACACAGCGATGTTTCCCGGAAGCTGCCTGTGCCCGGAAATGAGATCATACGTCAGAGGTGTCAGGGGGCGGGGGTCACGTGACACGCGCGGGCCGGAAGTAGCGGGGTGAGTCTTGGGGTATGCTGTGTGTGGTAATAACATATAAGATGGATATTTCCTGAGTTGTAGTCTTGGAGCTCAATCGCATCATGTCATCCTGACTCTTCCCTCACGGTATGTGTGTGTCCTGTATGGGGGGGGTGGGACCTGTATGTGTGTGTCCTATATGGGGGGGGTGGGACCTGTATGTGTGTGTCCTGTATGGGGGGGGTGTGACCTGTATGTGTGTGTCCTATATGGGGGGGGGTGTGGGGGACCTGTATGTGTGTGTCCTGTATGGGGGGGGGTGTGACCTGTATGTGTGTGTCCTTTATGGGGGGGTGGGACCTGTATGTGTGTGTCCTTTATGGGGGGGTGGGACCTGTATGTGTGTGTCCTTTATGGGGGGGGGTGTGGGACCTGTATGTGTGTGTCCTTTAATTGGGGGGGTGGGACCTGTATGTGTGTGTCCTGTATGGGGGGGGTGGGACCTGTATGTGTGTGTCCTATATGGGGGGGTGGGACCTGTATGTGTGTGTCCTATATGGGGGGGGTGGGACCTGTATGTGTGTGTCCTTTATGGGGGGGGGGTGTGGGACCTGTATGTGTGTGTCCTTTATGGGGGGGTGGGACCTGTATGTGTGTGTCCTTTATGGGGGGGGGTGTGGGACCTGTATGTGTGTGTCCTTTATGGGGGGGGGGTGTGGGACCTGTATGTGTGTGTCCCTTTATGGGGGGGTGTGTGGGACCTGTATATGTGTGTCCCTTATGGGGGGGTGGGACCTGGTATGTGTGTGTCCTTTATGGGGGGGGGTGGGACCTGTATGTGTGTGTCCTATATAGGGGGGGGTGGGACCTGTATGTGTGTGTCCTATATAGGGGGGGTGGGGTGGGACCTGTATGTGTGTGTCCATTATGGGGGGGTGGGACCTGTATGTGTGTGTCCTTTATGGGGGGGGGTGGGACCTGTATGTGTGTGTCCTATATAGGGGGGGTGGGACTGTATGTGTGTGTCCTATATAGGGGGGGTGGGGTGGGACCTGTATGTGTGTGTCCTTTATGGGGGGGTGGGACCTGTATGTGTGTGTCCTTTATGGGGGGGTGTGTGGACCTGTATATGTGTGTCCATTATGGGGGGGTGGGACCTGTATGTGTGTGTCCTTTATGGGGGGGAGGTGTGGGACCTGTATGTGTGTGTCCTTTATGGGGGGGTGTGTGGGACCTGTATATGTGTGTCCTTTATGGGGGGGTGGGACCTGTATGAGTGTGTCCTTTATGGGGGGGGTGGGACCTGTATGTGTGTGTCCTATATAGGGGGGGGTGGGACCTGTATGTGTGTGTCCTATATAGGGGGGGTG